>JAUTXW010000446.1:1222500-1822500 GCA_030620095.1 Kuschelorhynchus macadamiae
CCAAGAAAAAATCGCACAGCAAGGAATACTTGCAAGAAAAGGTGATTCTGGTCGGGCTAAGGTTTTAATCAATCTTCAAGATGTGGAATTATTAGCTTTTTTAAGAAATAATCCATACAAAACAGCAATTGCAGTGAAGGGAGACTAATTTCCCTGGATCGTCTAATACAGCTCGAAGAAGAAAACGTGTTGGAAATAAAATTGTCTTAACCGAAATAAACAAACAACGAAGAGTCCAATTTGCCAACAAAGACTTACGTTAAAATGAATTATGGGAAAATATAGTAAGACTAAAAAAACGTTCCAGTCCTGCTACAATGACAGAATTCGTGTTTATAGGCCTACTGGAACAAGGTATGATGAACAATATACATAAAAGACCAATCAAAGTGAACGATTCTCAGTACATGTATGATCAGCAATAGGGGACCAAGTGTTTATTTATTTATTTTATTTATTTATCAATCCCATTATACAGTTACAAAAACCAATTAACTAATGGGTACAAGCACAATAGTATTTGTAAGTAAATTTCTATGTATCTAAAGAAGTATCACATGAAAATAATACAATTTTACTACCTACATCTACGACTTAAGAAATACAAAAATATATATGTATGTACAAAAATAATGCAATACAAAGGCGAACCACAAAGAAATGTTATATCAAACTTACATGGGCCAAACCACAGTTAAATATGTCAGATTTGTCTTGATGAAAATTGTATGCATTACACATACTATTTATTGGAGAGTACTTATAAATATTTGTGTGCGGTGTTGGCACAGAAAGTTTGAGAATGCCGAGCTGACGTTCTAGGTACCAGAAACTGCAGCTGGCTCAAAATATCACTACACTCAATCCTGTTATGTAAGATTTTATAAAGAAAATTTAGCTGAAACACAGTGCGCCGATCAGCCAAGGAGTGAAACAAATGCCTACGCAATAATTCTCTTTCGGGGATGCTGACTTCAGGATACCGATCGTCAATTTTTAAACTTAAATATTTTAGAAAACGTCGCTGGACTCGTTCAATATGGCCTACTGTACCTGATAGTAAGGCGGTCATATCACAGAGGCATACTCAAGTCTTGACCTCATGAAAGCATAATAAAGTAATTTTAAGACACTTTGATTCTTAAAATCCCTCGAGTTTCATATGATAAAACCCAGTGATTTAAAACATGTTTTTATAAGATCATTTATATGAGGAACAAAAGAAAGCTTTTTGTCATATACAACACCAAGATCACGAAAATACTTCACTCTTTCCAACATTTCGTTATTAATTTTATATTCATACAGTATAGTACGATGCTTTAAAGAGAATGTCATTGTACTACATTTTTTATATTTAACGGTTTTATTATTTTTATTACACCAATCAAAAATTTTGTCAATTGACAGCTGCAAAGTATTACAATCTTCTGAGCTTTTTATACGGGCATAAATCTTCATCATCAATCATCTGCGTAAAGAAGCTTGTGATTATCCAGATTATTAATTATGCTATTAATGAATAAGTTAAACATTAAAGGACCCAAAATAGACCCTTGCGACACCCCTGAAGTAGCCTCCAACTGCACGGATGATTGACCACAGCATTCCACTATTTGCGTTCTACCGGTTAGATAAGATTGGAAAAACCCAATCAGATTGTCAGAAAAACCAAGCGAATTAAGTTTATCTAGCAAAATATTGTGGTCAAGCCTGTCGAAAACTTTCGAAAAATCTGTATCTATTACGTCAACTTGACAATTATTATCAAAAGCTTCTGCTATAAATTGCGTAACACAAACAAGGTTGGAGACTGTTGACTTTCCATTGACAAAACCATGATGATTATCCGCTAGTTTATTTTTAACCTGAATGTACAAATTTCTATTCAGGAGTATTTCAAAACATTTAGAAAAGTTGTTAATTATACTGGACCATAGTTTTCGGTTTTATTTTTATCTCCTTTTTTAAAAAAAGGAATTATTTTAGATAATTTCCAACAATCTCGAAACTGCGATGTTTTAATTGATAAATTAAAAAGTATTGTAAAAGGCTTTGCAAGAAGACATGCACAGTCTCGTAATAAAAATGATGGTATTTTATCTGAACCTACCGTCCCTTCCGGTTTCATTTTTTTTAAACAGCGTAAAATATCGTCCTCAGTAGCGCAGTTTATAAAAACGGTGTCCACAATACCGCTGATTCTCTGAGGATTTAGTCCATCACTATCAGGCACAATATACAAGGACCTGAAAAAATTGACAAATGCATTTGCAATACCGCTGATTCTCTGAGGATTTAGTCCATCACTATCAGGCACAATATACAAGGACCTGAAAAAATTGACAAATGCATTTGCAATCGATGTGTGATCTTTAAAACAGTCTTCGCCTAATGACATTTTTTCTGGAAACTGCTTATTATTTTTTTTACTGTTAATTAATTGCCAAAATTTTGAGGGATTAGTCGTAATATCATTTTCGATACTTTGGCAGTAATATTTATAAGCATTACCTATGTCCAATTTAACCTGAGTCCTAAGTTCTCTAAATGCCTGCAAATCAGTAACGTTCTTAGTTCTTTCAAACCTCTTCCATGCCCTGAATTTTTGTCTAATTTTTCGTATTATTTAAGAATTGAACCAAGGTGGATAGTTTCTGCGACGCTTTCGTGTTTTTGGAACAAAAAGATCCAGGATTTCATAAATTTTAAAATAAAACATTTCACAAGCAGAATTTACGTCATTGGCGCTGCACAAAAAGTCTCAGTTAATATTAGTCATATGCGAGTAAAGATTTATAAAATCAGCCTTTTTAAAGTTATAAAAAATGTTAGTGGTCTTTTGCTTATTAAATTTTTTTTCATATGTCACGCTACAGTGAACTAACAGAGCTGGATGATGTACATCTTCAGGAAGCAAAAAATCCTGTGTTTGTCAGATGACAGAGGGAAGACTTACTGGAGAACTATATCGCAATCTAGTAAATGAAATTTTGATACCTTTTTGTCTGAGCATTTTACGGCTATTAGTTTATTTTCCAACATAATAATGCCTCTTCATAGAGCACGAATAGTTAATAGTTATATCGAAGAAAATCAAATCCATGTTGCCGTGGTCTTTGAAGAGTTCGGACGACATTAATTTAATAGAGAATGTTTATGTATCAATACGACTTTCGGCCCAGATCTCGAGAAGAACTGCTTGAAAAAATTAATGAAGCATGGAATATAATAACAGAAGGTACACTGGAAGTTTAATTTTAAGTATCCTGGAAAATTGCATGATATGGTTGATGATGAAGAATGGTGCAATGACCAAATGTTTATAATTATTGTTACTTAGTTGAAGTTTGTACTATTCTGTAAAATTTTGATTTTATAAATAATAATAAAAATATCTAAGGTGAAATAGTAAGTTTTAGTTACAATTTGTTTTTTGGCAATTAAAAATATTTTAAAATTAACTAGAGATATTTAACTTTTTTGTAGAGCGAGATTTACTTTTAAAAAAATAGCCAAATTTAAAAAACATTGGATTTTTTATTACAATTTTTAAGTTAACAGATTTTAGGACAATAAAAAACTAGATGTCAATTATAATTAGGAAAAACAAGAAATATCCAAATTTAAACACTAGTCAAAAAATTATTTATTTATGATTTATTAACCAGATAATGAATATTAAGAGCTAACTACAACAGAAAAGAAAAGTTCTTTTTTGACAAGGGCTGGTTAAGGTAGCAAAATAACTAACAGAGGCTTCTGTAACGATTGACTGGTCATCTCCTTCTGGCCAATAGAAAATCAGATTCATAGTGTGTTTTTTTTCTGATAAACTTAAATTTTAAATCTTCCTAAGTGGCTAATTCTGGGAATGTGGAGATTAGTCCGCACTGGCTGGATATAGGCATGTTAAAAAATAATTATAAACTGCTAAAGTTGTTATAATATATCCAATGATTTTGGCATTTGAATTTGGCACTTACGTTTTTTCCAAAAAAAAAATGAACATATTTTTAAATAACTTGAAAATTTCGATCAATTACATACACTTTTATAACCAACATATCTTTACTTTAAAGAATCTTCAAACATTACAAATTAAGCAAAACATGTAACAACTTTTTTCAAAACTATAATATAAATACCCACTTGCCTCAGATCCCCACTTGCCCCACTTCACATTACTTAATTATTATATCATGTTTTTCTAAAAAGGTATTGGGTATTGCAACAAATACCTTTAAACGTCTTGTGCACAGGCCCTGTATATTTTGATTTTCATGGTAACTACAACAGGAAACAATGACAACATTTGTGAATCATTTCTTATTCACCCATAGTATAGGAGATGTCTAGTAGCATATATTTGTTTGTCCTTTTTTTTGGGCAGAATGG
This sequence comes from Kuschelorhynchus macadamiae, assembly GCA_030620095.1. NCBI lineage: Eukaryota > Metazoa > Arthropoda > Insecta > Coleoptera > Curculionidae > Kuschelorhynchus > Kuschelorhynchus macadamiae. The sequence continues at coordinate 1,226,899 of JAUTXW010000446.1, forward strand.
TACCTGGTTTTAGGAACATATCGTTTCAAAGTTGGGTTTTTATTTGAAGTTCACACCCTTAGTTGCTTTCAACATATATTTTTTTTTCAACAAACCACAACAAAAACTTAGCTTGACAAGAATAAGCAGTAGAAAAAGGTAACTGTATGAAAAACATTTTTCCCCTCCATGAGAGAAAAACCGCAGTTTAATTTTCTCCAGGAATGTGTAAGAAATTTGTCACGAAATTTTGATTTTTTTCAAAACTGTAAATGACAAATAAATTTATGCTCAATCTCAAGTAATTATTGTCTCAAGAACGAGTCGTAGAGTACGGAAATTATGCGGACAAAATATATTCACTCAAGTATTAAAGATTTTGATAAGTAGAAAAAACCGGTGAATATATCCAGTAGTCTTCAACAGCACACAAGGCCATGTATTTTTATGCGTTTTACCACCTGGCACTTTACTTAAACGTGGTAGATAATATATAATAATATATTATCTCTAGAAAAAACTTGCTGTGATAATCGTCTGACTGGTATTTCTAAATAATTTTACATAAAGAAGCATCTTAGGGATGAAAAGCTACCCGAAAAAAAATAAAACTCTAAGGACGAATGAGCGTCTGCCATGTCAACACAAAAATGCCAAAAATTAAGAATGTCTACTACATTCTTAATTTTAATGGCCCAGTTTATGTAATATTAATTAATGACATAAACAAATCCTAATATGAGAAACAAAGAACGTTGTCCAGCTCAGCGTCTCTAAGGCACATGGTCTCACAAATTATCTTTCAAGACCAGCACCATTCACATATAAATTCTTGAAAACGAAGATTTATTTAAACTAGTTCATTTTATGTTCAACAGATTTAAGACATTTCTTTTCTGTTAGCTTGTGTACGCTTATTGCCCCAATTTTAAGCTGGTGTTGCCAAAAACATATTCTTAAATAACGCTCCTCTGGCAAAAATCCAGTGGCAAAAGTGTGCAAGAAGATTGGTTTGCAATAACTAACATGAGCATATTTTAAATGAAATATAAACCGAGAGTTGTCAAATTAGGTATACAAAAATAGTTTGATCAAATATTGGCTTTGTTATAAAAAAATTTTGGTCTCTTATTTCTAGCTCGCTTTCCCAGATTTATTTTATCCTCGGGTGATTATAACCTATAAAAAGCACTTAACGTCAAACAATAGCAACACTGTTGCACAGGTAAACACAAAAGCAATAAGCTTTAAAATAAGTAATTTAAGTTAAATAAAAATCTCTCTTATTGTGCAGTGAAAAATATGTTGCAAAGTTTTTCTGGTTGTAAGCTCATTTTAGTCCTTTTAAATATTCATTATATTAAGTATATAAAAACTAATACGCTTCAGGCCGGGGTTAGCACCGTCAATATTTTTTAAATGAACGTGCACTTTTACAAACTGTAGTATCCGCAATTGGCTTTTACCAAAGAAAATACGATACGTCATTGATTTTACGTCAAAAGCACCAAATATAGAAAGTATAAAACTTATGTTCATATCTAAAGAAATACGATTGATGATGCCGCATTAAAAATAAGAAGTCAGCTTTTAAATACGGAGAGTCACTGAATTTTAGTTAAACATTCTATTAGACACTATTTGGTCTCTATTTTAAGCCAATTTAAAAAAAAATTATTATTGTTGTTTCATTATTTTTAGACTTATATTAAAATAATTCACTTTCCTGAAGCTTTCGACGCCACTGGTTAATAGCTCTGGCGATAATTCGCTGGCGGTTTTCTATTATTTGTTCTGCATATTCCATAGCTCCGAGTAATTCCCAAATGTAATAATTTTCTGGATTCATATCAGAACTATTCAGTGTCCAGTTTTCTGTCTTTCAAAATTATTTAAACAACCTCCTTATTTCCCTCAGGTCTACACCGATATTTAACACATTTTCTTTTAAGTTCTGAGGGAAAACCTTTCCCTGCTATATTTAAAAGATAATTCAATGGTAGTTAGGTTTTTTATTAAATATAGATGCAGCATACACCAACATACCACTGATTATATCGTGGGCTTCTCATCTGAATTAAGGGGACAGGAGCCATGACTTTCCTTAGTGGTCCTCCATTAGTACTATTAGCACTTGACGATGCACGTCGTTCATAGTTTTAAATAATCCCCTTATAAACAAATGTAACCCCAACAACAGGGCTGGAAAATAACTGGTGAGTAAAAAAAATCCATGGTTTCTCTTAGGCTTCATTACATATTAGCGCTAGGCCCCCTAACATCAGAGTGGTCCTCCGCACCCCGGGGACTAGCTAGTGACAGTGTTAGCGCCACTGTACATAGAGCTGCTTAGCTTAGTTTTAACAAACGATAAATTCGCTACTAAACTTAACATACTAGGCCATTCAATAGAGCAAAAAACAGTGATTTTTTGCTAAAAATAATAACTGGCGTATACGCTATCACACAGCTCTCTGCGAAATAATAGCTATTGATATGTACTTTATGCACACCAAAATTAAGCACTGTGAGATTATTAGTTTTTGCACAATTGCGATTTGAATTTTTTAATGTTTTGTCTTTCATCGTTCCTGGATTCGTCGTGGATGATCTGATTTGAATTCTGCAAAGTCATATAGAAAACAGAAGTATTATACTACAAATCATGTATTCTCAATTTGTGCTAAAATTATTTGAAATACGAGAAAATAGCCGAGAGGTAATAGAGAAGCTCCTCATGCAAAGTATCAAAAGTAATAACAATATGCTTTATTTATTTTGCTCCGTATCAAAGGCTATGGATCGAAACGTCCGATAGCAGCATTCCCGTTAATTATTTGCGCAATGTAAGGAAAGAATCGGTTTTCCCGGGTTCAGTTACTCCGATATAAAAAAAAATCTATTAGCTTCTGCAGTTGTTGAGAAAATTAAAGTTAAAGAACAATTTATTGCGTGCTGAGGGTGTCTGTTACTACAGTTCCCATGCATCGGCTGCCGTGCCTTCCCCCGCTACTTGGCTTCTCTCCCGCGTCCGGCCAATTCTGGTCATGTTTGAAAGCATTTTTCGGGTATTGCACAGAATCTTAGAGTGAAATGAAAAGATAAGTTTTGTAGTATGATATTTCCACTTTCGAAATAATTTTGCAGAATTCAGATCGGATCATGTAAGACGCAACCAGGCACGCTGAAAAATGGTGCAATTAATAATTGAAATCGCAATTCTGCAAAAACGAATAATCCCACTACGCCTGGTTTTGGTCGATAACTGTTATTTCGCACAATTTTTCCGGTTTTTTCTCCTGTTCTAATGATCCGAACAAGTCGTGTAAACATATCATATTGTTTGTAATTGTATGCTCTAACAGGTATGGGCAAACCTTGCTTTAGTTGAGGGCGTAATTTCAGGACTTAATCATGTCGCGGGCCATATATAAGAAATAAGTAGGTAGTAGTGAAAAAAAAAACGATAAAAATTCACACATTTTTTATTTATTAATTATAATAGCATAATCAAACATATAAAAAACGAATTAACAAAAACAGATAGAAGATTCAAATGAAAATAATGAGAGACTTGAGTTTAAAGCTGAGAAACAAGATGATTAATTTTAAGGTCAATATCACTAGTATATAGGCGTAAAGTGTTTTGTAAAATAAAGTCTGTAAAGTAAAGACGATACGTATTTTTATTAATTTTTATGATTGAAAAAAGCTGCTCATTTATACGTGCTACAAAATGTATAAAATTATTTTACGTGTGAAAACTCTCATCTTTCGCTTAGTTCCACATCATCAAATTTAGACTTCAAATATGAGTCTTCTTGAAGCTCGATCAACTCCATTTGTAGGTGAACCGGGACATCTTCAAGAATTTGCAAAAATATTGAAAGTGCTATCTATATTCATAAAATCGGAAAACCGATCAGTGAATTGCTCTGACAGTAGTTTCAGTTTTTCAACATAGCGAACATATTCAATGTTTTCGTGACTGGATAATGTTAAAAAATAAAAACAGTTTTCACTTTTCATTTGTGTTTCCCACCGAATTTTGTTTTGGAAACCAGATGACTGATTTACCATTGCCCTTGATTCTGAAAGTTCAGATCGTTTAAGTAACCTGTGAGATCTACCAGAAATGCCAAATCAGTATGCTATGTTAGCTATCTTGGATTACAAATTTGCGGCAATGTTTTCTCTTTAATTTTCATTAAATCAGCTATTTCTTTTTTAAGTTCATAAACCTTTGCTTAGCCACTTTACTTAGCAATAGTATGTCACATCATCGTGTTCTGAAGAGAGTTCATCCAAAAATGCTTTAAACTGACAATGGTTAAGACCGCGGGATCTAATGAAATTGATGGTACTTACTACCACATCTATAACGTTCTTCAGTCGAATGGACTGCACAAGTTTTGTTGGTGAATAATGCAATGCAGAATTATTAAATCACATTCTTGCACATTCATAGCGGTTGCATTTTCCTTCAGAATTTCGATAAAACCTTTTCGTGGACCGACCATTGAAGGCGCACCATCTATGCATACTCTAACTTATTTACACCACTGCAAACCATATTGCTCAAAAGTAATTCGCACCTAGAAAAAAAATCTTTTCCAGTAGTGGTCACTTCGTAGTGGCCGTAAAGCCAGTAATTCCTCTGTCACTCCAAATTCTTCTGTGCATGACAAAAAAGTATTCATCAGTCCATTTGTTTTAACGACATTCTGTGTCCACTAACCGTTTTTTTCTTCTGAGCTAAATTTGCTTGAATATTTCCCACGTCTTTTCTTATCAGTTGTTAAGAAGTAATGAGTTGACATGCGCGCTGAGCGGTTTATATATTACCCGCAATAAGCAACCAGAATACTAGAGTCTCGATCGTACGCGAATATGCGATGCGAGAGCTCAGAGCCTACTCTTAGAGGAGCGCCGGGAGGGTGCGGACATTTTTTTACTATACAATTATGGCGTGAACGTGAATAAACAACTAAAATTTTGGAATCAGACTGAATGTCATATGACTTTTAGATATATTTTTACAATTTTTTTTTAATTTGCGACTTTATTATGAGATAGACCCTCCCACAATAACGGGAGCGTCTAGACAATCAATCAATAAGCAAAAGTTGTATTCAAAATATTTGTTTAATAAACAATCTTTAGATATACTTAAACACAAATTAAACATAATTAAAAAAAGCTTATATAACAATAACTTTAACATTAAAGTAATTTGTACTCGGTAAAATCGACGTTAAATAATAACACATCTAAATATCTGGCACTTTCGTCTGTCAAAGGATTTAACAGTTTTAAAATCACTTCCTCGCATGACACAAATGCTTAAGGCTCATCAATAAATCTTAAACAGTTAGAAGTAACTTGCTTTTTTAAAAATTTCACGTTATATCCATCTACAACCACTTCTATTATTTTAGCTGCGTAATATCTTACCGATTTTTTTCCAAACACCTTAAAAACCACGAAACTGTTAACTTCAATTCTGCTGTTCCTGGTCAAAATCTAAATCTGAAGATGAGTCCTTATAGACCACTTCTTCCTTGTCGGAAGAAGATTCGCTCATAACGTCTTTCTTTACCTTATCTATTTTCTTTTGATCAAATTGTAGTGTCTTTTTTTATAATTTCTTTTCTGCAATCTCATCGCGTTTCAGAGTATCAGTTGCTATTATGGATTTCCTTTTTATGGGACCTTTTCTAATTAGTTTTCGTTCTGGGGCTTTCGTGTGAGGACTTATTTTGGATGGAGATACGTAATACTGCTTAATCTTATTTTGGACTGGACTACATTTGATGCAGAAACATTGTTGGGATCATTTCCTGTTGTAGGTGCTGTCCTGTCTGTAACAGATGAGCAAAGAAAGTCCTTCACTAAAAATATTTTTTTCGAATTGCGAAATTCCGGTACAACGGAATCCAGATTTTATGTTGAAGGGAGTGGCAAATCGATCCCAAGCTTTCATGCATATTGGTGCCAGGTCATAATTTGATAATACCTGCCCTGGATGAGAGAGCATCCAATCATCTGCTCCTTGGTTAAAACACTTTTTAACTAGTAGCAAGCAAGGGTAGCAAAGTTAGAATTTTGATTATGATAATCAATTGCAGGAACAGATAAGTGGGATTCGTGATTATCTATAACAAGAATAACTTCTTTAGAACTCCGGACATGAGCTACAAATTGTTCTAGAACCCTCAAAAAACTATCACTGGCCATCCATCCAGATGAATGGTCTAAGCCGGTTGCGCCATACTCTTCTGGCACACCACTTAACATTCGATGTTTGCCAAAATTCTTTCTTGGAAACACCCACACTGGAGGAAATGCTGTGCCCTTGGCTTCAATAATACCTACTTGAGTAACCAGCTCTCCCTTCTCACGTAAAGTAACTTTTCACACTTGATGCTGGCCTTTCGTCGCAACTTTTGTGTTTTTTGGACTGTTAACACCCGTCTAGTCCAAATTAAATATGTCTGATCCATTAAACTTATGCCTTTTCAGGATCTCCTCTAACTTTGCTTGAAACTTCCCGACCGTAGATTCATTAAAACTCGAAATTCTCGCTAAATCAAAATCAGTCCTTTCCAGCCGATTTGTTTGACTTCCAAGCAAGGCCAAGCTTTTGGTGTTAAACCGTAGTTCAGCAGAAAAAATTTAGCATGTGACGAAAAGCGGAGAGAACGACATATTGTCAGTTCCAACTTCTTTTGCTTTTCTGACTATAAAGCTTAAGTTGATTTTTTAACTTCATGTTCTTGCGGGCGGAAAACTGACAATTTTCCAGATAAAACATCAACTTTTGCACTCCGCATAGCTTCTGCAGAAAATAGTCTTCCGGTTAACTGTTTGTGTGAGTGTGAGGCATGTTTCCTAAAACAATTTCATAATTTAGGTAGGGTTTGGACACTTACGGGAGAGATGGGACAGGTGTCCATTCCCTCCCGCAACTTATTCTAACTAATTAAATACATAAGTAATTAAAGTACATTTGTATACCTTAAAAATAAAAACAAAATTTAATTGTTAAAGCTTACTTGATAATGGCAAATCAATCAGCCACCAAGAAAACACGTGGATTAATAAGAAAATCGCTGTGCATCGAAGCGCATCTGCCTCCTTCGCATCTACACGGATACTAAGGACTTTCAAATGCGCTTCTAGTTCCCTTTCTCCTTTGAGCTGTTTCCCAATTAAGCGGCAATGTTAAATGTGTCTAATGCCTCCCGCTGTTCAAACCCTCCCGGCGCTCCCCTAACGCATGGTTCGGAGCACTTCAAGGTCATCGGGCGGCTTTCAAATAGTTTATCTGTATGTCTCTTTCTAACGACTATTTCTGACTCGATCTGTGACGTTCCATTGCGAACCGTTAATGCAATTATTTATCGATTTTAGTCTATATGATTTGAAGTTTACAGCTTTAGGTTGATTGACAGTAATTAGAAATAAACTATGTTTGCTAAACCTTAAATTTTTTTAGGCGTTATTTGAAATTTCTGAATTTTTCGCGAGCCGAATTGGAGCTGGTGGAGGGCCGGGGGTTACCCATCTATGCTCTACAATCTCGTTACACCATCAAGATTACTTTATTAATTTCCATTTTATAGGCCAAAAACGCGATTTTTTGCATTAAATTGTAACAATAATATAAACAAATGATAGTTGTGAGTGGAAACCTTAATGGAATATTACTAAGAACCATCTCGAGTGTGATGACGCACGCGGTTTCCAGTTACTATTTTAATTTGCAAATTGTGAATATCTTCTCCATACACAAACTACCGTTGTGTTAAAACTGTAATATTTTGTCTTTACTCTCTCTTAAATCTGAATTAACTAGACAAATGATTCGTCAACTTGATCAGTGATTTAGTACTTCGATGGACCCGATCCCATCAACTACACCTTTCAGCGAAAGACATTACATAACAAAAACTTTTACAGTAAATCCAATAGAAAAACAGAGAAGTGTTTCAGCCTTGATGCTGTGTTAGGATATTGGCCTTGATTTTTTTTCACGGTTTATGTTTTGTTCAACACATATCGAACAGTGGATTTATAAAATTGGTCCATATTTTAAAGATGTTATGCATCATGTAGAATATGGAACTATTTTGAAGGGAATTCCTGTAGATAAATACATAGAAATCAATTAATCAAATATGACACGAGAACCAAATAAATTCAGTATTTATGCAGTATATTTTTACTAGGAACTGTGTACTGCTGTATTTCCGTAAAAATTGCGTTAATGTTAATATGGACAGATGGATGTTTATTTAAGCAATAATGAAAGACAAAATATTCTCACTTAAAAGCTTTAATCAGCGACGTTTCGATGCTGGTTATTGTATCTTCTGCAGGCTTTCAGTATTATCTCGGTAAAAGCATCAAGTGAGCCATTTTTAAGACGTTATTGAAAATCAAATTTTCTTTTTAAGAACACGTGACTTATCTGCACATGAAAACGTCGGCGTTTCTAATATTAAACTTGTAGATCAGTAAAACCTTTTTTGCTGCTGATTATGTGAAAAACGTTATTTCATATATACATATATATATATATATATATATATATATATATATATATATATATGTGATAATAGAAGTAGATTTGTAGATTTTAGTGTAGATGAAATAAGAGCAGCATGCAACAAGCTCAAGAACAATAAAGCATCAGGCCCTGAGTGTATACCGCCAGAGATAATTAAAGCAGTTGCAATAACTAAAGCGGAATATATGCTATCAGTTTACAATAATCTTGCAAGACAAGCGGTCTTCCCAGTCAAGTAGAAATTAGCTAAGCTTGTGCTACTCAGAAAAGTAAATAAGCCTCTGGATAATCCCTCTTCATATAGACCTATATGCCTCTTGGATGTAGATGGCAAAACTATCGGAAAAACAGTTTGGATTTAGAAAGGGAAGACAGACAATGGACGCTATACATGACGTGTTAAGTATTGCTAGAGAGGTCGCAAACGATCCGCCACATAGGCGTAGGTTGTGTGCATTAACTACGTTAGATATCCAAAATGCATTTAATAGTGCTTCGTGGCAACTGATCCTAGACGAATTGAGAAAACGCAGCGTTGATGAGAGCCTAATTAGGATTGTTGCTTCCTACCTGTCAGATAGAGAGATCCTATTAGAGAACAATGAAGACTCTAAACGCCTGAAGATCAGCAGCGGTGTCCCGCAGGGATCAGTGCCAGTACCGACCCTACGGAACATTTTGCTGATGATATTGCGGTGGTTGTAACTGCCAAATCTGAAGAACTATTGATGAACATGGCAAACACTGGACTACTACGTATAGCAAATTGGATGGAAAGGAAAAAATTGAAACTACCCCCAGGAAAAACAAAGGCTGTCCTGCTCATGTGCAAAAGAAATATAAGGCCTATATCATTCAGTGTGCAAGACAAAGCTATAGGTGTAAGTAAAGGCATAAAATATCTTGGAATTTGGTTTGACACTAAAATGACTTTTGCCGAACAAGTTAACAAATCCATTGAAAAGGCGGAAAAAACAGTCTCAGCGCTGAATTTTATTATGCCAAACATTGGCGGACCTCGATTATCCAAGAGGAGGCTTCTTTCAAATGTGTTTCATTCTCAAATTGTACGGTGCACCAGCATGGTACACTGTTGCAGAAAACAAGAAGAGTTTGCAAAAGCTTACGAGAGTACAAAGAAAGATATTGCTCAGGGTGTGCAGCGCTTATAGAACTGTAAGTGCGGAAGACATAGGAGTCATTGCGAGCATCGCACCTGTAGAACTGCAGGCAAAAGAGAGAAGAGAAAGGTATCTAAGGGTGGACAAAGAACAAGCCGAAGAAAACCTAGTGAACAGCTGGTAAGCCAAATGGGACAATGGCAAATATGGGCGCTGGACATATCGCCTAATACCGAACATTCAGAGGTGGATAAATAGACCATATGGTGATGTGGACTACTTTTTAACCCAAACGTTATCGGGACACGGGTGCTTTCGTAAATATGACCGTGGAAGAGCAGACTCGTGGGAGTGCACATTCTGCAAGCAAGAAGATAGCGTTGAACACACCCTTTTTATATGTCCTAGATGGAATGAAGCTAGAACAATATTTGAACAAAATACTGGAACTCTATTTAGTGCAGAGAGCATGATGAATTGTCTAACGAATGGTGAGCTAACATGGACTGAAGCATATAAGGTAATAAAAACCATAATCGAAACAAAGGAGAGAGCCGCTAGACCATAAAAGAGAAAACCTAACTTGAAGAAAAAAAAAAAAAAATATATATATATATATATATATATATATATATATATATAAATATGTAATCAGCGAGATCAGCTTAAACATATGTGAAAAACAGCATTTCGGAGAACCATAATATAAACGCTATAAAAGCGATAAAAAGAACTTCCTAGAAAAAACCTAGAAACTTTTTAATTTAGGTCTGTGTGGACCCAGACCCAAGTGGACCAATGGCCGGATAGTTTAACAAAGCCACCAATTAAAATTGAATGTACTAGTTTGCATAAAACTATTAGATCAAAGCATTAGTATAATGGATTCCAAATTGACTTCTATTCTAGAATGGAAGCTTTCACGGCTTTGGTCAATTAAGAAATCATGGTTCTTGGGATTAGACCCTGTCAAAATGGAATTACTATCCAACGTTTCGCCTTCGATTGCACGAAGAATCTTCAGGTAGCTTTACTCCACGAGATCTGAACAATGAATGAGCTCGGAGAGATTCTGGTGGGATTTTATACCCGACTTGTGCTCGCCGAACCGTGATGTAGACCGTAACCCGGATCTCTATTGAAATTTTTTGTATGTTTAATGTCTAATTTTTCGTTTATAAAATGCTGGAACCGATGCTAGAACCTTGGTTTCCTTTACGTTATATACAGTGGTATGCTGGTGTTCAACTAAAGCAGATTGAACAATTTGTTTCTTTTTAATACATCGTTCATGTTCCTTAAGTCTAGTTGATATTAAGCGTCTTGTTCTGTTTGAAAAGATACAATATCTTTCGGGGATCACATGCATTGTCCAATCTTCTTATGTGTATCGGGGATTGTACGTATTTTGGTCCGCCGAAGTAATCGTCCTATTTTGTTTGTGGTGCCGTGTATGTAGGAGAGAATAACACTACCATCGGTTTCTTAATCGTATTTCATGAAGTAAAATAAACTTGAATGTTTCGATAAAAGGGCTTGCCGCTTGTGTCTTTAGTGATTATTAATTAAAAGTAGTAGAACAAATCTACTGCATATCATTTTAATGAGGAAAACTTTTTCCATACTGCCCAACAGACGAATGTAGGCACTCTAAAATTTTGTAGTTTTTAGATCGCTTTACCTCTTCGAAAATTAACTAAATTGAAGGTATTTACACACTTGGAAGATAATTTTGTCGACAATGATATAGTTAATTAAAATTTTATAGAAAAATTTAAGGTTTTAATATACAGGGTGTTAAAGACGTACATTATAAAATCAATAAAAAATAGACAATACTCCTCTCTATTATAGAAAATTTTGATTTTTAGTTGAAACAACATATTTAATGTGTACTTTATATGATCATCTCGGAACATTTTTTTAATATATTTTTCGTCAAGAAGTTATAAAAAAAAACAAAAATTAAATCTTACATTAAGGTAGAGGGACATGTCTAGGTAAATCAAAACATCGAAAAATCCTATTTGAAAAAATTGCCTAAAATACCATTTAGGGCTTTTGCAAAATTTTGAAATGAAAATGTCTACAAATCTGAAATACAACATACGAATCAATTTAATACAAGTTTTGCTATTAAAATGGGTCTAATAATCAAATATTCATCGTTTAGCTGTTACATAATATTTAATGTTTATTAGAATACATTCTAGGGAATTAAATAGAATTATCGGTTCGCACACAGAACTCTACTGTTATAATGTCTTGAATCTTAAACATTTGAGATGTTTTTAATAATTATATTCTAATATAGGGTTTTGGAATAAACGCTATTGATAATTTATAAATATACAAATTATTAAATCTTTCACTAAACAATTAAAGAAATTTAATTAGCATGAAAATAATATTTAAATAATTTAAAAAAAAAATGCTTCCAAATAATTTTTTAGGTTTTTACAAATATTCACGTTTTAGGGTCCCTATATAGATACAGAAAAACATGTTTTCTTAATTCCGTCGGTTTGTCGGTCTTCCTTTACGCGGCATAGCTGAAAAACTACTTATCCAATTAAGTTCATATTTTGAGCAAAAATCAAGGGTCATAAGGGGATGAAATGGTTAAATTTTGCTAAAAATTGAATTGAACGGAACAAAATGACGGCCTAGTGAATTGTTAAAAAAAAACTACATACCCAATTTACCTGATAATTTGTACAATAATCAAATATTCCTTAAAAATCACCTGGTAGAATTTTGGTATGAATGGCGAAAAAAAATAAAATTTAATAAAATATTCAAAAAAATCAGCATGTAAAAACTATTGATTTCAAATTTTGTGCAAGAATTAATCGTCATATAAAGATAAACTGGAAAAATTATGGTATGAATTTAAGATGGCGGAACAAAATGGCTACCAAATAATCATGAAAGGAATCTCCCTCCAGGGTTTTATATAGTTTCAAGTTTTAGCGATTCTAGATGCTTAAAAGCATATTTTTTAATTCCGTCGGTATATCTGTCAATTTGGAGAACTGCTAAAGAACTACTTACCCGATTGGCTTCAAATTTTAGGCAAAAATTAATGATCTTATGGGGATAACCTGGTAATATCTCGGTAAATATCCACTATAGTAGAACAAAATGTTGGCTCGGTAAAATGTTAAAAAATTATCACTAAAAAAACGAATTCAAATTACCTCAAATTTCTCATAAAAATCAAGTGTTACATAGAAATAAAATGTTAATATTTTGGTATGAATCCACGATGGCGTGCCCAATAAAATAGTTAAAAAGTACAGATGAATTAGTTAAATTATGGTACGAATTGAAAATGGCGACCAAACAAAATATTTAAAAAACAACGTAAAAAGTTTCTTATTCAATTGACTTCAAAGTTTTTACAAAAATTAAATGTGAAGTATATGTGTTATTAAATCACCATGTACGGATTCGAATTGAGTCAACTTCACTCTACCTAAAAAATAAAAGATCCATAACGAGGGTTGTTTCGGGTAAAGACAATTTACTGATTTTTATTGCTTATGTTCTGGGCCAAAAACTTTAAGATGTCCCTACATCTAAAAAGCTACACCAAAATTGATACAACACCCTTATTTTTGTCATTTTTTTATAACATCTTGACAAAAATCCGGTAGATTAAAACTTCAAAAACTTTCCGAGATAATCAGGTAAGTGAGCAAAAATAGGAGTACTGTATATTTTGTTGATTTTATAAGGTAGTTCTTTAACACTATATATACTAAAGACTTGAAAAATGTATTTAGCTATATGATTGATGACAAAATTATCTATCGATCTGTATGTTTGTAACACTTTCATTTCGGTTAGTTTTTTAAATAGTTATATTTAAAAAAATATACAAAATTTCAGTCTGGCTACATTCGTCTGTTGGACAGTTTATTTTATGGACTCAACGCGACGCATCGTGGGAAAACTGAGCGAGTTCTATGACCAAAATCATTTAAAGTGCAGGGTTCTAGTTAATTCATCAAATAAAAACCTCAACCACCAAAACAAACAATCGCTCATCACCGAGGCATTAGAGAAAGCGTCTAAATTAACATCAAAATTAAAATATCTACAAAAACAGTAGATTACATAATCAAATGATGTCGTAATATGTTCGGTTACTAGAGATCAATGTATCAGAAGTATTAGATAATTGAGAATATACATCCATTTTTTACCAAAATTTCAACTTCAAAGACACCAAAAGTTTAAACAGAAATACAAATGGGTTACCTGCGTCTGGAAGTCTTGATAGCGAAAAAGACCGCTGCTTCAATGGTATCCTCGCTTTCTTGTATTTAATCATCTTGAAAGTTCTCAATCCAAACAAAGTCATTCAATAGTTATCGAAAAATATTTTTTTGAAGTCTATAATCTATACGTCCAACGATATGTGAGCATAAACTTAACTAAGCTAGGTGGTAATTAATCAAGGTAGGTTATACAGTGTGTCCCAGATTCGCTTCTCTATATAGGGATCTCGGCTCCTATTATACTTACAGCAAAGGTTAAATAGGGAAAGTTTTAGAGAAAACTTATTGCATTCGATATCTGGCTTCAGATTTTCGATCGATCAATAAGTTTGGAAAATATCGGCGAAAAACTGAAAATGGCGGATTTCGTTTTTCGCCAGTATATCCAGAACGGTAAATTTGATAGCTGTCAAAATGTGACAGTATTCGGGCACATTTTTAAGACAAATAAGATGGCGTATACGACACGTCTTCATTGTTTTTTGTTAACCCGCAACCCACCTCAACTTTCATTTTTCTTATGACCGCCATATTGGATTTTTCGATTTTTGGAAAGAGCCTAAAATTTCCAGTCTAGTGATATCTCACAAGTGAATTAAAGATTTTGGTGTCATCAAAATATCACACTTCGTAAATTAGGTTTCAATGTTTTTAAAGGAGGCCATGATTTATTTGTCACAAGATTACATTAATAAGTAAGTAATGTATATGAACGCATTGAATTTTCACTACAACATGAACGTAAATAACGACTTAAAAAATCTAAATGAGCTTTAACTACTTTGTAAGTGGGTAACATTAGTCAAAAATGTCTCGATGCAAATGGACGTCATTTTGCAGATTTAAAATGACGTCCATTTGCATCGAGACATTTTTGACAAGTGGTGACTGTTTTTCGTGCAACTCTGGTAAGTGTATTTCAGTTAATATTTCTAAATATGTCCAGAACTCTTTGTCTTCTATGGTCACGGGGGGATCAAATTCATAGATTTCATTCTTCGTGTGACCCCAGAGGTAGAAATGCAAGGGCGACAGGTCAGGGGATCTAGGAGGCCAAGATAATGGTCCATTTAAAGAAATTATTCTTTCGTCAGACTGCTCTCTTAAGAAGTTCCTGACTTGGTATTGAGAGCCGGACATCCGTCTTGTTGAAACCAAGTTCTTCTTAATTCATCTTCCGTTAGAATAGCTCGTAAGGCTGGTACAACCTGGTTTCGCAAAAACTCTAAGTACCTCTGCCCTTTTAGGTTGTAGTCAAACAAAAACGGTCCAATAAGTCGATTTCCTGAAATGATTAATAATTTATAAATAGGTGCACAACAGTCAAGGGCGGCAGGGTCGGCCGGGTGGTAATAGAAACTATAAATTATAAAGGGAAAATTATCTTTATTAAAAAGTAGATATTTCCTTTCCAAAAATAATTATCGAAACATCCCGTAATGAATGAGCTTGTATAATTATGAAAAAGAAAAACATATTTGGTTAGCGGGAAGTAATAGCCGTATTAACTTATTTTGTTGGTATTGCATATTAATTTCGGAAATACTAAATCAATTTATATCAGTGATATAATAATCTTAAAGAAATACACCGTGCCTTAATGAAACATAAAATATCAAAAGAACAAACCCCTTGCGCTTTAAAATTAAAATTATTCGGAAATACAGCTGAACGCCTTTCTATAAATCATAATGAAAATCGAAAAATAGTTCGATATTTGATTAATATGGTATTTTTTTCATAAAGCAAAAACTAGGCTTCCCGGGTAATAATAAATCATTAAATTCAGACAATCAAAATAATTTTAGAGAATTAGCTAAATCTGCAGAAAATTTAGATAAAGTGTTAATACATTTATAGAACCCAATTCTATTTTTATAGGTAATACAATATACAATACAGTACAATACAAAATGATTGAATAAAAATGTAATACAATATCAAAAAAGTAAGTTGATTGAGTAGAGTAGAACGTTTTACTTTTTACGTTACTTCTAAATCTGATCTGTAGACGTCTCTCTGCCACTTCGTGAGGATTTTGCACAGCCCAGTGATAACAGTTGTCCCTATTAAAGACTCCACAATTCGTGAACCTGCTCTCATCGGACCCCAAGACATGATTTACAAAATCAGGATTTTCATTACATCTCCTAGTATACCACTCACAGAACTGTAGTCGTCTTGGAAAATCAGTTTCCTTAAGTCCTTGTACTATTATGGGTTTGTATGGATGGTACTTATTATTTTTTAAAACTCTCTGTACTGTTGATTTTGGCACATTACTTTCCTATTCTGCAGTTCTTACCGATGCACTAGGGTTTTCGTTGATAGCTTGTAAAATGTTTCCGTCTCGATTTTCATTGTTATTATTGTATCCGCTTCTAGGTTGTTCGAAGGCACCATGGTTAATTAAATTAACTACGATTTTCCTAAATTGGGTTTTATGAGGCTGCCGTCGTTCGGGGTACATCTCCAAATACCTTGCTGAGGTAACGTCGGCATTTCTATATGATTGAAAGTACAGAGCTAACATGTCAACCTTTTCTTCATTTGAATACGGAATGCCGGCCATTTTCTTTAAGTTTGGACAATTTATGTGTCAGATTTATGATTTTCTTGGAATAAAAGCGTACCTACTGCTTATTAAAACACAGCTTTGATACTTTCAACTATTTAACTTAACGTCAAAGTCAAAATCCAATTTTATTACAGATAAATCATGGCCTCCTTAGAAAAGCATTGAGAGCTAACATTACTTTAAATCATGGCCTCCTTAGAAAAAACTGAAACATAACTTTACGAAGTGTAATATTTCGATGATACTAAAATCTTTAATGTACTTGTGAGACATCACTAGACTGGAAATTTTAGGCTCTTTCCAAAAATCGAAAAATCCAATATGGCGGCCATAAGAAAAATGAAAGTTGAGGCGGGTTGCGGGTTAACAAAAAACAATGAAGACGTGTCTATACGCATCCTATTTTCTTAAAAATGTGTCCGATTAATGTCACATTTTGACAGCTGTCAAATTTACCGTTCTGGATATACTGGCAAAAAACGAAATCCGCCATTTTCGTTTTTTCCCCGATATTTCCAAAAACAATTGATCGATCGTAAATCTGAAGCCGGATATCGAATGGAATAAGTTTCCTCTAAAACTTTCCCCATTTAACCTTTGATGTAGGTATAATAAGAGCCGAGATTCTTGTTTAGAGAAGCGAATCTGGGACACACTGTATATAAAAACGGGTATAAAAAATTGCCTTTAATTCACATTTTTTTAATGTTATCTGTGGTTAAATAAATAACCAATTTTTTAAATAATATCATTATCTGGCTCAAATGAATGCGTCATGTAAAACAGGTTAATTCATAAATACATACATGTTATGACAGCTATTACTTCTGTTTCTAGTTGCATGTACAGTCGACCTTCTATATAGTGTAAGACCAAAATATTGACTGAAATTTCACTATAGAAAGTTTTTTACTATGTAAAGAAAAAATCCGTGTATATTTCTATGTATGTTTTTATATTGGCAATCATTAGCTTGTATTTTGTAAGGCACAAGCAACAAAAAAAATTGAATTATTCGAAAAAAAGATCACTTTTGAAAATAAAGAATTGCTCAACAAAATTCTCGCATTTACTCAAATTCATAAAGATTTGATCAGGTACAATTTCCTGGCCCCTGAGAGTAGTTTACACGATGTCAAATGCATTTCTTATTTCATTTTCGCTAAATTTAGCAAGAAATTCCCCGATTTTAGTTTCTTCTTCATGATCTTCTATACTTTTTATATCGTCAATTATGTCTTGGTCAGTTGGGAGATCTGTCTTACCAACATCATTATCGATTTCTAAGAAATCTTCAAGTAAAAAATCTGCGTCGACGGTAGCAGTTTTTTGTAGAATACCCCATTGTCTTTTTAAGGTAGCGAGATCCATTTCGTCTTCTGCTTCCCATTCATCAATTTTTTCAGTAAAAACCTGCTTTAGAAAAGCAGTTGTTGATAGTTTTCTGAGAAACATTTGCACTCCATACTTTAACGACTTGGGTTATATACTCTTCAAAGGTAATCAATTTTTGGACTGCAAGGTTGTTCTCAATCGCATTAACAATTTTGTGAACAATTCTGTTTCGGTAATGATGTGTTACGTTTTTTATTATACCCTGGTCGATAGGTCGCAATGTCATGTTTGGTGGAAAAAAGATCAATTCAATATTCGTTAATTTTTTACTTACTTCGTGTCCAGTTCTTTAACTCCTCTCAAATACCAGTGATTTTTCCTGTTACCTATGAGCAGTAATTTCAGTTTTCCTCAGCCATTCAAGTTTGCTCCAACCATAAGTGTCACCCTTTCTTTACTTGTTTTAACACGAAAACATTTATCACTTTTAAAAGCAAAAGTTTTATTTAGAAAACATTTAAAAAACAAACCGGTTTCATCACAAATGAAAACGTTTTTTGATTCGTACTTCTTCAATACACTTTTCAAAACCGTTTCAGTCCAAATGTCACAGCCCTCGCTTGCACTCTCGCCAGAGACCGTCTTAAAAACAATTGTATTACGAGTCTTCCAGATACTCAACCACCCTTCACTACCTTGAAAATTAACGCAGTTAAATTCTTTAGCAAAATGTAGAGCCTTGTGCTTTATTCAATTTCCCGATATTGTTACGTTTTGATGCGTACGGGCCACCTGACACCATCGTAGAACTGCTTCATTTACATCCTCGTAAGAACACACCAGTACTCGTTTTCGATTGCTTGGAACACTAGTTTTCTTGATGATACTGTTGCGACTTTTTATTATCAGAGAGACGCAACTTGGAGAAACATCATTTTTTTTGCAGCCATTAACAACTTCCTCCAAAACTTTAATTTTCTCAGCTAAACTTAAACAAACTCGCTTGGACATTTTACTTGATTCTTAAACACAAACAAACTGAACCTGAATTTGCGAATTACTAAGCCTCGACTATAGAATGGGTATTTCCCAGGGTTTCTATAACATGGCTTATTCCCCGGGTTTCTCAGAGAAATCTACCTGATTTATTGCCAACCATTAGGCGTCATAAAAGCGTTAAGAACATTTTCAAAAGAATACGTCATAAAAATGGAATTCTGAGAATAAATGCATACAAATTTATACATAAAATTCCGGAAAAAATTTTATTATATAGAGTATTCCTATTTTACAGATTCACTAGCAGGGTTTTTACATGAAATTTCATTCAAATATTCTAGGTTTCGAAAAAATTGCACTATAAAGTTTTTCACTATATAGAGTTTCACTATAAACACTGTCGACTGTATTTACTTTTTAAATTTATACAATAAACTATTATTATTGTAATATAATATGCAAGCTAAAGCAAATATGTTGATTACATTTGTGTGAGCCGTATCCTTTTATATTATGAAAAATTAAATAAAATAAATAAATATTAAGTAAAGTATAAAAAATCATGTAATCAGCTATTAAGCTAATTATAAACAGCACTTGCAAATATAATTAAGGGGATTTATTTTGTATATATGATGATTTACAGTCATCCAAACCTAATAAAAAAACTACATACTGAAATCTACCTTGCAAGTTTGTTTGATATAAATCTATTGTGTTAAATGTAAGAAATAAGATAGATTCCCTCCGTTTATAAATGTAACGTACTAATTTTTTTGTATAATTTGACGATAATATATATCAATTTTTTGTTTACAAGATATAATGAACTGGAAATATTAATATATTTCTTTTTAATGTAATGAAAGTGTATTATCGATCAGAGGCATAATCTCGATTCTTATATTAATTTGGTCATAATGAAAAATAACTTGTAGAAGAGATATTAAGTTAAACTGTGGTATATTAACGCAATGGTTCAGTGTGTAGAAAAAAAACTGAAATTCCCTAATTGCTAATCTTTAAGCAGGTTATAGAGTATATTTCTCAACATATTATTTTTGACATTATCGCGAATGTGACAGTTGTTCTCAGGTACAAGACTACTACTACTAGAATTGAGCTAAGGAATCTTACTTTTCGCATGACCTACTTTAAATTGCGTGTTTTAAATATATGTGGTATTATAAAAAAAGATGCCTTTGAATAATTTTAACTTTCTTATATCGGCATTATTACATTTATATTAGTTACTCTAATAACTAATAAATTGATTGTGAGAAATTTATCAATCTAAAATAGCGGAAAATTTAGTAACAAGTTTTGAAATTGCTAAAAGTTCCAAAAAAAATTGATTTTACGCGCTTGTGGAAATTTTTTGAGAAGATATTTAGATTTGTGATTTTTTTAAAACCTAATATCCGGCCTTTGAAAAAAATTGTGAATAACTTTTTAAAAATGAATTTTTCAAAGCACAAATTATTATTTAACAGCATTTTTATTACCTATTATTGCTAAAATACATAATTCCAAATATTGGTTTTTCTGTTACTAAGTGTATTTATCGTAATTATTTGTTACTAATAAATATTTTTAATTATGGAACCAATCCGGTGATAAGTATTTATTACTTGACAATTAAATGTTAAAATAGCCTAAATATTTGCTATTTTTAAAGGCGTGCTAATTTTATTCTTTGGCAAATAAATGGCTGAATAAAAAAAGGGTCTATAGTTTTGTATTTGTACCGACAGCCAACCGTCACCGATGACCAAATAAAAACACAATTTAGCCAACTCCTTCAAAACATTGGGATGGAGGCACCACCCTTACTCCTTAGTAACGCCACTAAATAAGAATTCATATGAATTAACTTTTCCAAAACATTTAAGTAATTGTGTGTAAGTGTGTGTTTAACATAACGTAATAAAATTAACATAATAAAATCCGAAATATCGGAACTGCCCTTATTTCTCAGAAGAAACTTTTTAAGTAATAAGTTCATTCTTAAACAGATGAGCAAAAACAGTGAGCTAATCAATAAAATCTATAATTTGACTATTTTAAACTATACCCCTTGAAGATAAAGAGAGTTTCATTGTTAGTAGATAGCTACGCCTGGATACTCGAAAAGAACTTTAATTTCTTCCAAGCACAGACATTATGAAATTCCTTATGAATCATATGAAAATAATCGAAAAATTATCATAGAGCCTGCAACTAACAATATTCTGGGAACAAAAGCTGAATTTAGTAAATAGACCAACACAACCTGATTAAATTATGATCATATTTTCACGGACGGATCTTCAATCAATAGTAATATGGGTTGAGCTTTTTTTCATTCCAATAAACTTATATCATGTAAATACAAACTATGCGACAATGCATCTGCTTACACAGCTGAACTTGTAGCAATAGAGCAGGCATTAAAATATTGTCAAAATTACCAGAATAATATTAAATTTGTTATTTTTTCTTATTGTAGAAGTGCTTTGGAAAAGATTAGAAATGCTTCAATTTCACCTAATTTAAATCATCTTTTAGTAAATATACTCAGATTGCTTAAACTAATCAATGATAATAATAAGTCTGTATCTCTAGTTTGGGTATAAGGTCATGCTGGAATTATTCAAAATGAGTTAGCAAATCGGTTAGCAAAAGAAGCTACCGTAAATGGTGAAAGATTAGAATAATTTCGGTAACAGATCTGTTTTATTTAATAAAACACAAACTGTTTTCAGATTAGCAAAATCATTTCCCGAGCATTATTAAAGGCGAGTTCTATAAAGCTATAAACCCAATGATCAATAAAAAACCATGGTTTCTAAATGAAAGTAACAAAAGCTTTGTTAAAAGAATTTGTAGAATCAGGAGCTTACATGACATTTGTCCTATATATATGAGAAAGATAGGTATAACTGACAACAATTTATGTACATATGGAGAAGTAGGAGATATTCAACACGCGATTTTAGGCTGCCTCTTAAACGCACAAGAAAACTCTTTATTATACTACAAATTAAAAAATCTTGTTACACTTACGTTTTAATGACTTCGCAAAATAAATACATTTATAAAATAATATATAACCACATCGCTACGATGTGGTTATATATTACGATAAGTATAAATAATTAACAATAATTTTCCACGAAAAACATGAAACATACAGAAAAAAAAATAAAAAATGAATTACTAAAAACATTTTATTTCAAAAAATTTAGAAAATAATACACAGAAAAAAAAATTGGCATAGAATTAGTTTAGGTATCTATCCAGATGCTTGGGATAGTTTGTGCAGAAGGCAGTTGGTTTATTCCAGTTGCAAATAAATTTAACTCACACACGTTAAGTAATTGAAAAAATATATTATGCTTTAATAAACTTATTTCAGGAAGGATACTGATGAATTTTGCACATTTTTAAAAAAAAAATCTTAAAAATTTATTCAAACATGTAATTTAATAATTACTCTGAAATACAAATTTTTCAGTAACTCTGTAGCTATACCAAGTTTTACCAATTTCGAAACTTATTTTTAAAATGTTTCTACTATTTTGGAGAGCAAATGTCATGTTACATGTTAAAATCTTTTTATTAGTTATTAGACATGCGAAAGCTATGATGCGTGTTAAAGTCAACAAACATGTTTATAAAACCATCTTGTTTGTTATGACCGCTATTCATTATTTAAATTCAGATCACTTTAAACAAACTTGGACACTTGAATGCTGATCGATAAATCTATGTCTACCATATAAATATAGTCACTATAACTGTTTAAAAAGACAATAATTTTACTTTTCAAAATGCTGAATTTTAAATTCGAGACTTTACTGGCAAAAGCTTCTGGCATTGCCTACATGAAAACGCGGACGACTAAAAGATGATTTTTGTATTTTCCATGCCTGGCATTATCCGAAAATCTTAATTGCTTTAATAAAAGGAAGCTTTTAGATGATATTTAACTAATTACATCAATTTAAAGCACGATTCGGGCATGTTCGTGTGGCGAATTGCTAAGAGGTCCTAATCACGAAAACCTAAGATAAAGGATGATCGATTATAAGTTTTTATAAGCTGCAGGGGCGGTACAATTTATTTTAGAGCAAAGTTTAGCTTGAACAGGTTTTTGCTGAGAACAGCCATTAGTATTGACAATAAATACGGTTCTTTTTTGAGACTCTGTATTTTGAAGTGTATGAAAAAACAAAATAATAACATTTTTGCGATCGAGGAAAGCCAAGGTAAATAATAGTATTTAACATAACAAGTGCCTAAAATTGTGTATTTTTACGATATTTGCCATCAGGCACACGAGTGTAAGGACACTGTTCAGCCATGAGTTATATACAATTTTTTATCGCTATTTAAAGTTCACGAAAAAATCAATCATTTATATAAAGTGTTTCCAATTGAAATTTATATTTGGTAAAGAAAAGAAGAATAAACTGAAGATGCAGGATACTGGAAGTAATTTGTTTTTTTTTATAGAAGTATTTTTGACAGATTTCGAAAGTCATCCTAACAATGTTGTTGTTTAAAAAAATTGAGGAGATGGCAATTGCCTTTTTAGATCCGTGAGTTATTTTTTATAATACACAAAACAATTTCAAAATTCTAAGAGAGGAAACTATAAAGTATATATATATATATATATATATATATATATATATATATATATATAATATATGTATATACAGGTTTATGATAAATTAAGGAATAAATTCATTATCTTGTAAATTAAAAAGGTAATAGAAAAACGCTCGAACCCGTCGATTCAGATTTATTTTTATGCATATTTAGAAATTATTTTAAACTATACAGGGTCACTCACAAAAGTTGTACAACTGTCATCTTTGATTTTTTCAATAAAAAGCCTTATTTTTTTCTGCTGATTTGAATTTTCTATAAAATTCTAGACATGTTTGGTATAACATAACCTATACTGAAAATCAACAGTTATCGAAATATTCTTATCTAAATAAAACCTGTGTATTTAATAATCTATCGGACATTTGTATACCCTACCTATGTCTGTCGCGTAAGCCCAAAGAAAAATTACTTTGTCACTGTGTTGACAAGTCATATAATTTATTTACGATCTGCCATTTTGATTTCAAATATTGACTATGTGTTTAACAGAGAAAGAAAGAATTGAAATTCTAATAATGCTTGGTACTGGTGATAAGACTAGGACACAAAAAGAAGTTTGTCAGCTGTTTAACAACAGATATCCTCATAGCCAACCTATTACTCAGTCTGCAGTGAGCAAAATAGAAAGGAAATGGACGGATACTGGTAGTGTTACGGACCGCTTTGGAAAAGGTTGCCCTAGGATCTCAGATGAAAAGAAACTAGACGTTCTCTTAACTTTTCAAGATAATCCACATTCCTCAACTACTGACGCTGATAATGATATACATCAAACAACAGTTTTCAAATTTTTGAAAAAAGAAAATTTTTATCCCTATAAAGTGAAATTAGTTCAAGAATTAATAAATGATGATTCAGATCGCAGAAACGAGTTTTGCGAAATTATAACCAACATGTGTAATCATGATCCATTATTTGTCAAAAGAATTTGTTTCACAGATGAGGCAACATTTTGTCTCAATAGAGAAGTAAATAAACAAAATTTTAGACACTGGACACAAGAAAATCCTAACTGGTGCAGGGAAAGTCATACACAGTATCGTCAAAGTGTTAATGTATGGGAAGGTATTGTAGGCAATAAAGTTATAGGTCCATATTTCTATTCCTCACTAACGGGGGCAAATGTATCTTCAATTTTTGGAAGAGAATCTTATACCAGCATTAGCTACCCTACATCCTAATGTAAACGATCCGGATCTTCCCAGTGAACTGTTATGGTATCAACAGGATGGGGCACCACCCCATTTTGCAGCTGATGTCAGGAGACGTCCGAGACGATGGACTGGGCGACGTGGGACAATAGAGTGGCCGGCAAGATCGCCGGACTTAAGCCCGTTAGACTTTTTTCTTTGGGGGTATGTGAAAAACGAAGTGTATAAAAATAAGCCACATACTATTGAAATTCTTAAGGATCGTATTCGAACTGTTATAAGAAATATTCAATGTGATATAGTTACTAATGTGCAAGAGTTTTTCCATCGTCTTGGGCATTGTAGAGCTGTAAATGGTGGACATTTTCAAAATTTAATAAAGTAGTTTTCTTATTTAATTTCCTGATATGTGTTTTATGTTTTATTTAGATAAACATATTTCGATAACTGTTGATTTTCAGTATGGGTTATGTTATACCAAAAATGTCTAGAATGTCATAGAGAATTCAAATCAGCAGAAAAAAATAAGGCGTTGTATTAAAAAAATCAAAGATGACAGTTGTACAACTTTTGTGAGTGACCCTGTATAGTTTAAAATGATTTATAAATATGCGTAAAAATAAATCTAAATCGACGGGTTCGAGCGTTTTTCTATTACCTTTTTAATTTCCAAGATAATGAATTTATTCCTTAATGTATCATAACCCTGTATATATATATATATATATATATATATATATATATATATATATATATATATATATATATATATATATATATATATATATATATATATATATATATATATATATATATATATATATATATATATATATATATCTATATGTATTATAGGGTTGTTATTATATAAAGGATAAATTCAACAAAATGGCAGGTAATTTATTTTTGGTGAAATCTTTCGGCCCTCGATTTTTATTTCTTATTACATATTCCTAATTTTTAAGAATATCAAGTGTGCGTTGTTTATTTTTATACAACTGGCCGTTAACATAACCTCAACAAAAACAGTCCAGTGGATTAAGATTGAGTGACCTTGGTGGCAACCCTGTGAAGCCACGTCTGCCTATGCACCAGTTTGGGAAAATAATTATTAATAGGAATCTTCTAACAATCGCTGAATCTTGTTAAATCCATAAAACTGGGTTTTGCTTATCTGCATTATTTTGTTCAGGATAGTGTTGCTAGAGGTGGAATCAAATTATTGTCTAAAAATATCATGATATCGTTCGAGCGTCAAAGATCCTTCGAGAAAATACGGTCCTATTATTCTGTTGTCAATAATCGCAGTCTTTACATTCACTTTCATAATGGTGACACTGACTCTCCCTAAACCAGTGTGGATTTTCGGGCGTCCAGTACCTAAAATTATGCCTTTTTACTTCTCCCCCAAAAAAAAAACCTGAAGATGAAAGATATATACATATATATATATATATATATATATATATATATATATATATATATATATACCGTAGAAAATGGATTCTTTGGGATGACCGCGAAAGCAATGGAATTTGGCTAACCATAGACATGTGTTTCTGACTTAAGGTCTTCATCAGTACAGTAAACTAGTTGAAAGACGAGTACAACTAGCGCCAAAGTGAATATACAAACAGGATAAGAAGTTTTTATGTTTTTTATATCGCAAGAATTGCTTTTTGAGTCAGTGCCCGAAATGATTAAGTGTCCTTACCAGAAGAAGGATTTTATTTAGAAAATATTTATGCTTTCGAGTAACTTCAATAAATACATCTTAACTTAATTTAATCTTGGTACTAGAAAAATGTATATTCGCCATAATTATAAAATGCAAATTACTTTGGATTCTGTTCCATGTTTTAGGAAGTAGTTAGCTGCATCCAGTATACACCTCTCGGGATTCACTAAAAAGTTAATAATTGTGTTTAAAGTAGTTTTTGCTTTAGGGAATTTAGAATTTATCGCGCCAATGAAATAAAATTATATGTTCGGATGTGCGATTCTCTATAGAATCCTGTTTTGCATGCAACAAGAAGTTTATTAAACCTTTTATGGCTTCATTAATTTATTTGAATAAATCGTTTAAGGTTATTATTATTCTAAGAGAACACCTTAAAATAGTTATCAATATACCTTTAATGAACATTTAATATTAAAAGAATGCCTAGTAATTAAAAGTTAAAAGTAGTATGTATCCTGGAGATTCTATTCACAGGGTGATTTTTTATTAAAGTAATAATTCCCAGATATAAGCAAAATGACCTTTCATCTTTTTAATTCGTAGAGATTAGAAAAAAAAAACTTTACTAAACTTCCTGATGTTTTTAAAATTTTATTAAAAAACAACTCACTACCGATTTTGAAAATATATGTCAAAATTTATCAAAAAATCGATAATTTTAATGCAACACCCTGCATTTGATTATAATACATTATTAAAATTCTATGCAAAATTCTAGGCTAACTTGATATATCATACCCTAAGCCTACATTCAACTGTTTTCCAGATATACACATTTGAAAATTGACAATAAAATTGTCAGCTTAAGTTGTATAATCTATCTAAATCAAAAAAGATTGCACGTTTAGTTTTTTTTGAAACACCAGAAAAACTTGTTATTTCTGCTTAGACTAGATGTATATACCATAAGCAAAACAATAAAAAACTAAAATTTAAGTTATGGATTTTTTCGTTAGTTTTTTTGCCATATTTTTTTACATTCCAATGTCAGTTAATAATAAAAGTTTTTTTTCATGTACGACTAAAAGAGGTATTAGGCATGATCAAAGATGTCTAGATCACCCAGTATAGTGCAGTCATAGAGTCTTGCTCAATTCGATTCAAATTCAAGAAATAATTTTTAAATGTAAAATATAACGTCCTAATAAATTTGCGAATAGATAGGGTATAGGTTCAAAAAAGAAATAAAAATACCCTTTTCCTTAAAAAAGACCCGACGTTGCAACTGTTAATTCAATCTTCTTCGGGGCGATTATATGTGTTGAATGTTGACATAAGTCCCATGCTTTAAAAATAGCACTGAAGAATACTAAATACATAGTCAAAACGTCGGCTTTTTCACGAAAAAAAAAAATTTCATTTCTTCCTAAACTCGCTACCTCATCCATTAATAATTACTTTTGCAAAAGCTAAAGTACGTAAAGCGAATTATTAAATTATATACATTAATCCCAGAAATACAAGGTGTTCCATTAGACACTCTAGAATCAGTGGTATTTTTTTTAAATGTAATAACCCATTTTTTATTATATATTTGCAATTTTTCAATATTTTTAATGCATATCATATACCTAAATCTAATTCTTTTCGAGATATTGCCCAAGTATATTAAAACTAATTAGAATGTGATGATTAATAACGAATATATATCTATATGTTTTCTCCATGCCTTTTATAGGTAATTTGGGTAAATATTAACACCCTGTATTTTAAAAACTGGTGATAGGATTAGACTGGGTCCACAGGAACGTTTGATCAGTTCATCGAGAACTGCATTATATCAAAAAATAGGAAAATTTCAAAGGAGTCATTTTTCAAATGAAGTGTGAGACTTCATTTCTTTCAGTTAGTTCAAATTCAAATTAATTAAATACAAAAAAAAACACGATATATCCACCACTGCACTCGCTAATGCTAAACAAACAAAACATTACGTCGAAATGTAAAGTGCAGGCTTAAATAAGCTAATGAATTTCGGCAATTAATTTGTAGGGTCTAATATCGTTTCCAATTGTAATAGGATAATACCTTGGTAACAACGATTGTTCATTAATATAATCCTTAATTTCAATTTCGGTGCATATCGTTTTGACAGGAATAATTGGGTGTAATTTAAAGAGGTCGCTTTCAGGACGTTCGAAGGTTTCAGTCGTTTTAAATAATTAAATTAATAAACACTTTTGATAAATTAATACAATTAATATGGTATTGCCATTGCCGATTATATCCAAAATTGAAAAATATGTATAAAGTATATACAGTGGACAGATAAATTTCGGCATTGTGAACATGGCCTTAACTAACTGTCGATGAGAATATGACACATCCGAACCTGTCTTCTTTATTCTCTTTTAGAGGGTCGCTAATAGTAGCATACATTTTTACAAGATATACAAACGAACTTTGTAATTAACGATTTTGGTTAAAACATATTTTGATCCACTGGCGTGACGCGGTGATGCAAAAACACACTTAAAACTAAACATTAGCGCAAGGTTGTTTTTAATAGTGAAGTTTTTTGGTGTAAATCTGTTTTTGAGATTCCTTTCACTTCCTGAAGACGATAAGATCGAATGGCCCATTAGCAATGAAATTGGGTTACCCAAATCTAGATTTTGGGGTAAGCCAATAATAAAACAAATAAATAACGTCTACATGTTAATTTCTGTTTATGTTCTTTATTGTTTTTAAAGTCGACTTTCGATTTTGTACACCTGTTGGGTGTTGAGTCATAAGAAAAAAACATAATCATATCTTGAGCTCGTAGCAGATCCATTTCTGAGTTAAGTGAATGGTGGCCATTTTCAGCATTTAATAAACTGATCACAAAAGTAAGTAGTCTTTTTGTTGGACAGTAGATTTTTTTCCACATTGCCTCTTTCGCTCACTCCTATTCAAAATCAGAGGGTTGAAGTTACGACGACAAAAAAGCAGAAAAAGTTGTTCCCCTCTAATCAGACATCGACTGGTTCGAGAGTTCTTTTATTTTTTTCACAAAAACGTTAATTGTTCGAATTCTAAACCTTTAAATCTTAACAAATTTTAACAAGCTGTCATTTCTAGTAATATTTATAATCAACAGCAAAAGTTATGGTACGAGCGGGGATTGAACCTGCACCTCTGGATCACTAGTCCATGACTCTAACCAATTGCGATATCGTACCACTGATAAGCAATTCGTTAGAACTTGTACATATTCAAACCTACCAGTATCATAACCAATGTTGATCCTTCCAAACATTCTAACCTTATGGCACGGCGTTCCTGACTGGTCGTCAAATCTGAAATTGCTATTGGTACCGTCCATATTAGTAAATTTATAATTTTACGTTAAGCCAAATTTTGAATATAGTCGAATGCGGTCTTATCGTGCGGGTCCAAAAATCACCAACATTATGAATCAAATCAGAAAACACAGTGAATACCAAAATGTTGTGTGATTCTTTTATCGAGCTATTAAATCTCGACGGGCTATTTACAAATATACAGAGAGAAAGAAAATAGTTTTTTTTATTATATTAAGCAATATTATTAAGATAGTCACTTAATATTATTTTATATATTAAATGCCGAGGGACTAAATAAGTAAATTCGCTAAAAATGGCAAACGCAAAAGTCGGAAGGCGGTTTGAATCAGTGGAACAATCAGGATATGTTCTGTTTATACAGCCAAATGAAAGTAAGATTTTTTTATCAATCACCAAAAATTATAAGCCCCGCTTGTACTAAAAATCTAACCACTTATACAGTGTCATTTATTTAAATGCGGGCCACCCCTGTGCAAAAAAACTTGTTTTTTGTATTGTGATAACAAACAAATTTTATTTTGCAAAAATTTTATACACTTTTGTCGAAAACACAAGATAATTAGTTATTATTTCTCTCATGAGATTTTTTCAGATCTTTACGTTTAAGGGTCCCTAGATGCCGGAAAACCTGTTTTCTCAATTCCGTCTGTCTATAGGTATGTCTGTCCGTCAGTCTGTCTGTTCGCGGCAGAGCTAAAAAACTACTAGATCCGAGGAATGTATAGAAACTTGTGCATGAAAAAAAACATAATTTACTTCCGAAGAAGATTAAGGAATATACACGAAAAAATCCTATGGCAAAAGACTTAAGTTACAATGCAAAAATGGATATTCATAATGCAATTTATGATTTATATACGTCAAAGACTATTATAATCCTTCAGAAACTTTTTAATACTATAGACTAAAAAATATCGTCATCACTTAAAAAGTCCTCATCTTCTGAGTCGTCCTCAAATGGCGCAATGATCATTGGTGCTATTTCGATATCTAGAACTCGTTCTCGATTCCACCAACCCCATTTTAATTTCTCCGTATGTTCCACAGATTTCTCATATAATTTAATGAATCTTGCTAAACAATTTGCACTTCATCTGATGTAAGACCATCGTCCACGTGTTTTTGCCCCAGCCCATATTAATTCTATTGCGTTAAACTGGTAATGGTATGGCGGCAGTCGTAAAACCTCATGTCCATTTTCCGTAATATTTCATCTACGGCATATATTGTTGGTTTTTTAATAGATTTTGCAATTAAAAGAAGTTCTAGTTTCAGCATATTGAGGAAAGGATTTTGTTTTTGTTTTATTAGCCAGTCATAAATATCACTTTTCTTCCAGGATGAAGTAGGTTGTTTATTTAAGATTCTTGAATGATAAGATGCATTGTCCAGAATGATTAAAGATGGAGCATCTAAATTTGGAATCAGTTGTTCTTTTAACCACTTTTCAAACAGTTCACAGTTCATATTATCATGGTGGTCCATACTTTTGGATGTTGAAGAAAACAGTAAACTTGCACCTGGGAGAAATCCTGTTGAAGAACCTGCATGCAAAGTGCTGAACCATTTTCCCGTCTCACATCTCTTTTTTCTCTTGACACTTTTTACAGACTCGTCCTGCCAAAATTTCGAACCACTTCCATTAGAAAATATGTCTGGTCTAATTTTGAATAACATTTTCCATGTATTTCTTTAAAAACTGAATACGCTGACTTGCTATATGTGGCAACTCGCATAAAAATCTTCGATTACAGTCCTTTTTATATCGAAAACTCAACATTTTTTATTAATTTTGACAACGATTTTAGTCGACTTTCCAATATGCCTCGATTTTTTAAAGCTTCTTTTAAAACTTGAAGGGTTACATTAGTTTTTGATGTATATAAATCGTAAATTGCATTACAAACATCAATTTTTACATTGTCACTTAAGTCTTCTGTCTTTGGCTTTTTTCGTGTACATTTCTTAATCTTCTTCGGCAGTAAATTAGGTTCTTTTTATGCACAATTTTCTGCACAGTCCTTGCTACTGTCTCCTGGATATTGGCCGGTGAATTTTCATTTTCGTAATATTTTATTAGATTTAATACCATTTTTTTCGCTTGTGGATGCAAAAGATCCGAAAATTGTTTTCTGTTACTCATTTTGTCACTGACTTGTCAATCTGACTTTGAAGTGACATCGCTGAAAGATTTTTGCAATTGCTGGTATTTATATGTTTATCCTCTTTTTTCATAGGAAAATATCATAGGTCTATCTAATTCATCTTTCGGATTTTATGCGGAGGATATGATTACACGTAATAAAAGGAAAACAAGTTTAAAAAGTTTGTCGTTGATAAATCGTATGACCCGCACGATAACACTGCTTTTGACTAGAAGTATTTTCTAATTTTTTTAAAAATATATATCAGTTGGTTTTTAAACTGTGAAATATATTTTTAGAAATGTGTATAATCAACAGCAAAAAGTATGGTACGAGCGGGATCGAACTCGTACCTCGGGATCACTAGTTCATTGCAAACCCACCAGTATCATACCATTGTTGATCCTGCCAAATATTCTAACCCCGGCGTTCCGGACTGAACGTCAAATCTGACATCGATATTAGGTATCCTCATATATCATATTTAGCAGGATCAACAATGGTTATGATACTGGTGGGTTTGAATATGTACAAGTTCTAACGAATTGCTTATCAGTGGACGATATCGCAATTGGTTAGAGCAATAGACTAGTGATTCAAAGGTGCGGGTTCCATCCCCGCTCGTACCATAACTTTTGCTGTCGATTATATACATTTCTAAAAATATATTTCACAGTTTATTAAAACCAACTGATAAAATACTTCTATTCAAGTTGTCATTTCGTTGTGGTTAGGGCCAAATTATAGGGGTATAAAGAAATCGATGAGTTGTAGTTTTAAAAAGAGTTAAGGTCTGACCCCCTCCCCGACTCAAATTTTGGGGGTTGTTCTCCCACCAGCTAGAGGGTTAAGGCTACGGGGATGAAAAAAGCTGACAAATAGTACACCTTCAAATCGACGGGTTCGAGCGTTTTTCCAGAATTTCATTTTAAAGTCAGAAAATCGAGGTAGAAATTTTTTTTTGGTCCATCTTGTATAAATAATATTATAACGTCGCAAAGTACGGAAAATCGCTTTTAAATCCTTTCCTATATCTACAAAAGTGATAAAGAACACAATGTAAGTATCTGTTAAAAAAATCTGCGGAACTAAATACACATAAGGTTCATAATAATTTTTTTTCCATCCGGTATTCGCTTTAAACAGTTTTAATGGAATACTAAATTTTTAAAAAATGCTGCATTATCTTTTACTTCAAATTTATTTTCTAGAACAAAATACAAAATACACTACTAAAACAGAACCCTGTTAACAGACGATCGACTAGAAGCACAACATTCTCTAACATACGGCGAAAAAAGAAGTTTGAAATCTTTTTTTCTATCGAAAACGGGACATTCCTCGGGTACCATAGTTCTAAACAAATCAGGGGGAACAGTCGGGTAATCGTAATATTCTGCATATAGATTACCATCTGGAAAAACCGGTTCTACACTGTTCAACGTGGAGCTAAAGCCAAACTGATCAGAAACATTTTCTTGTAAAAACCAAGTAGTATTCGGAAATAGAATATCTTCCGCCTGTCCCTGAATATAATGCGACGTTTCTGGGTGATAAACATACGACATTCCAGGATTTAGAGTTAGAGGTCTTGGATTCGCAGTTGCACTTGGAGGAGGCGTCGGATCGATGCTAGTTAGAAACAATGGCGCCGACTGAACTGGTTCATTAATAGTATGTATTGATCTGTCTTTTAGTGATTTTATTCCAAAACTAGAAGACTCTTCACTAATTTTAGCCATTAACTTCGAGGGATGAACAGTATCATTTCCACAAAAATTTCTATTTTCAGTATTATTGTAAACATTTTGAATTCCTGTTGCTTTTACTGAACTGGCATTTACCGTGCTTTCACATTTTATATTGAAGCTACTTACACTTCTAGTCCTATGGGGTACATTGTGTCTGTTGTTAAAGTTAAGCTGAACGTGCAGATTGGTTTGGCTTTTATATCCAAGAATGTTGGTTTTAATTTCATCCGGAGCTCTTTTTTCCAATACATTTACGCTATTAACTTTATTAGCTTGAAATGAAGGAGTTTGATAGGACATATTAACAAATTTTAAATTTGGATCGCTTAACTTTGGTTTAGTTTGAGATATTTCATTAAAACAAGTACTGCTGTTCGTTGGCAAGCGAAACGGACTTGTGTTGTTTGTAGGGGAATTTACACGAGGTTGTACATTGTTAGATTGAAATTGAAAAGTCGACGAATTTTCATACTTTTCGAAATTATACGGCATAGCATTTTCTTGAGTATTATGCTGAGCCGGTTGAAAATTTCTGACGTTGTTTCCTTCATTTAATGTTTTTTCTTTTAGTCCTCCTAATATGCTGACTACGGACTTGTTGTAAACTGAATGTGTATTGGGACTAGTCCCGTACGAATTGCGATTCTTTTGACAACAAAATTTATTCTTTACCAACGACTGTAAATAATTCTTACCAGAATTAGCATCTTTTTGTTGATAATAATTCCATCGAACTTCTTCAAATGAGTCGTCGGTATTTTTTTCCATAAACTGCCAGTTGTTAAATCTTGGCTGGGATTTGCTCCGACAAGACATATCAGTTTTAAAATTAGA
This sequence comes from Kuschelorhynchus macadamiae, assembly GCA_030620095.1. NCBI lineage: Eukaryota > Metazoa > Arthropoda > Insecta > Coleoptera > Curculionidae > Kuschelorhynchus > Kuschelorhynchus macadamiae. Next base: position 1,261,357 of record JAUTXW010000446.1, read on the forward strand.
ACTAACGTACTCCTGACTGCATATAACTGGACATTCCACTTCCATAGGCTTCCTTAAGGGTGGAAAGTCTTCTAGATAGTCGTCTGCGTAAGTTGGTGCGGCATGTTCAAAATATTTATTTTTGTAGACATTGGTTGACCTGGACTGGGGACGGCATTGTCTTCTCGCAGGTTTTGGACTACCTCTAAATGTAAACGACATGGCTGATATTATAAGAATTTAGTTTGCAGTTAGACACATGAAATTTTTAGTGAAAAATAACAAAAATATCTTTACAATTTTCAAAGCGAAATTGGTGTCAAAATTTAACCAAAAACATTGACGTTTTGACGGCTTCCACCTGTAGTAACAAAGAGAGAGGGTCAGACCCCGTACTACTTGCGTTTTGAATAAATGGTTTTAAAACAAATTTCTCCTAAACAGGTAAAAATTAATTTTTAAACAAATCTAAATTACTGTCGCTAGATCGAGCTAGATAGAAGATTTCGTTAAGAGTCATGTTATCAAGACAAGTGCGGTTTTTGTTGAGGGTATTTGAGATAAAAATGAAAACATACATCGACGCTCCCAAATAAACATAATGTAATTTAATAATAGCAATTTTTCAAAAAAGCGTTTGTGTATTTTTATTTATAAGTATTGTAATCGTGAATAAATCACTATCCGAGATTTTCTTGCGAAAATTTTAGATTAGATAGCTAGATTTGCATCTATCTTTGCGTTTTAGTGTCCCTAGACTCCAAAAAACATGTTCTCTCATTTCCGTCAGTCTGTCGGTCTGTCTATCTGTCCGTCTATGCAGCGTTGCTCAAAAATTACAAATGTAAAAAAAATCATTATTAAGATACTACTTATCAGATGGACCCCTATATTTGCACAAAACTAAAGTTTCATATAGGAATAAACTGGTAAATGTTTTATCTAAATCAATTATGCCAGAACAAAATGGAGACCTAATGAAATAATCAAAAACTCAATACCAAAAAACTACTTATCCAATTGACTTGACATTTTGCACAAAAATCAAATGTGAAATAAGAATAGACTGGCAAAATTTTAGTGCGAATCTAATATAACAAAACAAAATGGCGACCTAATTAAATGTTTAAATATTCGGTAAAAATCCATTGTCAGGAACAAAACCATTTTTTATGAAGAAAAAAAATAAAAGACATAATTTATTTTTTATAGAATTAATAAATAAAGTTATGAACAATTAATAGTAATAATAATAACAACAATAGATTACATAAAAACTAAAAAAAAATTGAAAAACGTTATGGTTTATAAGATTTGTATTAAGGTATTATCCAATTATTATATGCATATATATAGACTGTGTTCTACGTACGCAGTGAAATTATATACGAGGCAAGTGGTAGGTAAAGCCGAATTTACCGAATTTTCAGTTTTCGTACAAAATGTTTGATAAAAAAATTAATCATTTTCCTTTACCCCAAACTTCCCTTGTTCCCCTTAAGTTCCGCACATAGCCATTTCGTAACACATATATATTGTCTTTTCAAACATTTTTACTGGGCGCCATTTTGTTCCAGCATATTGGATTCATACCAATATTTTTCCACTTTATATCTATACCACACTCGATTTTTGTTCACAATCTAAAATAAATTTAATAAGCATTTTTACTGAGATTTTTAAAAATTTTATTATACCGCCATTTTGTTCCGTCATATTGAATTCGTATCAAAATTCTACAAGTCCCTTTCTATATCACATCTAATTTTTGTGTAAAATTTTTTACTTTGACTTTATAAACATTTTATTTAGCCACCACTTTGTTTCGTCATCTTGAAGTCGTATCTAAATTTTACTACTACTGTATCTCTATATCAAACTGTTCCTGTACTAACTTCAAAATCAATCTAACAATTACTTTTTCAGACTAAGTTTTTAAATATTTTGCTGGGCCTTCTTTTTTTTTGCCGACTTGGATTCGTACGAAAATGTTACCAGTTCATTCCCATGTTACACTCGATATTTGTGCAAAATCTGAAATAAATTGAATAATTGGTTTTAAGTAATAATTTTTTCACTTGCCACCATTTTGTTACGCCACATTTAATTTTTACCAAAATGTTACCAGGTCATCCCCATATGACCCCTAATTTTCGACCAAAATTTGAAGTGAATCGTGTAGATACTAGTTTTTTCGCTATACCGCGAACTAACGGACAAACAGACAGACAGACCGACGGGATTGAAAAAAAACTCGTTTTGTGTCATCTAGGAACCGGAATTGTGAAGATTTATAAAACCCCTGGAAAGGTGAATTTTCATAATTACAAACATTTTATTTAGTCGCGAGTTTTTTCAGCTTTCTTGAATTCGTAACACAACATTACCAGTTTATCTCTCTACATCACCCTTAATTCTAGAAAAATTTAAATCAATCTAATTAAGTAGTTTTTCAGGTTGATCCTTTAAGCTGATTATTAAGTCGCTATTTTGTTTCACCATTTTGGATTGGTACCAAAATTTTGCATTATGAACTAATCAATAAAAACAGTGATTTTCGAAATGTACATTTAGAAAAAAATTAATATGGCGCCCAACACACAGCCGATCCCATGATTTATACTTTGGGTTCTAAGACTATTCTGCCTTCTTCTCTTTATAAGATTATTGGCCTCAGCTATCAGGACTATTCAGCCGCTTCAGTTGGTTGTCGTTTCTTTTTAAAAATTAGAGCAGAAATATACCACAACGTGAGTCTGCGTGAGTCCCAGAATCCCTACTCTGGACTGAAATGTAAAACAAACTAAAACATATACAGTGAAACCTCCCTTAACGGATACCTCTGAACAATGGACACCTCTGCTGAACCGACAATTTTGGAGTCACCGACTGTCAGTGTATGTATTCTTGTGTATTAAACCCTCTTGACAACGGACACGGGCAGTAAAAGTTGGAACATTTTTAATAAAAACAGTAAATTTTACCTCCTCATAACGGACAGATGTTCAGATAATTTTTGAAAAACCGATATTTAATGCCGGTATTTTTATTGCACGTTATGGGCAATATTTAGATCTATGCTAATAAGCGGCGCGGCGCCTACCTATTGTTAATAACACTAGTTTAACAATAAGCTGGCTTATGCTGTCTGGCTTGTAGGTATAAATTGCGGTGAATTGCATAATAAATAGATCACCTTATTTTTGTAAAATGTAGTCTTCATCGATAGAATATCTTAGTTTTGATGTTACTCTGGTGCGATCCATATGTCTTCAAACAAAAGAAAGTTTTTGAATCTTCAAGAAAAAGTTGAAATAATCCAGTACGCGGAAAAAACAAACTTAGTGTTACAGTATTAGTCAAAAAATTCTGTGTAGGAAAATCTCAAATTAGTGATATTTTGAGAAACAAAAGCGATCTTAACAAGCCATTCGCCGAGACCGGGAACATAAGAGAGAAAAAGAAATTTGCGAAAACTGAGGATGCTGCCATAGACCAAATTGTCTACGACTGTAGACAATTTTTTGTAGAGTACGTTCCAAAAACATTTCAATATCCGGTACAATAATAAAGGAAAAAGCACAAGAAATTGCGAAGAATTTAGAAGTTGATGGTATTAAAGAATCAAATCGATGGTTGGACAAGTTCTGTTAACGTCATAATATCTCTTTCAAATCCATCTGTGGCAAAGCAGCGGCTATAGACTTGATTCAGATAACTGATTGACGGACGAAACTATGTGCTATTATCAAAAAATACGCGCCGAGAGACATTTATAACGCCGATGAAATGGGACTCTTTTTCCGCGCCTTGCCAAATAAAACGTTTTCTTTAAAAGGCGCATGATGGCAAGGGATATAATGTCGGTTTGGTGGATGAAATTTGACCGAAAAATGCAAAGGCAAAACCGAAATGTACTTTTATTTTTGGATAATGCTGCATCTAACCCAAATCTGGAGGTAAAGAATGTTAAAATAATTTTTTTATCGCCAAATACATCACATTGCCAGCCATTGGACCAGGACGTGATTCAAAATTTTAAAAACCACTACAGAAAGTTTTTAATCAAGCGACTTTTGTCATCAATGGATTATTCTGAATCTACCGAACAATTGGAAAAATCCATAAATGTTGCTAGTGCCTTGTTTGGATTGTTACTGCAGGGAAGAAAGTCGAATCCAAGACCATAAATAACTGCTTCCGCAAAGCTGGATTCCACGAAATTCGCGAGGAAAACGTTAACTACCATAGTGAAGATGATGTGCCATTATCGGAATTATGTAGAAACATCAATGTATTCTCTTCCGACTTAACTTCATATTCAGAAATTGACGGAAAATCCTAACATAAGTGTACGTGACTGCATCAGTGAATTTCAAAATAGTAAGAACGGTCAGATTTCATCAGAAATGATTTCTTCCAATATTAAGAACATTAAGGAAGAATATGAAATGTTAAGGAATATTGAAAACATTGGTATGTTATCTGGAGATTCTGTTTTAGGGGAAAAAATCTCAGAAATGGCGTCTAAAATGGAATCTCAAATTATTAAAAATAAATTAACTAGTTTAAGACAAACAACACTTGATAATTTTTTTAAATAGAAACTTTTTATAAAGTAGCACTGTATCAAACTGTATATGTAGGTAGTATATTTTATATTAGGTAGTACATTTTTATTGCATGCATATATGTATGTTAAAGATGTTGTTGTATACGTAGTAACAATTGTATTAATAATTTGTACTAAACATATTATTTTTTTACTTAAAAATAACATATTTTTTTAAATAAAATTACATTGGTATTTAATTTGTTCACTCCCCACAACGGAGACCTCTATACAATGGACAGTTTCTGTGGCACGGCTACTGTCCGTTGTTTAGAGGTTTCACTGTAACTAGACAAAAATCCCAAATACAATACCACTTCACTTCAAAGCTTTAAAGAACATGCGGCTAGAAAAGCGGATACACATTTAACAACTCTAGGATCAACATGCACAAGACTATTATAAAAATATTATGTCTCTTCTTGAAAATTTATACATTCAAAAAATACATGCTGTAATGTTCCAATATCACCACATTGACATAATGAGTCTTTTTTAGATTAATTCTGTTCAAATGAATGGGTTTTAGGCAATGTCTACTTCTAATTCTACAAAAAGTAGTAATTTCTTCTCGTGAAAAATCCCTAAATCTTTGAAACCACGGTTGTTTAAATGGGGCTTCTGCAACTTCTGAGTACAATTTTCGTTTTATTCTAGATAGCTCTTTATATGCTGCTACCCACTTGCTCTAAATGTTTTGCTTTATCTATAACAGAAACTACTTGTAATCCAAAGATATATTTTCAATTTCTGGATTGCCATATCATTTCATCGTATATTTGTATGACTTGGGATTCAAGATAATTTTACATTAAAATTCGGTCTGGCATTGATGTTTAACAATTTTTTTCGTGTCTAAAAACTGTAAAGAAATCCTAACAGTGACTACATGTTGCTTGCAGAGCACTCATACTATCAGAAAATATGACTCCAACTCGTTTTTCGTACTGACAATGATATGGTGGCAGGCGCAAAACTTCGTAGCCATGCTGACGTAACAGCTGATCCACCGCATATTCTTTCGGTATTGGTGTCTTTTTGCCATTACCATAAGTTCTGACTCCGGCATGTTCGTTCAATAGATCCATTTTTCAAATAAATCTGTCCGTATTGTCGTGATAGTCAGAGTTTTTTGAAGTTGATGAAAAGATCAAACTTGCTCCTGGTATAAAACCCCTTGACGATCCTGCAGGTAAGATAATAAGTATTTTATCCCAATCACAACCCATTTTTCTTTTGACGCTTTTCGGCGAATCATCCTGCCACTTCACTCTTATTCGGAAAAAAACACGTTTCGTCCAAAAAAAACACATTTCTTAATTTTGAATTTTGGTATATATAAATCATAAATAACATCGTGTACATTCATCTTCTGACTTTCATGTAAATCTTCAGTTTTGGGCTTCTTTCTTTTACGCCTTTCCAGTTTCTATAGCTCTATATTTGCTTATTTTTCTCGAATAACCTGTTCAACAGAACTTACACTAATTCCTAGAGCTTCTAATACTCTCTACTTGACTTTTCTTGTAATATTGTTTTCTCGATTAAAATAATTGACGAGATTTATCACCATTTGCTTGACCTGGGACGTAAAATCAACCAAAACGTTCTTTGCCTTTCATACTTTCTAAAAGGAGCTCTTTTCATAATCATTATCAAACTGACAACTCAGTGACAGAATTAGTTTAACCAAGTTTTTGGAAGCACAAAGTATCAGTTGTTTAAAATAGGAAAAATAAGTTTTGGTAGCCCCTAGAAAATAACATAGTGTCTTTGTTTAATTTGCATTGGATTGATATACCTATTTTTTTAAACAGAGGTTCGCAATAATTTGAACATGCCTCACTCACGTGTGTGACCAACAATATTTTGGGATAATATCGAAGGTTAAATCATAAACGTTTTTATTAGAGTAATGTTGACTATAATACTTAATCTTTGTGCAAAATGTGAGGCAAATTGGGTAAGTAGTTTTTTAGTAATATTTTTTTAACATATCATCGGGCGCGATTTTGTTCCGCCATATAATTTTTAATGAATGTTGATAGTACTAAATAACTTCATTTTGACCACAAACTGTATGTAGAAAGGAGATTAAAGTAAAAAAGAGGGGGTAATCCATATTATCTTATTTTCATATGGTTTTACATGACTATCTATAGGAGGAGAAAATTTGTGTTGCTGATCTTCTATATATATAATATAAGTTAACGTGATTCTAACAAAATTGTATATGTAGTTGGTAATGTATAATGAAATGTATATTATATCTTATTTTTCAGTGATTTTTAAGTGGTTTTTATTTTCTTTTTATATACATAAAATGTTTTTGTCCTGTAATCTTTCTCAAAAGAAACGATCCCTAGCCAAATCCCATGGCAAGTTTACATAAATCGTCAACAGACTAAGATATAAAAGTTAGTGCCCGATGGGCATCGTCTCGTGCTGCCCGACTTCCTGGAGCACTGTGCAAGTAGAGCCGACGTATCGGCGGTCGCGCCGGATGCAGAGGCACCTTCCGGGCCGTGAGAATGTGGTTTTGTCGTAATTTATACGTTCGTTTCTTGTGCAAGATCTAGGTTGCGAAATTGCTGTGGCCAGAGACGCAGCCAAATGCCCGACAGCGACAAAATATATGAGGGAAATCAAAAAAAAAAGTTAAGAATGAGATGATTATATGTGGGTTTATATACCACGTGCCACAAATAAATGGTTCATCCATACAACTTGTTTTATTTGCCAATATATTACTTATTAGTTATTTATTGGATAAATAGGTTATAATTTAAATTTTTGTTAGTATAACAGCGTTGCCATACCTTGTTTTATTTTCGAATTTCTATCCATCTAATTCTAAGCTTAAGCAAGGCCCAAAACAGAACCTTCGTAAATCATAGGTATCTAGATTTTTGTTTGAACTTAAATATATAGTATAGCCTTATTTTTTGATATTTTAAAAATGGCACATTGTTATGTGGTTTGAAATTAATCGCAAAAAATATCTGTTTGGCTAACCCTCTTCCTATTTAACAAATTCAGTCTTTCAAACAAATGTGCTTTTTTAAAAAATGAGTATAAAAGATGTTTAGTAAATAACTTCAAAGCTTTAAAGAACATACTGCTAGAAAAGCGGATACACATTTAACAACTCTAGGATCAACATGCACGATACTATTATAAAAATATTTTGTCTCTTCTTGAAAATTTATACATTCAAAAAATACATGCTGTAATGTTCCAATATCACCACATTCACATAATCAGTCTTTTTTTAGATTAATTCTGTTCAAATGAATGGATTTTAGGCAATGTACACTTCTAATTCAACAAAAAGTAGTAATTTCTTTTCGTGAAAAATCCCTAAATCTTTTAAACCACGGTTGTTTAAATGGGGCTTCTGCAACTTCTGAGTATAATTTTCGTTTTATTCTAGATACTTCTTTATATTCTGCTACCCACTTGCTCTAAATGTTTTGCTTTTCTGGTACAACTCCATTTTAAGCTTAAGCAAAGCCCAAAAGAGAACCTTCGTAAATCATAGGTATCTAGATTTTTGTTTGAACTTAAATATATAGTTTAGCCTTATTTTTTGATATTTTAAAAATGGCACATTGTAAGTAGTAAATAACTGAGAGTATTTCCCTTGTGCATTTTACAATGGGAAATTTCCATGATTATCGTTCATTTTTAAGCGGTAAAAAACGAAAGCCTAACTAGAAGTTTTTTTTGCGAAAAATGTTCTAGTGCAATTTTCACTTATATCAATGTCATAAAAAACGATAAAGGTGTATTCACATTCCCAAATACAATCAGCTTAACTTTGAATTTGTTACCCATGACACATATAGAATTTCTCATATTACCCATTCATAGTTCGAATCATTAATATTATTAATTGGGAGTACTAACAATATCGAGTTACAATGACAAATAAGTAAATCTAGCACGGCTAACATTAAAAATGTAAATATTGCTTTGGAATGGCAATTTTGAACCATGCATGTCACTCTAAGCTAGGTATGGGCAAATAATAATAATATTTATTTATTTGCAGTATGAAATTGTTACATTACATAATGTTCAAATAGATTACATGTAGTCAAAAAAGTACTTATTACAAAAAAAAACTACAAGGCAGTAAAAGCTGATATTTATATTGTAGTCCTTAGGATATTAAACATTCCTAATCCATATGTTCGATTAAACAAAAATAAATAAACTAGTTTATTAAGTAGAGAGCAGAAAAAAAAATAAACAAAAGAAGAAAAACAATAAGAACAATAATAGACTATTTCTTGGTATGCAGAATACAAGAGAATGGGCTTGAAGAAGGAAAATTGCAGGTATCAAAAAAAATATAACACTAATTGTATATCTTAGCTTCCAGGATATGTCTGAGGGAAGATCGGAAACCTGGAGCTTTAAGGTGCTTAAGAGATAAGGGCACATTATTACAAATGCTGTAAATATTATATTAATAATAATTTTTTTGTTGTAAGGACGTTGCCGATGCACGCATCGGACAAGTGGCCCTTCTGAAACGTACACTACAGAATGCTAAACATTCCAAATGGTACGAATTCGCATGCAAGGTCAAATAGATAAAGTAAAAAGTAAAATAGCCCTAAGAGGCATGTCGAATAGAAATAAAGAAAAAAAAAAAGAACACACAATAGTTCGTCAAAAAAGCAACACAATACATAAATAATTAAAATACAAGTGAATAAAAATACATACAAAGTATACATAGATATAAAACAATCATAAAAGCAATTCGTTTAACCGCCTTTTAAGCTGTAAAGTGCTTAAACTGAAAATGTCATAATCAGGGAAGTGACGATTGTAATTGCGTACCAGTCGATCGACAAATGCGCTAAGCCCATAATTTGTACGATGGTATCCTTCAAAAAAGAGTTGAGATTGCCTTGTTCTCCTAATAGGAACCAGAAATGCGACCGACTCAAGCAACATCGGACAGTCAATATCTCCACTGAGCAGTTTGTGAAGAAAAACTAGAAGTGCCTTCTTTCTTCGAAACTCAAGTGTTTGAAGGCCACACAGAAGAGCCCTGGTATTATATGATAAACCCTGGTACGGAAAATTAAACTAACTTGGACTTTTTCGATTTTATCGATATGGCACTGATACGATGGACTCCAAACTGTAGAACAATACTCCAGAACGCTGCGAACAAGTGAGTTATAAAGACATCCAATTGCTTTAGTATCTGTGACATGTTTTGTTTGCCGCTTTATAAAGCCCAACAGCCTGAAACCCTTCAGCACAATACTATCAATGTGCAGACCAAAAGTTAAATTCTCATCAAAAATAACGCCCAGGTCTGTAAAGGAACTAACAACTTCAAGACTCACGTTATCTATGAAGTAGGAGGAGAGTATGGGTTTAATGCGTTTATGAAAACGGAGCACTTTACATTTAGAGACATTAAGAAGAAGATGGTTAATGTTGCACCATTTGATAAGCTTTTCCAAGTCCGATTGCAGTGGATTAGATTCAGAGGAAACTGGTGAAAAGAATTTTAAATCGTCTGCGTATAAGAGACACTTAGACACTTTAAAGCATGATACTATATCATTTATAAATAGTAGAAAGAGAATTGGACCAATATGAGAGCCCTGTGGGACACCAGATGTCACAACAACCTCTCTAGAAATTGAACCACATACGCTAACTCGCTGACGACGATTGAATAAGTACGATTCTATCCATTGCAGGTAGGTTCCAGAAAAACCAATTCGCTGCAATTTGAATAACAGAAGCTGATGGCAAACCCTGTCAAAAGCCTTCGATATGTCAGTATATATAACATCGATCTGTTGACCAGCCTCAACCGATGTTGTTAAGTAATTCTGGAAAATTGCAAGATTTGTAGTTGTTGAGCGACCACTAAAAAAACCGTGTTGCATACTAGTGATGTAGTGCTTCAGAGACTCAAAGATATGATCCGTGATAATTGCCTCAAACAGCTTTGGTATATGCGAAAGCAAGGAAATACCTCTGTAGTTTTTAATATCGCTCTTATCCCCAGATTTAAAGATCGGCATGAGAGTGGAAAACTTCCAAATTTCGGGAAAGGAACCCAGATTAAAAGATTTCTGAAAAATTTTACAAAGGGGCCGAGACAACGACTTGCAGCAACGTTCCAATAAAATAGTGGGAACTCCATCTGGACCAGCCTTTTTAGAAAGATCAAGGGTTTTTATTTTATTGCAGATTTCCGCCTCTGTAATACAATAGGTTGATAGTAATTTTCCCGAACAGCTTATAGGGCCAATCTTGCTAAAATCTAAACTACGGTGACGTGAATAGCAAGACTCAAAGTGAGTGGCGAAGGCATTAGCGATGTTATTTGAACCGGTAATTTCCTCTCCGTCATAATTCATGACACTGGGCAGCCCAGAATCTCTTCTCAAACTACGTACGAAAGACCAAAAATGCCTGATATTCTCTGGGATAAGCAATTGAGTTTGTGTGACATATGCAAGATAGCACATATCAGTCCGAAGCTTAACCTCACGTCGTATGTCGCAGTAATCAAAATAGTCAACATCTTTATTGGACCTTTTATATTTTTTGTATAGACGATTCTTTTGTCCAATAAGTTTTCTCAGACGAAGGTCGAACCATTTCGGACATTTACAGTCGACTACCGTTTTCTTGGGGACACAATTATTGATACCTTCAAACAAGACCTCATAAAAGAGTTCAACCATTTTGTTTATATCAGATTCTACTGATAAAAAAGACCAGTCGGATTGATTGTAAAAAAGGTTTAGATTGTGGAAATTCGCTTGATGAAACTGATAAACGCTAACTTCATTAGAATTTTTCATTGGAGAAACATATTTAATTTTAAAATTTATCTCAATTTCTGGATGGTAGGGATCAATGTTTACGAGGGGAAAACCAGATTTTAAAATGGAGGCATTGAGAAAGTCACTGGCAAATATTAAATCCAGAATTCTGCCCATGTGATTGCACAATGAGTTCATTTGCTGCAATTCAAAAAAGCTCATTGAAACAATAAGAGTTTCAGAAGCTGGAGATGGCAGAGATTTTGGAACAAGTGTGTTATCCTCATAAACCCATTCCACCGAAGAAAGATTAAAGTCCCCGAAAACAAAAAATGTGTGACTATCGTATCTGTTTCTCAACGACTCGCAGGTATCACAAAAAGACTGATAGCACTCCTGGCTAGAATTAGGTGGAAAATAAACGCAGCCCAAAATCAAACTTGCATTGCCCGCGCGCACCAGGACCCAAACATCATCAAAGTCCATATAAGTAGGAGTAGTAACCAGAATTACATGAAAAGCACAAGAAACGGCAATCAACACTCCACCGCCGCGATGACACCCTAGTTCCTCATAACTCCTATCTCTACGAAAAACTACATATTTGTTATTAAAAATTTCGTTGTTTGAAATATCCGCGTTAAGCCACGTCTCAGTGAGACATATCAAGTCATAGTCGCAAGACAAAACTGCAAGAGAAATCTCACCAATCTTTGTGCGAAGCCCTCTGACATTCTGGTAGAACATGACAAGACTGTTCAGTTGTGGCGAAGCATTTGTAATTGGTGTCAGAGTTGTTGCTGACTTGTCGGTGAAATGGGAAAAGTTGATTCGACGTTGGTTGTGTTTGAAGATTTCTCAGGTTTTCGTCATAGTACATAAGGTGTTCGTGAGTAGTCAAGGTAAGAGGAATAAAGCTGACCAGCTCCTGGACAAGTTGTTTTTCCAAAAATATGTTTTGATCACGGATAAAACTGTTCAAAACCGGTCTATTTCTATAACGAGGGGTGCTCACTATCACGAGATTTGTATTACTACAGGCTTTAAGTAGACACTGAACCTGTTCTACTTTAATTGGAGTCCCCTAATAGCATTCTCCGGTCCACAGAAAAACACAATACAATCATCCTTTGTGAATTTGGCGCAGTAGGATATGCATTCAGAGACCTGTTCCTCAAACAGAAACTTAGAACGCCATTGACAATTCAAGTCAAATGTTCCTCGTGTAAACCTCCTAAATAATGACATACAGCCTCTAGCCTCTCTTTAAGACCCTTAAAACGGAGATTCAAGGCATGCACGTCGGTACTGAATTTTATTTTGTTATAGAAATGTGGTGGTGTTCGGGTAGTAATAATAGAATGGAAGAGGCAACTGCAATGTAACTGTCGCGTCGTCTTAAATACATAGCAGTTCACAAGTTGCATTGTATGACTGACGGGCTCATATTTTTTAATTCCAAATATTTTTTCCATAATTTTTATATGCGCTGTATACGATATTTTTTGCAGATGTGACACATGATAAATTATTATTATTTATAGTTACTATTAAAGCATCCATGACTTCTTTTCTTTTTTTGCGAAAGAATATAACTTGTGACTTTACCGGATTAATAAAAAGCTCATGTTCTTCTGAAGCATCTATTATATTTTTCAGATCTTTATTTATTAGCCTACTTGCATTTTCAACGTCACTAGGATACAAAGAATACCTTAACTGTTTATCATATACGAATTGGTAAGCCTGACAGTGTTCAAGAGAATTAATTATCTTAAAAGTATACATACAGAATGAGCCTTGCGGAACACCACAGAGAGTATTACCCTTATCAGAAATACCTTTACTAGTTTTAAGAAATTGATATCTATTGTGCAATTAGTTTTTTTATCAAATTTAAGGCAGACTGTGAAAAACCTATATACTGTAAAATCGACACTAAAAGCGTGTGATTTATTATCAAATACCTTTGAGTAATCGAGTAAAACAAGAGTAGACCTACCATTATCAATATCATGTAAAATATCGTCCACCACATCAAGTAATACAGTTGTGCAACTAAAACCTGGCCTAAAACCCGAATATATTATGTTTTTTGATATGCGCTCTCATTTGAGTGCACATTATTTTTTCCAATGCCTTAGAAAGTGGCGATAAAATAGAAATAGGCCTCACAAATGAGAAACTACTGATACGGTAATGGCAAAACAATAGACACCTTCCATTCATCAGGAAAAATCAAATTTAATAAACAAGAATTGATTATATTTACAATATGTGGCAAAATATATGGGCAAAACGACAATATCATTTCTATATTTAAATTATCAGGCCCATGGCATTCGATTTAATTTTATTGAGACATTTATATACTGTAGATTCCTCAACCAAGGTAAATTCAAACTTATAGTCGAAATCTGTTAGTAAATAGGATGATTAAAAAAAATAGTTCCCTATCATGTTTATTTTGAGAGTTGCAGAAAAAAAATATTTATTTGACTTGGTTTGTTCATACCTGTAGGTAAATCTAAACTCTTATTTTTTTCTTGAAATGTCAAGTGTCCGCACTGTTTTCCATAAATTTTTACTATTATTTCTATTAACACTCAAGCAGTACTCTAAATATGCTTTCTTTTCCCGTTTTATAGCGTTAGTTACTTAGTTTTTCATGTCCAGTGTGCTTCTTGTCTAGATTTTTTGTATCTGTTAAGAGCCCTGTCTTTTAGTAATAACATGTATTTAATATTATCAGTCAGCCAAGGAGCATCCCTTTTACGAAAAGTTATATTTTTGAGTGGGGCTTTAGTGTCAAACATTTCTAACAAAACTCCATTGAAATAGCTAACTTTTAAATTTATATCTTGTATATAAAGTATGTTATCCAGTTTTGACATGTTTAACAAGTCGTTTAATAGATCCTTATCAATTTTTTTAAGACTTCGAGTTTGAATATATTTTGGACTTTGATCACACTTTTTTATTTATTACTTAATGTTTCTCTCTTACCATCGGCACACTGATGAGTCCCGATAGGATGAAAGTATTTGTACTACTACTACTTAAGGTAAATGATATAATTTATTATGCTTAAATAATATTGTTTACTAGACTAGTCTACATGTTGAGATATGTACTTTTATTAAATATTTGCTTCAATTAATTTAAAGTTAAATATTTTTATTCAGTTGCGAAAAAGCCAAAAAAGATTTTTGTTTGTCAATCTAAATGCAACAAATAATCTGAACACATTTAAAAATAACATTATAGATGGCTTCAAACTATCATTTTTTTTCATATCTAGGTTACATGTCAAACAAACTGACAAATTTTAAAATTTTGAAATCAATTCTTTTCTATTATTTAATGTTTCTCTCTTACGATCGGCGCACTGATGAGTCCCGATAGGATGAAAGAATTTGTACAACTACTATGTGTCTATAAAAACTTAAATTAAATGATATAATTTAATATGTTTGCTTAAATGATATTGTTTATATATGTATCGAAACATTCTGTAGACAGACTAGTCTACATGTTGAGATATGTAATTTTATTAAATATTTGCTTCAATTAATTTAAAGTTAAATATTTTTATTCAGTTCCGAAAAAGCCAAAAAAGATTTATGCTTATTTTTATTAATTTTCATGATTGAATAACGCTGCTCATATTTATACGTGCTATCGAATGTACATATTAATTTATATGCGAAAACTCTTAGCTGTGGATACTTTTCTTCGGAAAGGTATGATCTGTAAAATTCGCTTATCACACGCACATCATCAAAATTAGGCTTCAAATGTAAGTTTATTGAAGCTCGATCAACTCTATTTCTAGGTGAGCGGAGCATCTTCCTCAATACATTTACAAGGATTTGCAAAAATATTGAAAGTGCTATTCCTATTCTTAAAATCGAAAACCGATCAGTGAATTGCTCTGACAGTAGTTTCAGTTCGTCAGCATAGCGAACGTAATCAATGTTTCCGTGACTGGTTAATGTTAAAAAATGAAAACCATTCTTACTTCTCACTTGTGTTTCGCACAAGCGAATTTTATTTTAAAAAGCCTTAAGATGACTGTACAGCTAATTTACCAATTGCCCTTATGTTTAAAGCTTCAATTTCAAGTCGTTTTTAGTGTCCTGTGACGTCTACCAGAAATGCTAAGTCACAAAGCCATGTTGGATCACAAATTTCGGCAATATTTTCATTTCCGTAAAATCAGGTATTTCTTTCCTAAGGTCATAAAATCTTTTTAGCATTTTACCTTTGCTTAGCCACCTTACTTCGCAATAGTATGTCGTTTTTCCAGAAATGCTTTAAACTGGCGATGGTTGACGGCGATCCATAACGTTCTTCAGTTAATTCATTGAAGGAGCACCATCTGTGCCCACTCCAACTAATTTACACCACTGCAAACCGTATTGTTCAAGAGTACTTTGCACCTTGGCAAAAATATCTCTAGTGGTCCCTTGTAGTGGCCGTAAAGCCAGTAATTCCTCTGTCACTACAGACTCTTCATCAACACCTCGTATCAAAATAGCCAACTGAGCTGTGTCAGATAAATCGGTACTCTCATCCAAAGCACTCAAAAATGCTTGAAAACCAGTCAATGTTTTTTTAATATCACTAGCATCATATCTATACCTCGTACGTCGCGATAAACTAACTTTCTCAAATTTCTGCTTTTTTTTCTGGGCAAAAAAGTTCTGCAGCATCTACTAGGCTACTAACTCTCCCTCAGAAAATAACTTCGATGTTTTCGCTATTTTGGAACTAACTTGTAGCTTTAACAACACTTGATCTTTGTGAATGGAACATTTGTTGCTGTTTCCCTAAATCGGTAATGAGTTTTTAAATTTGATCCTTTCTTAACTGGCCCGTAGGTGAATTATATTAAAGGAATTGCTTTCTGGAGTGATGCCGGTTCATATTGTATTATTTTAAAACAGAAATTGCATTCACAGCATAACAAAACATACACCACTGTACATGATAAGAAAGTATTCTTCAGTCCATTTGTTTTGGAATTGACGACAGTCCAGTTTCCGGTTTTTTAAACCAGACATCTTGATAGACTTTTTTGTCTTCTGAGCTGAATTTGCTTAAATATTTCCCGCGTCTTTTTTTTGACTTGTTAAGAAGTAAGTAAAATATTTTCAGAAAAACTTCAAAAATTGCTTCGCACATATTTTCTTTAAATAAAAGCATGGTCGGTGAGTCAAAAAAATCCCTCATTCTTCGGATTCGGGATGTTTTAAAAATACAAAACTGTTATTTTGCGTAAGAGTAAAAATGTCTCATTTTGCAAAATACGAAAAAAAGTCACTGTTGAAAAAAATTTTTGCTTCAAAAATTAATAAGGCTCGCATTATCAAAAATTAAAAAATAAAATATGAAAATGTTGTTTTGCTTAAAAAGCATAACTCGTTTATAAATTTCTCTCGAAAGTACAAATATTAAATATATTTTGAATTAAACCCCAAGCAGAAATACAAACTTTCGTTACAAGATTTAAATGAATATCAGTTTTATCACTTTACTTTTTAGAGTCCCAAATATTCTCAAGCATACTATAATCAGAGTACCTTATAGTTTCTAAAATAATTTGGACACTTAACGACGTACTTGTAAGTGTCTTTATTTTATGGAATAATCATCATTTAATGTAAAATAATTCTAATCAAAATGCTATCTACTGAACAAAGGATTATTATTCACAGGGGCGTGCGGTGAAATTTTATGAAAGGGAAGCAATTTTTAGAAACTTACCTATTTGTAATGTAATTCGATTCTTTGATAATTTTTTGCAAAATTCGTCAATGACGTCATCATAAAAACGTCGATGCTCCGACATATTTTGGAGAAGTTTATTTTCAATGGACAACAACAACGATGTATGCGAAACTCTCTTCTGCCGCGTTGAATTTCTCACCAAATTTTTTATACGTTTAAGTGTTGAAAAATTGCGTTCTACTGATGAACTTGTGGCAGGTATTGTCAATACTAATTCACACCATTTCGACACTTCGGTGTAGGCATCTCCAGCTCTTTGTATTTTAAAAATTGCATTAGTTCCTTAGCGTTATTTTTTGCGCTAATGCCATCAGTTTCGTAAATCACTTTTAGTTCAGATCGCAGTAACACTAGGTCGAAAAACTGGCCATAATGAAGAAGAAGAGATTTAAACGCATCTTCTGGAAAAGTTTTTTCTTTAAATGCATCAAAATTGCAGAGCTTTAGGAATTTAAAATCATTTAAACCGTTAAATATATAGTTGTTGCTGAATTTGATCGATGATGTTTGAACATCTCCCACCTTGTCTGTTCGAAGACGCTTGGCTCTACATCATCGTTTTCTCCCAAAATAGGTTAAAGTCATATCTTTTTTGGCTTAACATGGACTTAAGATCATCCACTTTAGGCAAAAAGCAATATTATTTGTTTTAGTTTGTAATATATTCAAAACATTGTCCGAGAACGGAAATATTTCTGAAAATATGTTCAGCAAATAATTAGAATTAAAATCTCGTTTCAAATAGTCCAAAAACCTCCTCGAACTATTTATTGCTTCTGAGTCCCACGTTTCATTATTTTCTATTATATTCTCAAATAGTTCAATCAGTGATTCACGATATTTATTCTTAAAACCTAAAAATCGCTCTTGAATACTTTCGTCTGTTTTAACGTAGCGTATTACTATAGATAATTGACTAAAATTAGTGATATCAGTTGTTTCGTCCAGAACAATAGCAATGAACCGCGCCTCGCCAATCTCCTGCTTAATTATTTTTAGAAAAATGGTTGCAACAGCGGAAGTTAAATCATTCTGGATTCGATTCGACGTTCAGCGAAAACGCTAGACTGCTCTAA
The DNA here is from genome assembly GCA_030620095.1 of Kuschelorhynchus macadamiae. Classification (NCBI taxonomy): domain Eukaryota; kingdom Metazoa; phylum Arthropoda; class Insecta; order Coleoptera; family Curculionidae; genus Kuschelorhynchus; species Kuschelorhynchus macadamiae. The sequence continues at coordinate 1,279,632 of JAUTXW010000446.1, forward strand.
AGGATTTTTTAAGCAATCATCATATTTAGCCATTAAATTAAGTAAATCTTGAAAATTTCCTCTATTTGAAGAAACCCTTGTTTCGTCATTACCTCTAAATCCCAATTCGTGATGTCCAAGAAAACAAACAACATCGATAAGTCTTCTTAATATTTGCCTATTTTTATCGACTAGTTCATTGTGTTGGCGTGACTAATTTCCAATTTTCAATTTTCAATTTCAAATATGCTTTATTGTACAAAGAACAGTGTTCTCATTTACAAAGCTAGGGGAAAAATTCTATAGTACAAAATATAATAGCAAACAATAATTACAAATAAAAACAAGATAGTTTAAATAATTGAATTTAAAAACCGTCAATAAATACAGGTACTAAAAAATAAAACAAAACAACGTCAATATTAAGATTAAGAACTAGTCAATATAAAATTATCACCATGAAATTCAATATAAAAAATGTATATTATTAATTTTTTAATGACAAATCAATAATATGCATAAAGGTACTAAAAAAACAATCAAACAGAAAAAATAACAGTGTCAATATTAAAATTAAGAGCTACACCTAGTTACTAAAATTATACAACCGGCAGTACAATAAAAAAATAAATAAAAATATAAATAAAATAAAAGGGATAAAATAGTAATGCCGAATTAACCCCGGTTAAAGATAAAAAGACAAAAACAAAACATAAAAATTTGCTAAAATTTTAGAGTGTATCGTCAAAAAATTCTTGCACACCATAATAGGCCTTCGCAACTAGAATACTCTTCACTTCGTATTTAAACTTTTTTTCCTCTTCAATCCGCCTTATGGAATTGGGCAGATGGTTAAAGAGCTTTTTGCTGTTATATACTAAAGAGTTTTTCGTAAGTCCTGATGTGGGAATTGGGAGTGCAATAGTATGGGTGCGGCGAGAGGAGTATCCCCCCGGTCTTGCAGACAAGATATCACTCTTTCGCTTCCTGTGCATTAGACACACAGACTCGAGAATAAATAAGCTAGGAAGAGTTAGTATTTTTTTATTTACGAAACCGGGCCGGCAAGAGTCTCTACGGCCAAATTTGCAAACTATTCTAAGAGCTCTTTTTTGCATTACAAACACTGACTGAAATAAAGTGTCACTACATGATCCCCAAAAAGATATCCCATACCGCAAATGCGACTCTATGAGAGCAAAATATGAAGTCCTGGTCATTGTTTCATCCAGCTCCCCAGCAATCACTCTCAATGCATAGCAACTGGCAGATAATTTTTTATTCAATGCTAAAATGTGCTGTTCAAACTTTAACCTTCCGTCTATTTGAAGCCCCAAAAACCTGCTCACCGTGGGGTTGCTGATAATCACATCGTTTAGTGCCACTCCTTCAAGTCTACATTTGAAAGTAATTAAATTTGTCTTAGAGGCATTGAAGGACAAATGATTTGCATCGCACCAATCTTTTATTTTACTTAGGTCACCATTGATAGTATTTTTTAAAATAGAGGGGTCACTACCATGCCAAAAAATCGTTGTGTCGTCTGCAAAAATAGTAAAAGAGCCAGATATATTTAATTTTGGTAAATCGTTCACATAAATCAAGAACAATAAAGGACCCAAAACAGAACCCTGCGGTACTCCCGATGTGATCTCTCTACTGTCTGACTGCTCTCCATTAAACATCACCTTCTGATGACGATTGGACAAATATGACTCAAACCAAAGCAACGCTGTGCCCCTAAAGCCGTAGATCTCAAGTTTGCGAAGCAGTGTTCTGTGATCTACACAGTCAAATGCCTTGGATAGATCACAGAACACCGCGGCCGCCCCATCACCTTCGTTAAGCCTTAGATAGACCATATCAAGCAATGAGAACACTGCATCGTTTGTGCTCCTACCACTCTGGAATCCAAACTGCACATCACTGAGAAGTCTATGCCCATTCAAAAATGACAATACTCGCTGCTTGACCAGTCTTTCCACTATTTTTGATAATGTCGGCAGAAGAGATATAGGCCTAAAGTTCGAGGGCTCCTCAACGTCTCCACCCTCCCCCAACCGTTTATTAAGGGCGTGTTCAATTCTGGTTTTGCCGAAGACTTTTTCTTTTATAACGGCCTGCAAATGCGCTTTGGACATAATGTGTCTATTTACAGCTTTATGGAAATTGTTTAAATCGGAAAAACCAGTTTTATTCCAGAGACCTTTTTAATTTTCAAAAAGTAAACATGGCCAAAAAATAATTTACTTATATTTTCATACCCTGTTAGCCATTTAAATTGTTCGTATTGTTTTTCCGGATAAAAATGTCTAATACAGTTTTTATTTTTGTGGTTAAATTTTTCATAGGCGCTTTTGTCCTTCCTTTGGAAATTATTTGAAGCTTATAAGCGAAGTTTAATGTTGAAAATCCCATTATTATTAAGACACACATTACACATTCACACACATTCTTCTTACTAAATTCTCCAACATTTTCAACATTATTACCGACAGCGGAAGTTGACGGTATTTCCATATCCACGTCCGTATTATTGTCTTCCATATCGCACCATGCACGACGCGACGTACGTATCACACAACACACGGATAGCCGTTCAGACAAAGAACCTACTCCAACGATAGCTTCCGCCCCCACTTAAAGCACGCGACTGAAATGCAAAAATAGCAAACAGCCGGTAGAAAGTTCAATAACCTCTGGCTCGATTCACAGGAAATCAAGCATACAGGGCTTGGCTGCAGAGAAGCTAGCGGCCCGCATAGGTTCTATTCGATTTTCTATCTCGCTCGGTCGGAGTCAAGGCCGCATTTGTTATGGGCTTGATAATTAAGATAACATTTTAGCATTTTTAATATAAACTAATTTAATGGTTTCCTATTTGAAAAATTACATTTTAGAAGAAGTTTTGCAATTTTTTTTGGGGAAGCACTGCTTTCCTTGCTTCCATAGACTGCACGCCCCTGATTATTCACTAAAATCGTTCCGTCGAACTTCAAAATCTTTCTAAATATTATAATTTTGTCGCTAAAAAACTTGTTGGAATTCTATGTGAAATAACCCTAATACCTAATTCATTTTATTTGTTAAATACCTGCATATTATAGTTACTGGCTATGTTAATAAAAAATTGTTTAATTAAAAGTCAATGCTTGAACTGCATGGATGCTAACAAAACTAAATTATAGATTTTGCCGACCACCAGCATATTAATTATTCAATTTTAAAATGTACAGGAATATTGTTGTGTTTGTTTAAAAACATAAATCATAATATTATGATAAAACAATTTTGTCGTTTATTATATTTTGTCCAGAACTCTATACATATGCATTGAAAATTAGAAATACAAATTGTCAGACACTAAAATGATCAGTAAAATTAAAATTCGTGGCCCAAAAAATTCCTAAAAACCATATGCAATACAATATTTTCAGATTATTCATTTATTGAAACAAGACATATTTGGTGTAAATAATATAGAATAAGTAATAACGAGCATGGGAAACGATATATAAAATAGAAGTTAAAATAGGCAATCACCTTTTTTGTTGACTGGCAGATTCTGAATTTTCTTGGGGGTGCCTCAACCTTAGGACGCCTCTTCATTGATTCCCTTTTCAATAGAGGATCATAGTAGAATCCGAAAGATTGCTGGGAACCCATCTTGCACTAACCTTTGGCATACCTAAATCATCACGCAGGATTCGACAAACACTAGATTCGTACCAACATTTTACCAGCTAACTTCTACATAGCACTTGATTTTTGTGCAAAATTTAAGGTAAACTGGATAAGTAGTTCTTTAGTAATATATTTTTTTAACATTTCATTAGGCCGCCATTTTGTTTCGCCATAAAGGATTTTTACCAATATGTTACCAAGTCATCCTCATATGACCCTTAATTTTTGACGAACTCAATCGGATGGATAGTTTTTTAGCTTTGCCGCGAACACACAGACTCAGAGACAGACAGACCGACGGAATTGAGAAAACATGTTTTTCGGCATCTAGGTACTCTGAAATGTAAAGATCTGAAGAAAACTCGATTTTCTAAATACTTCCAATAACGTGATTATTATCTTTTGCCTTTTGTACCACACATTGTATTATTGTTTTTGATATATTTTTTATCAAATCCGTTATAAAGAATTCAATGATAAATAGCATTAGTCAGGTGGTACATGGCATCCCACTGTAGGCAGACTTGTAATTTAGGAGTAAATTAAACGCAATTTTACGACTGCAAAATGTATAAGTTGGCAATTAATTGTACCTATAATAAAAAACTTTGTATGTTTAGCTAAGGATTAACCATTCGAAAGAAAACCATAAATCTCCTTTAATAAATGCCTCCCACAGATACGTCGCCTCACATTTATATGGTGTTACTCGTATGCATAATGTATATCGCAAGCGTGTTCTTGCTGCGGATAATACACCCACCGCCACTTGTTTATGAATGAAACCAAATTGTTGGTTTTCTTTTTAAAACCATTCAGGTATTACAAGTTGGTCGTGTGAACATTTTTAAACTATTAGATCACCTATGCAGCGTGTAGGTTGATGAAAAATTATTACACTGCAACAAAATATTCTGCAGTAGTATATTACAGGGTGTTCCCTAATGTCATTGTGTCAAACTTTAAAAACAAATCAGATTTTGTTAGTATGTTAAAAACAGTTTTTAACTTCGTTTTCAACTAACTGATCACCATCAATGTTACTTACAAATAAGTACATCGAGTAATAAAGCCCTTCAGTTATAAAGATGGTGGACAAGGCGAAAAAGCCGAAAGAGAAAGAAAAAGTTTGAATTAAACCATATACTTACTTACCAGTCAGTGAACAGGCAGAAAGATACATGGTTCTAAATTCAATTTACTTAAAAACGTTTTACATGTAACAAAGACAAGACAAAGATAGATTAGATTTTTAAAAAAATTATTTATTGCCTAAGCAAACGTAGTTTATGTAGACATGATGAAACAGAAAAATGGGAGAATCTCTTTAACAGAAAGCAAAAGCAAAAAGAAAATTGACAGTCGACGGGGTTGTCAAATTGACATGGAATTAAAGCAGCTATAACTTTTCAAAAATGTTTGACAATATTGAAATCCTTATATATAATAGACAAGTTATTAAAATTTGAGGAGTTATGTTAATGAGTATAACCAAAATAAAAATTTAAATCTAGAATAAGTTGTAAACTTGTGAAAATATTAAAACAACCGATAGGAATATATTACAAATCTGATTGAAAATCTGTGTGACGTCATAGCGATAAAAATACACTATTCGAAGACAAGCCGTTGAACACTGACTTGGCAACCTTGGTTGAAGAGGCCTGTTAGGTAATAATAAGTAAATACACTGGAAATAAAAGTTTGAAAAGTTGAAGAAAACCTGTGCAATGTCAATGAACTACACCAACTGTGTGAAGCAACATAAATATTTAAACGTGATTAAAAAATAGGGCTAATAGATGTCTTTTACTGTTTAAGCAAAAAGCGACACTAACAACGGGGTCAGATTAAATTAAAAAATCAAGAGTGTGAATAGAGTGAGAACCGAGAAAAACAAATCAATAAAAAGTGGCTTTCAAACAATTGACGAGTAACGACAAAAACAAATACATTGTTACTAATCCTAGCATAAATTTTAAATGAAATTCAAACAAAAGTAAAAATATGACAAATTAAAGCAAGTCCTTGCGGGAAAGTAGACAAAGGGACTAGCTGAACAGAAATGTGTTACAATTTAATGTGTGCCTATATAAAATTAATAAAGGTCAATAAAATATTTTGAATTTTGAACATTACTAAAATGTGTGTAATGTTAACTGAACTTCCATACAAGAACAACCTGTGGTCAATAACTATAAATAAATATAATAATAGAAATCTATCAATAAAAAGGAGGGAAGGGTTCAGTAATATTTGTAAAAACGCCTAATATTTTTTGATAGTAATAATAAGTTAACACATAAGAATGATAATAAATATTTTAATTAGCTGTTAAACATAAGATTGATATTATTGTACCAATATGTTTTCAAAACAAAATAGGAATATCACAAACCTGATATTGTATTTACTTTTTGAGTTGTTGATAAACACTTTTTTGAAAAAGAGGGGCGTGTTCGGATAGGAAAACGAACAGGGTAGGTGGGTGACAAACCTTTCGGTTTTATTATTTGTAGTAGTAAGGGGCTTATTAGAATACAATAAGATTATAATTATTCCAGAGAGGTAAAGAAAGGGTGACATTAATGATATTTTTTAACAAATAATGCAAACGTGAAGAAAGTGTCCATATTATCTCAAAGAGGCCTGGTAATGTAAAGAAATAAAAAATATACACAAAGTCTAGGTCTCAGTCCTAACGGACATCAACAGACTCGTCCTAACGGACATCAACAGACCTAAAAAGAACATATATTACAACGGAAAATAAAATTAAGTAATATATAATTTTACCATAAAACAATACAGATTTTACAAAATACATAATTTAACAAACAAAACCAAATAAAGAAACAATTCAGAGGCGTCGATGAAAATTTATAATGGAGGGGCAATAAGCCAGAACGAAAAAAGAGGAGAATATTCTGGACGAACTTGATTAACTGTCGTAAAGTACTATATTTCTAGATGCTACATTAATAAAAAAAAAGAAAAATAATTAGTAAAAATTACAGAAAACACTTAGAGATTATTATATAACCTGTAACAATAACATAGATATTCTTTCGAAATATTGTTAAAAATGAAATGGGGCTCAAAACTAAAAATTTCATTAACACAGGTAAGGATGGGGTTCTTTTTAGTATTTGTTATTTCCATCTTTTCTAATAAATCCAACTTCTTACCTTTATCGCATTCGTGGATTATATTTATATTTTCAGATAAGGAAAATTGATGTTTTGAGGATCACAAGTGATTGACCAAGACTGATTTTGTATTAGAAATATCTGGATTTTGATATGTAGCCAAGCTAAGGTCTTCCTGGATCCTTGTCGAAATTTTCGTACCCGGTTGTCCCACTTAAACAGCAGGACGTTATGAAGGGAATAAACTTCAGATCTTTCAAGACTACTCTTTTTATCTTTGATTCTAACTATGTGTTGTTTTAAAGTATTGTTTGTTTTAAATGCTATGGAAATATTAAATAACTTAAAAAAGTTTGCTAAATGTGGAGGTATATTTCCAAAATATGTTAAAACTCTAAACTTATTGATATTAATTTGTTTTGTATTAAATTATAAGAAAATTTGTGTTTCATTGGAAAACCATTGTATACTGGAATTTGCTTTATTATATCTAATTCTTTTGTAAAAACAGCTTGGAATAAAGATAATTTAAAAAGTCTGTATACAAACGAATTAAAAACTAGAAATTTGTGAAAAAATGGTGAGTTAGATGTAAACTGAATAATGTTACTGGCGGGTTTTCTATATGTCTCAAAACGAATTTTATTATTATTTCTCATTAAAAGAAGGTCTAGAAAAGGAAGTTTATCATCAGTTTCACTCACGATGGTAAAGGTTATTTTTTCGTGCAAAGAATTATCAAATTCTAACAATTTTGAAAATTCTTGTTTATTACCTTTCCAAACAATATAAATATTAGAGGCTGGAGTGCATATTACAAAAAAAAATAAAAGCTATTCTTTTCTCTCAATCTTTTTTCGACTTTTTTTAATGCAACTCTCTCAGAACTTAGAATGCGGACCCGGACTAACAACACGGCAAGTAAGTTCTTACTTTGATAGATTAAATTATGGGCTTCTTGCATTAAAATGTTTAGTTAGCATGGATTATTTATCACACTTTTTAGCCACTTTTTGTTTTTATTAGTACATGGAAATTCAATGTTATTTTTGATTTCCTTTTTGTACTTCCTTTATTATTTTCTTCTTCATTTACTGCTAAAGCGACATTATATTTTTCATCAGGACAGCTGAACTCCATTGATTAACAAAATAATTATACACGGTGTTTCAAAAACATGAGCAATCGCTGAATGGGAAATTCTTTGGCATAAAATAAGAAAAAAACGTTATATAAACATAAGTCCAAAACGATTTCATTTTCCAGATACAGGGAGTTACAGAAAAACATTTTGATTTTTTTTCTTCTATATTGAAAACGGATTATTAGATTGAAATGATACTCGGTAGTCGGTACAGTAAGAACATGTACAGAAATACGTTTTTTATCAGAGGCGTACAAACGATTAAAATCATATTTTTTTACTATTATTCGGCGATAACTTTTTTGGTATTAGCTTCTTTGACAATTCGATATCGACTTATCCTCTGATTAATTTTACACAAAAAATATACTCTTAATATAGAATAATCTAATGATTATCTTCGCTCTGGATTTGAGAGAGGATGGACTGTATCATGTAATTTAATGCGTAATCAAATATTGAATTTATATTAATAAAAAATGTCACATCACCATTTTTTTCACTCTTAAGCTAGTTGTTTTCAGACAGAATACGATTAGAAGGTTATAATTTACGTGTTCTCTGGTGTCTAGTGTCATGATTATAAATAAATAAGGAAAAATGATAAATATTACTTAATAAATTCAGTATATGTGATTTTATTTGTTACACTTTCAGGAGGTATAGCTATTCCTTGCACGCTCGTAGAGAAAAAAATAAATATTGCTCAGATCTTTATGGACTATTAATTCCTATAGTTGATGTGCTAATAGACTTTAGTATAGTACCAAATGTTACTGTTATTGTAAATATTGGTGTCTTCCGAACTCAGTTTGATTAATACCTAACAAGAACAATTTAGTCATATAATTGCTTATAATCGGCAACATCGCAGCCTTCTCTGACAGAAAAATGTGACCTTCAAATATGAAAATATAAGTTTTAAAAGATTGTTGTCAAGAAAGTTGTCATTCAAACTATATAGGGGGGAATCTGTCATTTTTTCAAAGACATGTATGTTTAAATAGTAAATGGATTCAAAATTTTTGACCATTGGTACCGCGTGGTCATTTTAACTTCTCCGCATTTTAATATGCCATACCTTCCTTATTTTTAAAGATAATTTGTAGTTAGTAGTATTCATAAAACCTTTTTTTTTTTGGTGTTTCTAAATATATTAGGTTTGACACCATTATTTTTAAAAAAATATAAGCGAGAAAATGTTTGTCAGAAGATAAATGTGATCATGTGGGAAAGAGAATTCTTAAAATTACCCATTGCAGCAATGGCTCTATATAGTATCATGAGACATATTCACAAAATGCAAATTTGACAGGGTGTCTTAATTAGATGCTAGTTATATTTATAGCTTTGAAAAATGAAACTGTTGTGTATTCTTATGTTACAAAAAAAATTGATATCTAGACATAGAATTGATTTTTGAATCATATTGCTGACTTGAAAAGTAAAAAAGTTATAGCAGATTAAAATATGGACAAGTTGAAATGGCAACATAGATATAGATATATATATATATATATATATATATATATATATATATATATATATATATATAAAAAAAAGTTCTTTTTTCTTTACCAGTACAAATTGGCAATTTTGTTACTAAGAAATAAATTAAACTAGAATACCTTTTTTAAAAGTATTAATTTTAGTTCCCAACTAATACATAATAACTGTACAGAAATAATCGGAGCTCCAAAGAAAGCTTTTAACTTTGCTCCATAAGTATACCGCTTTTTCCCTCAAAACAAATAATGGTAATTTTTCCCGGGCGTCTTTTTCTGGTCGAGATAAAAATCTATCCGAGTTTTTCTCCGTAAAAATTCTTTTGCAACTGTATACAATTTAAGTGCATAAATCTCTGTCCGCGTCAGCTGCGTTTTCCCATCTAGTCTAAGAGCATTTTCGGATTATTTAATGGACGACATCCATTTGCCGAACAAAAACAAATAAGACTATTATCGGTATCATTATCATCGCCGTCCTCGCTCCCCGGGGACAACGGGGATGCAGATAAATGATAACCCAATTCGTTTCGTTTTCTTATCCTCAGTAGGTCGTATTGGTTTTCCTTTCTTTGCGCCAATAGCTTTCAGTCATACAAAGCGCTTTCGCACGCTTTCTTACGAGTGGCGTATATTTTTCAGATAAAACAGCACTCAGTCCTTAATATGCTGTCAAGGCAAGAAATGGAAGTTTTTTTTCGATATAGTGCGATGTTGGTTTGAGTATTTGGGAAATTCGGCTTACACTGATATCCCCTGAGAAAACTGTGTGCTGAGGCTTGCCAGAGCAGATACCCGGTAGCAGAATTGGCTCCTCAGTACTAAAACCAACAAAAAAGCATTCCTTTCACTCGACTTTCTTCGGTATTATCACTAAGAGTATCCCAAAATTTGATATTTGACTTTAATCTCTGAATAAAAAAAATAAAACCATTATCGGTTCGTTATCATCATCGTTTTCTAATCCTCAGTAGATCTTATTGCTTTTCCTGTCATTGCGGTTTCAGACATACAAACAAAGAAGCGCTTTCGTACATTTTCTTGAAAGTGGTGTATATTTCATTTTCATATAAAACAACACTCAATCCTTATTATTCTTTTGGAAGTTTTTTTCGATCTAGTGCGATCTTAGCCCCTATAAATGGCGCAATTGGCTTCATTCCTGTATCGACTTTCTAAGTCGAACTAGATAACATATTGTTAATTTGAGTATTTGGGAAATCCGACTTATACCCGGTAGCAGAATTGGCTCCTCAGTACTGAGACCAACAAAGGTGAAGGAAGATATCACTCCTATCGCTCAAGTTTCTTCTACATTATTACTAAGAATATCTCAAATTTTGATATTTGACCTTAATTTCCGAATAAAAACAAATAAGACTATTATCCGTGTCATTATCATCTCCGGCCTTGCTCCCTGGGGGAAAGAGAATGTAGATAAATGATTCTTATCCTTAGTAGGTCTTATTGGTTTTCCTTTCTTCTTATTGGATTTTCTTTATTTGCGGCAATAGCTTTCAGTCGTATAAACAAGGAAGCGCTTTCGTACGCTTTTTTGAGAGTGGTGTATATTTTTTTTAGATAAAACAGCACTCAATCCTTAATATGCTACCAAGGCAAGGAATTGAAGTTTTTTTCGATATGGTGCAATCTTGTTTGCTTCATTCCTGTATTTCTAAGTCGAACTAGGTAACACTTTGTTGGTTTTAGTATTTGGGAAATTCAGCTTACACTGACATCCCCTGAGGAAACTGCCTGCTGAGGCTTGGCAGGGCAGATACCCGGTAGCAGAATTAGGTCCTCAGTACTGAAACGAACAAAGGTAAAGGAAGATATCACTCCTTTCGCTCGAATTACTTCGATATTATTACTAAAAATATCCCAGAATTTGATATTAGACCTTAATTTCGGAAAAAAAAACTGTTATCGGTATCATTAGCTTCGCCGTCTTTGCTACCCGGGAATAACGAGGATGCAGATATTTACTTTATTGTTCTGTTATCAAGAAATTGGATACTCTGTTAGGTTAGGGTAGGATTGGTCAGGTTTGCCGTAATGATAGCGCGCAGCAGCCCTCCAAAATATTTCGGGTCTGTTTAAAAAAAACTAAATTTATAGATTATGATTCTTTTTCTCTTCTATTTTGAATAATTCATCTGAAAAAATTAGTAATATTTAGTGAATATGGTTTTATTTAGTGACTCCTATATGAGTAATTATTGCCTGATGTTTTATACGCAACTCAGCATCCTAGTTTCATTCATAGTTTTAGTTCTGAAAGTTCCCTATTTTTTATTTACTGAAAAAAAAAACATTATTTTTTACAAGAGCAAGCGGAATCGGACTATTAATTAACACTATAACAAGTGAGTAAACGAGCTTCTTTCAAAATCGCAATAATAGCGGAAAATTTTACTTTAAGTTTCTTTTTTTTGTATTTTTGAGTTTATTCACTACTTATTTGTTGTTCATTTGAAATTTTAATGTTAGTTTTGTTTGATAAAAAAAATCCAATAAATATATTATGATAATATCAAGTGTTTTTTATGCAATTCATTTTTTTTAGATATAAATATATATAAAAAAAAAACAAAAAAAAAAGTAATTTTTTATCTGCGCAGGTAGACAGTTAACACTGTTTATATTTATATTATTTTAGTATTTTTATTGATATTATTTACCTGAAATCAGAGCGGTATTAAGCTAATAAGAGCAGATATTATACAATGTGTCCGAATTTCGTTATGGCAGTATTGGGATATCGGAAACCGTGAGAGATACAATAAAGTTTAAACGGGGAATGTTTTAGACAATTATGTTTGTAAATTAATGCCGTTTTGCTCACGATTCTCTCTTTTTTGGTTTTTGAGATATTTTGAAAAAACCAAACAACTGCATTTTCGAAAACCCCTCATAATTTCTTTATTTTTCAAAATATTTCTAATCCGTAAAAATATTATTAAGCCAACTTTTTACGTAGAATAAGCTTGTTTAGTCAGACTTTATTTGTAACGTTTCGGTTTTATAGAACCATTATCAACTTCACATTTTCTGTATTCGATCGAGTATATCGATGATCGTTTAGCGATGTATCACACTTCATAACTAAGTTATTAAGACGTAAAAGGTACGCATTGAAAATTAATAAATATTTTTTTTAATTAACCAAATAAGAAATTAAACAGCAATATTTTTTAATTCAACAATAGATTTTATAGAAAATCAGTAAGAACTACTCAATAGCATTCATACTATGTGCACATGTTCAATATTCAAATTACCATCCGTAAATAACACTAATTTAGCACATTGGCGTTATACTTTTCTAGTGAAGAAATGATTGATATATTAGTGTGTTATATTAAAAACGAAAGAAATGCCAATAGGGCTATGGATGTATATATTGACATGTACTCCGAGAGATGACGGCCCGGCAGAAGTTATTTTCAAACGCTGGTTCGAAACTTGCTTGAGTTTGGCAGCTTTAAGACTCGCCCGAAGAAGTATGAAAAACACAACGAAGAACGCAATAGGCAAATCCGAGAATATTTTAATAAAAATTCGACTTCATCTACAAGAAAAAGCGAAACGGAACCTCACATTCCGAGGCCAACCATTCATGATATCTTAAAAGTAACCCCATAATACCATCCTTAAAAGCCAACAATTGTACAAGGACTTCAGCAGGTGATTTCGAAAGAAGAAGATCTCGCTTTTCTCAATAAAGTCCTTTGGACAGATGAGACTCATTTTACCAACTGTAGAGTTTAAGTGAAAAGCATCATCATTATTGGGCCATTGAAAATCCGGAACTACGCTACCCAAGCAGAGTGCAAGTGCGATTTGGTTTTAATGTGTAGTGCGGGTTAATTGGTAAGTTTAATCTGGAAACTCTGCCCGAAAGAATTTCAATAAATGACATTGGTATTAACCCAATTAAATTGTTTATAATAATTCAATATTTTTCATTGCTTTTTAGCAAATCGTCTCATTGAGCCTTTTATTTATGATCAGACACTGACCGGGCCAAGATACCCCGCCATGTTGCAGACCAACTTATGGTTTCAACAAGACAGTTGCCCCGCACATAACACCAAGGATGTACAAGCCTATTTAACGGAATCTGTGGTGGAAAAGTAATATCCACTAGTGGTCCTGTACGCTGGCCTGCTAGATCCCGGGATATCACGTCATTAGATAATTACTTATGGGGATATGCGAAAAATGAGATATACGAATTTGACCCTCCTAGAAATAGGTAAGCTCTTGAGCAGCGAACTCGAATTACTTTAGAAAATATCAATCCAATACCATTTAACAGGTATAAAATTATTTTTTGGGTTTTTCGCCTTACAAAATTGGAAAAAAAATAAAAAAATAAAAAAAAACAAACCTTATGAAATCAATAGATAGTCTTAAGTTCTGGGTCCACTATGAAGGTACCCGAGGAACGACACTGAAAAATAAACAAACTAAAGCAGAATATTTCTTATGTTTCGTATCAGAAATATAACCAGAATGGCTAATCTCTGACAAAATGTCAATGAATGTCAATTTAAAGGTGTTATTTTTAATTGTTAGAATAAGCTGGGAAATATGTGTACCTAGACTATGTTCATTTTAATTTATTGTATTTTGAGGTGTCTATTTTTACTTCAGTATTTAGCAAATTTGACCATGTGTTATTAAAACTAACGGAACAAGATGCTACACAATTATCTTTTCATTTTAGACATACTTATCAAAAAAGACATACACAGTTTTGAAACAAAAGTATACAGAAAACCTACACACACAAACAGATTGTTGTTGTAGTTGTTGTAAGTTGTAAAAGGTCTATATGATAGAGCAAAAATAATTTGCAAAGATCAAAATTTTATTAAAGAAAAAAATTTTATAAAAATTATTTTAAATCAAAACAATTATCCTAATGATTTCGTTGAAAAACGTTTTTATGAATTTGAGAATCCAAAAGACAAAAAAATCCAAAATAGACCAATTACAAACCTCTTTATATCATACATACCTAATTTATCAGATAAAATAAAACGAATAGGTAAACGTTTTGACATCAGGACGATCTTTAAAACACAAAATACACTTAGAGAAACAAACTTACAAAAACAAAACCTAACAATGAACAAGAAAATACAAAAAAAATGTTATTTATAAAATTCCGTGTCAATGCAATAAATTTTACATAGGTGAAACCTCTAGGCCATTAGCCAAAAGAATGAAAGAACACCAAACATACATAAAAAATAGGGAATTTCAAAAATCAAACATTTGCCAACATGCACTAGATAACAATCATAAAATTAATTGGAATGCTTCTAGTATTTTAGCAAAAGAACCAGGTTCCAAAAAACGTAAAATAAAAGACAGTGCCTTAATATTATTAAGTAAAGATAATTTTGTAGCGTCTTGTTCCGTTAGTTTTAATAACACATATTTAAATTTGCTAAATACTGAAGTAAAAAAAGGACACCTCAAAATACAATAAATTAAAATGAACATACTCTAGGTACACATATTTCCCACCTTATTCTAAAAATTAAAAATACCTTCAAATTGACATTCATTGACATTTTGTCAGAGATTAGCCATTCTGGTTATATTTCTGATACGAAACATAAGAAATATTCTGCTTTTAGTTTTTTATTTGTAGGTTTGCTGAAGACGGGCGTAGACTTTCCCCCGAAACGTCCAGAAAACAAACATTTTTCAGTGTCGTTCCTCGGGTACCTTCATAGTGGACCCAGAACTTAAGACTATCTATTGATTTCATAAGGTAAATATATTTAATTTTTTTATTTTTTGAATGAAATGAATGAATGAATCCGCCACTACAATTTCGTAATTATTTATTTAACAGGTAATCAAATCAATTGAGAAGAAATGTACATTGAACAAAATGGTCAATATTTTTAATCAAAATATTATATAATATATGTCGTTGGGTAGGTATGTAGTTCTTCTTGTAGAGTTTGTATTTAATTACTTTTAAGGCGTCATACTTCTTGTAGATGATTTCGAATTTTTATTTGAAATATTCTTGTATTTGCTATTTAACCCAATTACTTTTTTATTTCTTATTTGGATAATTCAAAAAAACTTATTAATTTTCAATTACGCACTTTTCCATCTTAATAATAACTTAATTGTCAAGTGTGATACATCTCTGAAAAGCTAAAATAATACCCTTTAATATCGAATTAAAAAATATTGCTATTTAACCCTATTAGTTTTTAATTTCTTAATAACAGTTATAAAGTGTGATACATCGCTGAAAAGCTAAAAAGGTACTCTTTTAGAATCTGTTAAAATACTGACCATAAGAAAATGCTAAGTTGATGATGGTTCTAAAAAACCGAAACGCTGTAAATAAAATATGAATAAACAGGCGTATTCTACGTAAAAAGTCGCCTTAAAAATGTTTTTACGGATTAGAAATATTTTGAAAAATAAAGAAATTATGAGAGTTTTCGAAAATGCAGTTTTTTGTTATTTTTTTAAATATCTCAAAAACCAAAAAAGATAGAATAGAATCATAAAATAGAATAGAATAGGATATATTACCAGAAAATCATACATTTCGTACATAGGATCGTCAAGAAATTTACAATAAAATAAATTATAGTCAATGAACAAATACAATAAAATAATATAACCAAACTAATCAATATTAAAATAAATAGAATTTAAATAGCATATAAACAAATAAATAAATAAATAGACATAAATAAAACAAAAAACAATAAACAATAAACGTTCTACCAATCCTGACAATCATCAGGGACAATCACCAAAAGACAACAAAAATCTTAATAAAATAAATATAAATGTGCCAAATACTCCTTCGTTCTCACTCCTTGTAATTTATAAACTCCGCTGTAGAATAAAAAGCCTTGTCCAGAAGAAATTCTTTTACATTTTCAAAAATTTTACCTTGATACCGTTTGAATCTTTGTGACAGTTTATTGTATAAATACAAGCAGTTGTATAAAGGGGATCCTCTGAAAAACGTTTTTTTATGTTTAGGCATCTTAAGTATCTCAGTATTTCTAGTAACATTCGAATTAGCTTCGCCTAGCCTTTCATATTCAGAAGCATTATCTTGAACACACAACAGGTATCTCAGTGTATATAAACACGGGACAGTTAATATTTTCTTTTCTCTGAACAGTGTTCTACAGCTCTCCAGCGGTTTAAGATTAAATATTAATCTTAATATCCTCTTTTGAGACACGAATATGCGATCACAACCTTTGCGACCCCAGCATACTATATTATTAGATATATGGCTGAAAACCATTGCGTAATATGCTGTTAACATACCCGCTTCGTCAAGTGAATTTTTAAGATTTAAGATAGCAAAATATGCCGAATTTAATTTGGAGGCGATATAGTCAATGTGTTTTTCGAAAGATAAGGTTGAGTCAATATAGTGCCCAAAAAACTTTCTACCTTCAGAGAATTTTATTTTAGCGTCTTTTTGGAATATTAAGGAGAGAGGGTTCCGAATAAATATATTAACAAATCCGGTCTTGTCTGGGTTTACGATTAACTGATTCTCCCGACACCAAGCCTCCATATTAACACATATTCGCCTTACTTTATGAGCGAGGATCTCCGGGTCGCAAGAAGAAACTACCACCGTCGTGTCCTCGGCGTACATAGTAACGTGATCAGCACCAAGAGCGTCCGGAAGATCATTAACGTACAACAGGAATAGCAACGGAGCCAACACTGAACCCTGTCGTACTCCAAGTTTTATTTCCTTAGGTATCGACAAGGTATTACCACACTTTACTTTCATATCCCTATCCGATAGGTACGATTCAATCCATAGCAACAGATTACCTCGAATGGCCATATTGAAGTTTTGATATAAGCATAGTTTTGTTAATTGTACCGAAAGCTATGGACAAATCAAAGAATATAGCTACAACATATTCGTGCTGATCTAGTTTCGAATATACAAAATTTAAGAAACTCCTAGATGCAGACTCAGTTGATTTGCTGGACATCTGCTAACAATGTTGTATTTCTATAAAAAGGTAGTAATTCTGGAATGTATTATTTTTTCGAAAATTTTTGAAAAAGAGCTAAGTATCGAAATTTGTCTGTAATTTTCAATGTTTTCACTACAGCCTCTTTTTAATATTGGAGTTACAATGGCTGTCTTTAATATCCTCGGAAAATGCCATGGTCAATAGAATCTTGAACACAACGGCATTTATTCACAAACATAATTGTCTAAAACATTCCCCATTCAAATTTTCTTGTATCTCTACGGTTTCCGATATCCCAATGCTGTCTAACGAATTTCGGACACATTGTATATCGATCTATGTCAAATGTCGAGAACAGGATGTTTATCACCCGATGTTCCTATTGTATTGTGATCTTATTTTATGAAACAGCTGGCAACGTCGCAAGATAAATTCCGACAGCTCGAAAAATCGCGTGTTTAGGTGAGGATCAGAGTTGAAACGTATTGCAGAAATATTTAAGTTTACCCTTTTTTTTTTGTTACAAAGATCTATAGTACGGAGATTGGTTTTCTCTTTTGTGTTGTTTCACCCCACCCAGCACCCCTGTTTGCTCCTAGGTTCCGTAAGCTTTTAAACTAAAAAAATACCAAAAATAACAGTGTTTTCTACATCTCCGCAGAAAATTTTGTACTCTTCATACATTCTAGAAAGTGTCTCTACCGCGTGTTCGGGAACAACGTCAGGAAACTTAAGGCCGTGATTTTGCATGAAAAAAAAATGGTAGCAAGTCAAAATCTCAATGGTTTACTACTAACGGCTGATCAAAGTTGCATTTTTAATTTTAAATTTTGGAAATATTTAATTTCTCTCTTTACGTTGATCTGTATATTGATATTTAACTCATAAGTTTAAGGTAATTTTATCCAAAGCTAAATCTTATGCAGAGGGCACTTTACCTACAACTGAAAACTTATTCCGTGAAAACTTTTTCAAAAGCCTTTCTAAAATTACATGCTACACCCGAAGCACAACCATCACGATCTATGCATTGAAAATCATCGTTCAAAGCATGTGTTATAACCAGATTTGTATTTTTCTCTTTCAAGAAACTAAACTGACGTCGATGGCAATTGTATACTAACTTTCCAATTAGTTTACCCGATGAGGGAATTAATGAGATTGGTCGGTAATTAGTAACATTTTCTTTGTCCTTCGATTTGAAAACAGTTTTTATATGAGTTAATTGAAAGCATTTAGGAAACTGACCATCTGAAAACTATTTATTAATAATAGTAGTAAGTGTCACGGACAAAGAACATACAATTTCCTCGTAGGTAAAAGATTATATCCTTATGAGTTTTTAGTCTTTAGAGATACGCAAACGTCTATAATTTTATTAGGGTTGAGAGGACTAAAAAAAACTAGAATGGATGTTTGGAGACCTATTAATTAATTTACTCTTTTTGATTTTCCATGATGAGTTATCTTAAAATGTTTGATAATATAGACAGAATAGTTGTTAAATAGGTTAGGAATTAAATTTAAATAAGATTCCCATTGTGCATACATTTTAAGATGTACGAGAATTGATGTGTTCCTTTTTACGGAACGTGATAGGTTATTACTCCACACTATAGTGAGGACGAAAAGGTTGGATTCATTTAAAAATCGTGTATTTATTTCTCGAAAAATTGCTCGGACCCGTCGATTTTTAATTTTAATTGCCGTTTTTTTTATTATAATTTCATATATACAGAATGACCCAACAGCAAGTTATGACAGTTAACTTAATTTTTTTTAAAAGAATCTCCCATTTTTTATTTTATTTTCTGATTCTACGGAAAATTTTGATGACACTTCATGTATCATAATCTACAAATGTCTAAATTAAATTCTATAAAAAATCAATTTTATTAAAAAAAGGCTTAAATTTAAATAATAAATCTCTAGGTGATATAATTATGTAATTAAGAAATCATGGTTCTTGGTATTAGGCCGTATCAAAATAAAATCACTTTCCGACGTTTCGCCTTCGATTGCACGAGGCATCTTCAGGGATCTAATAATGTCCTTTGGCGATCTCAAACATTGTCCAATTTTCTTGGGTGTGTTGAAGATTGTACGTATGTTGGACCGGCGAAGTAACCTTGCAATCTTGTCTGTGGTTCCGTGTATAAATGGAAGAACTACATTTCCTATCGGTAATTCCTTATTAGTATCATTTCGTGGAGTAGGCTTATTATATTTTTTGATCGTCTAATAACATCAGCGCAATATCCATTCCCTCTTAAAGCTTGAGTCAGTTTCTCTGCTTCCGATTGTAAAGAATTTTGGTAATAAATCGCGAGAGCATTGTAAACCAATGGATTAATGACTGATTGCTTTTGTGCTGGATGATGATAGGAATTTGCATTTAAGTACCTGTTCGTATGCGTTGGTTTTCTATATACAGGGTGTCCTAAGGAACCATCTCCTTTCCTTTGTACAAGAACATCTAAAAAGGGAATCGTGCCTTCTGATTCAATTTCCATTGTAAATTTTATGTTAGCATGTTTTTGATTTAGATGATCAAAAAACCCAGGGAGGTTTTCTGGACCTTGTGGCCATATTACAAAAGTGTCGTCTACATATAATTTTTAATTAAACCATGATTTTGGTTTTAGTGGAGACAACTCTAAGGCTTCCTCCTCAAAAGCTTCCATGAAGATATTGGCTACCACCGGTGACAGTGGAGATCCCATGGCTGCTCCTGAGGTTTGCTCATAGAAAGTTCTTTGAGAGACAAAATACGTTGATGTAAGACATGCTTCAATTAGACCTAAAAGTGAGTTGTCAATACTATTATGGTGACATAAGTCTGATATTATGGAAATTGAATCATTTATAGGCACATTCGTATACAGTGATTCTACATCGAAACTGACTAAGATATCTTTGGGATCTAATTGGAATGACTTAAGTTTTTCTACAGAATGCGTAGAGTTTCTAATATATGAATGTGTTTCCTGTAAAATTATTAAGAATATTTGAAAGATATTTACAAATTTTGTAAGTAGGAGATCCTATTGCACTGACGATAGGTCGAAGTGGTACATTAACCTTATGTATTTTAGGTAGTCCGTAGAACCGCGGGATCCTTGAGCTGCTTGGCCTTAACATCTTCTTCTCTGTTGGTAGGTTGGATGCATTTATAAGGTTGGTTATCCGTCTTTCAATTTTGTTGGGGGGTCTGCTTGGATCACTCTGTAGATGTTGTCGTCCAAAAGTAGTTGTATTTTCTTCACGTAATCAGTTTTGTCCATGACGACAGTGGCATTGCCCTTGTCCGCTGGAAGGACCAAAATGTCTGTATTGTTGTTTAATGTTTTTATTGCCGTTCTTTCCGCAGCTGATAGATTCGACTTACGCGGGTTAGAATTTTTGACGATTTTCGCTGTTTCATACCTTATTGCGTCAGCTTCTTCTGCTGGAAGTCTTCTATTTGTCGCTTCAACGGATGATACTATATCTTCTACGGGTATGTCTTTTGGTGTAATGGCGAAGTTTTGACTTTTAGATAGGACGGATTGTTCTGCTTCAGTAAGGATTTTGGAAGATAAATTTATAACGGTGTCCTGTGGCGGTTTTAGTGGTCTTCCGCTGTCTAGCAGTCCTTCGAACTTTTTCTGCTGCTTAATTGTAACTGCTTGGTGTATCCTTTCTGCTTGCGCATTGGTAATGTTATCGAGAGCTCTAAATGTTTGATATTCAAGTATAAAAGCTAATTTTAAATGAATATTTAATAACTTACGAGCGTTTATATCCAAATCACGTCGAGTAGCTTGTATCCTTTCTCTTACCAATGCCATACTGGCTCGTTTGTAGATGGTCCTTGCACTTTTTGATGTTTTTTGGTGTTTCATCTGTAGAGATTTTGGTACTACGTCTTCATCTCGGCATCTAAGGAGAAAAGCTAGTTGGCAAAGTAGCTTCTCCTTGTTGTTCCTGAGATCGCCAAAAGTTTTGGCATCCTTCTTGATTTCCTCCCCATAGGGGTTAGCTAACATAGAACGAAACCTTTCACGGCTGTGGCTGCGGCTGTTCGTTCTATGTTAAAATTATGTAATATTAATTTAAAAATTGTTAAAATTTGTCACCAGCAACATCCAAACAATATCCTAGGCGATCTTCAAATTCTTGGAAAACATTGTGCACATTGTCTTTAAGGTCATCAATTGGTAGGTGGATTGGTAGATAGAATGACCTGCCAGATCCCCTGATTTGACCCCGTTAAATTATTATTTCTGGGGTCACCTTACATCTACAATGTATGTTAACAGACCGAACAATATTGATGACCTTCAAGACCGAATAAGGCAGGAAATTAGATTGATAGAAGCTCAAGTAGTCCAAAATGTTTTGCAAGAATTTTGAAGATCGCCTAGCATGTTGCTGGTCATCACTTTCAACACTTTTTAAAATAATATTACATAATTTTGTCATCTAGACATATATTATTTAAAGTTAAGATTTTTTTAATAAAATTGATTTTTTTATACAATTTAATTTAGACATATGTAGATTACGATACATAAAGTGTGATCAAAATTTTTCATAGAATCCAAAAATAAAATAAAAAATGGGACATTCCATTTAAAAAAATTAAGTTACTGTCATAACTTGTTTTTGGGTCACCCTGTATACATGAAATTATAATAAAAAAAACTGCAATTGATATTCAAAATCGATGGGCCGGAGCGTTTTCTCGAGAACAAAATATCTGATTTTTAAATGAATTTATTCCAACCTTTTCGTCCTCACTGTATACAATATACAATGCAATAATAGCTTTCACTGCATGTCATAGCATTGGGTTATTAGCTGGGGGGAAGACAATTACCGCTTTTGCCTCCCCCTCCTGAAAACCCCTACGGAAGAGATAATCTTTGTCACACACATTACTCTTAATCAACAGTTTTTCTTGATTTTCTCCTTTACTTTCCCGTATAAATGTATTTTGGAGTACTTTGTCGTCTTGAAAACTAACAAGACAAGTTAAAGTAACCATGTTATACATCCCAATCTTGTAAATTTTTCGCACAGAACTTTAAATACTAAAATAAATTTCCTCTAAGGAAAAGAGCTGATGAAAACAAATATCACGTACAAACATCTCTAAAGCTCTTAGAGTCTACATAAATCTTTGAAGTAGAGAGATAACCTGTCGTAAGTAAAGCTTAAAAGTAGTCGGGAAACTTATTTCGAAGGATATTTATTTCTGGACTTACTCAACGTGTCATAGATTCTTAAAATAGAATTCCCTTGGAAGTTTAAGTACTTTACAAACGTGCAACCTCTAGCCTTTCTACAAAGTTTCAAGGAGCCGACAACCCTTTGTTTCAACTTTTGTTGTCAGGCGCTTGTGTAAGCTGTTGCTGTGTTGGTTCGGAAAAGGGTATTTTAATACCATCTTAATGTCTTAAGTTAATGAACGTCAAAAGGACTAAATACTAAATGAAAGGCATTTGTGGTCGCTGCACTCAAAATATTGATATTAACGAGACATTTTTTTTACATAATTTGATTAAATAAAATTATATAAAATATTAAAGCTTTTTTTTGGTAATAGTCATATATAACTTATGCTAGCCTACAGTAATTTTAAAAATTTTGTTAAATAGCAGTGAAACATCTTTATTGAAATCTGCATTTCTATATACAATCCTATGTTCTCCCTAGCTCCCAGTGTCTTTAAAGATATCCGACAAATTTGAGAGAAAAATTACTATCAGACACAATGTATTTCATTGATTCTATGTAGTAGAAAGTTTTCCTTCTTTCTCCTACACAATTCTTATCGCAGGGTTTTATCCATTTTATCAGTTATTTTTGAAGTTGAAGGTATCAAACCTTGCATATTTATAATCAGCAAGAGGAACTCCTGTATTCAAACAATATTATACCGGGTGTCTCGTTTAAAATAAGAATATTATGCTCATTGGTTACATTTCCGATAGGCTTGTGTTTGTTTTTATTGTAAATCCTAACAATCTGATAAAACCCAAAAATGATTGTATTTAAAGTTTTTTTGTAACTCATATAACAGAGTTTCCACGAACTGTTTAAAATATAACCAGACACTATTGTTTGAAGGTGGCAGATAATGAAGTTTGTTTTTTTTCTGTGAGATTCGCATTGTCTTTATTATTTTGGTTTCATAACAACTGTTCAAGTTTACATTTGAAACCGATTGGTGAAAACTTTGTGAAACCAAAATAATAAAAACAATGCGAGTCCGACAGAACGAGTTTAACAACCAGACACACTGTACGTCGATTAATCTACGATGGCTTGAGTTGATAACTTTATTTGAAATTAAGGCTTTAGATCCATATTATGTTGCTATTTTTGTCAGTTTGGCAGCTGTCAATTCTTAAGCTAAAATCAAAATACTATGTAGTACGCAAAATCCTAAATAGATATATTTTAAATGTTGGATTAAAAATTAGCTTTGACAAGAAACCCAGAAATAATTTTATCGGAAACATCAATGTTTTAAGCCATTCAAAAAATAGACTAAAAGCAGTTTGTCAGGCGTTAGGTGTCTAGTGGTTACCTTACAGCCCCGAATGCCCACGATTTCCTTCCCTTTCTTTTTAAGAATTTCTCTTTTTGTATATATAAATAAATATATATATATATATATATATATATATATATATATATATATATTGATTTTTACTCCTTCACGAATGGAAAAATACAATGTGTTTTCATTCCCGGTGTACATCCCTTCACCACTGTCGTTCTGAAAACAACAGTTTTGCTGACGTTTCGCCAAAATCACATTTGGCATTTTCGAAGCTTTCTTTGTCGCGTCCGAATAGAGACTGAAGTGTTGGTGACTGCGACGCTTCCTTTTATACCCCCACTCGGGGCCGAAGGTTATATCTGCCCAGGCGTTGGTCGTTATTTATATTTTCCGGATGGTGCTGTTGTTGTTGCGCTAATTGCGCTTGAGTTTTTGCGATTGTAGATTTGTCGATTATTGTCTGGTAGTTTTAATGATTTGTCCCCTTTATTTAAATCACCTTGTTTTTCAATTTGTATTCTATTCTCGGATTATTCTGGTCTTATAATGTTCTATATTGGCAATCTCCCTACACCCATCGAAATTTATTTTATGGCGGCTTTCCTGATGATGTAGGAACAAAGCTGAGGTTGTTTGTTTATTTCTGATGCTGAGTTTATGCTCTTCCACTCTTGCTGATATTCGCCTGTTAATTTGCCCCACGTACAGCTTTTCACAGTCCTGGCACGGAATACTGTATACTCCGTGGTTTTCCAGTTTGATTTTATCTTTTGGGTTTCCGAGTAGTTTACCTATAGTTGTTTGTGGCTTGTGTATTGTTTGTATGTTGTGTTTCCTAAGAATTCTTCCGATTCTGTCTGTTGTGCCTTTTACATATGGTAAGAATACTACTCGTTGCTTTCCCGGTTCATAATTTTTGTTGTTCGTTGTTCGGGAAACCTGTGCATTAATAGCTTTCTCTATCGTGCGATTTGTGTAGCCATTTTTCTTTAAAGCACTAGATATTACCTTAAGTTCGTTTTGTCTCGTCTGTGTTTCAGTTAATCGCACGGATCTGGATATTAGAGTATTTGCCACAGCTTGAATTTGTGCTGGGTGATGATGTGATTTTGCATTTAAATATCTGTCTGTATGTGTTGGTTTTCTATACACGGTGTATTCGTGTGTCCGTTTTGCAGTTTTGTAACCAAAACATCTAAAAATGGTAGTTTGTTGTTTTCCATTGACTCTAGAGTAAATTGTATTCTGGGGTGGATTGAATTTACGTGAGTCAGAAATTTTTCGAGCTCTGCATGACCAAATAAATTCGCGACTACTGGTGATAGCGAGGACCCCATTGGAACACCATCCATTTGTTTATACATTTGTCCGTTGAATGAAAAATAAGTACTTTTGAGGCAATGCGCCGAGAGTTGTATTATATGTGCCTGGAAATCCTACTTCATAGCAATCTTGTCCAATGCTTCGACGATGGGAATACTGGAATATAACGATTTGACATCTAGACTTGCTATGATATCGTTTTTTTCAAGGACGATATCTCGTATAATTCGAGTGAAATGCTCCGAGTTTTTTACAAATGAATCAGCCTTTTCTACAGTTGGTTGCATAATTTCACAAAGGTATTTCTCCAGTTTTTGTAGCGGCGAATTAACAGCACTAACAATAGGTCTGATGGGCGCCCCTGGTTTGTGTTTCTTTTCAGAACGACAGTAGTGAACGGATGTACACCCGGAATGAAAACACATTGTATTTTTCCATCCGTGAAGGAATAAAAATCAACATATATATATATATATATATATATATATATATATATATATATATATATATATATATATATATATATATATATATATATATATATATATATCGTGTGACAATGAAATCGTTTCCCAGCCTATTATTTTCTATTATTTTAATATGGTTTGAGATATCTCAAAATTGGAACATTAATACAGTTAGGTAAGAAGCTTTAGCACAAAATATATTTATGTGGTACTTCCGATTTAGCCGGAAGAGTCAATGACCTTGAAATTTTAAATGAAATGACCAAATTTCATTTAAATTTTCAAAAAAGTTCAAATTTTAATTTTTTTTGTTCCTGTTTTTCTAGCGTTAATTACCTACAACCTACAACATACTTATTTTAACAAAAACGACATCAAAATATTGTCAAAGACAACACATTACATGTCTCCCAAGCAATGCTAACGTCAAGTAGTCTATGGACAGGTTCTAACGAAATAATATCCAGTAGGCCATGGATAGGTGTACATGTATGTATAGTGTTGTGGCATTTGTTTAAATAAAATCTTTTGTCACTTAAACGTTTGTTCCCTTTTGTATTGCATACATAACGTTGCTTTTATTTAAAAATATAAGAAAAATGCAGAATAATAAATTTGATCGTGATCATCAATTAATTTTTGGCGACCAATATAGAAGAGAATCCAAAAATCTTTATCTAGAAAGACCGTGTTCAACCGAGTGATAAATATTTTCCATGGTTGGTACAATACTTTAAAAAGGGCGAAAGGCCCAATATCAACGAGCAAGAATATTTCATCATAAGTGAAGAAGCTAAAATTAATGTACTGGCTTACGTTAATTTTGATCCGACTTCATCTTTACGTCAGATTGCTGAAGAATGTGGAATTATCGAGAAAGTGTGGAAAAATATGGGTTTAAATCCTATAATTATCGAATTCATCAGCACCTAAAACACAAAATTTAGTGTTATTTAGTGATGAGTCTAGGTTCACTAACCTAGGTATATTTAACGACAAAAATCGAAACAAAAACGAAAATTGACATGCCTTTAGGGTAAACGGGTTTCAAGAACGATTTGGACTAAATGTTTGGATGGGTGTTTTGGGCACTAGAATTGTTCGACCAGTATTTTTTCGCGAACCATTGGCTGGTGCACAATATCTTCAAATATTACAGACCATAGTTGAAGACTTTATAAACGACCTTAGCAAGTTTACTTTCAACAAGATAGTGCTCTGGCCCATAACTCCCATATTGTTAGTGACTATTTAAATCACACAATTTAAAACCATTGGATAGTTACGAATGGGACAGTGAGATTCTTTTAATAAGGAAGATTAAATTTTTTTAATAAGGAAGGAAGTTGTGTATCAGCGGAGCGCTCCAGAAAATATCGAAGACCTAGAAAACAGAATAAGATATACTGCTAGAATGCTACCCGAGCAACAAAAACAAAACGTTGCCTCAAAAAGTGTAGAAAAATCTACAAGGAGTTATGAAGAAAATGGCGACCATTTCGAAAATTTTAATTATGATTAGCTTTTGATTTGTTATCACCTTTCTTTGATATTTCTACCTAGAAATGTTGTTACGTTTAAATTTTTTTGCAAATTATTAAAATTTTGAAAAAAATAGAGTTATTTCTTTTTCATTTTTATGTCTGTCTATTGTTTAATAGTCCAAGACATGCAATATCGTGTTTTGTTTTTTCTAAGTTAAAATTTGAAAAATAAAATCTGGCTAATTTATTAGTATTAAATGCAAAAATGATTTTTCTGTTTTTCTGTTTTACCGGTGTTTAAAAGAGCTAAGCTTTATGGATATACAAAATATTTGTATGTTTGGGAATGCTGATATTCCCAGGGGCAACCCTGTATAGTGTAGAAAATAGTTACTATAGAAAGAGATCAGAAAAATATGATATGTTTCGCCGTTTTTTTTTTTCAACTAATTGCTTTGTAATAAAAATATAATCGTTTTTGGGGGCTGCTTCATATTTCTAGGGCGACTACTGTATAATAGAAAATCATTGACTAAGAAAATAGAAGAAATTGATCGTGTTTCTCTGTTTGTTAGAAGTAATAAACGCCTTTGAATTGTTTTCTTTTTCACCAGGCAGTTTCATCCTTCGAAGTTACCCTGCGTAGTGGAAAAAATGTTTAGAGAAAACAGTGCCCATAGCAGACGCCACTGCCGCCTTATTATTATATTAAGTCCCACCAAAATCGCGTTTGTACCAAAATAAGCGACAATTTATACTCAACGATCAACCCTGTAGAAGCGTAATTTCCCGACGTACCGTTATAGAGCTGGGTCACTTAGAAGGTAAAAACACAAATTTCAAAAATTCCCGGTCAAACAATAGCTGCGTGTGGCTATTGTACGAAAGACAGTTCCTATTCACTTTAGTATATAAGTAGATACTCAATAAATAAACGTCTTTTATGTCATACTAGTTCATTGTTGTCTTTTATTGCATAGTTACCAACTACATAATAACTTTGTTAATAAAATTACAAAATATGAAATTAAAGTATTATGTTAATGTCTACATATCATTTTTCACAAAAAAGTGGCAATTCTGAAAAGATCATTGTTGTCAAATTTCTCTAAGGAAAAGCCAGATCCTAAATGCATCCTCACACTCATTTCTTGAAACCTCATTTTTTCAAGATATAATGTCCTCTTAATATCCTTCAGCAACCGATGTACTCTTCCATCCACCATAGTGCTTAATCGTGGTCATACTGGTTCCAGACTTTGCTAGAACAGTTGCCGATGTTCGACGCAGACAGTGACCTGTATACTTATCAGCATCGCTCAAACCTTCTTCTTAGTAACTAGCAAATTCACAAGTTTTTATCGTCGACATCCACCAAATACGCCAAATATGAATTCAACTTTGTTCATTAAAAAAGTCGCAGTCGGTATCTCATGAAAAAATTTTAGAACATCCTCTCTAGACAGAACTCTAAATATTTGGCGGGTATCATTTTAATCCTTGCTTCAGATATTCTCTTATGGTAATTAGCGATGAAAATATTCCCATTTACTATTAAAGTCATCTTTATTATTGAAGATTTGGCCCATAAGGAACTCAGAAAAAATATTTCAGCGAGATTACCGAAGTATCCAAGCGACACAATTTCATTAATATGTTCTACACTGTTTTCTGCCATCCAGTTTACTAATTTTAATTTAGTATCTATCGTAGGTGTCTCTTTTCAATTTCAAAACTTTCCTGTATTTTCATTTCTTAAATGTTTTAGCATTTCCCTAGCAACGATAGTGTCCACCATGATAAAATTATAACACATTTTCAGAATTTTTTAAATATTTATATTTGAACGCAATAACGAACTAGTATAACATAAAAGGTTTGTAAGATCGTCACCCTCAGGACATAAACATAATAAAATATTATTTTTTACTTTTTCTTCTTCGATTCTATTTTTTTACAAACAATTTTATTTAAAAGTTTAACAAGTACTCTGTCTGTTAGATCATGCCTTTATAAAAAACAGCTGCTTTTATTTTCACTGATTTATTTGACCATATATTTTTTCTGCCTGTTTTATACTGGTAAGTAAGTATATGATTTCATCTAATCTCTTTTCTTACGTTTTTTTTGCCCTTCTTTAAATTAAGGATGAATTTTTCGTTGATCTTATTTGTAGGCGGCACTGAAAATGACTTGTTAGTCGGAAGCGCTTTGATACGACCTTTTTCTGAAAAAACACCTGAATCAGCTGTCAATCAGCAAAACGTCGTTCTAAGCTATCGTCGCATTAGGTGGAAAAATACGTAAACCACCCAGCCTAAAGATGACCCAAGGTTATAACATTTTCAAATGTATGTATAATTATTTAGTTTATAGTAACACTAAGGCAATTACAAAATTTGGCTGGTTATATAGTTACTGATTTTCACACCGTGTTCCGTCACCATCCTGTCGAATAAATCTACGAGTTGGATTTTTCCAAATTTACATATCATACACTTTATAAAAGAAGCTAATAGAATCTTTATTAATAGGGTGTTACTATTGAAAGTGACATATATTGAATATATAATCAGTTTTAGTTACTAAGATACTGACCTTCTTTATTAATGAATATAACAATTTTTTCATTTACAATAAAATATTGTGTTTTTTTTTTGGTTTCTTCTTTCAGTCCATTTCTCTCACATGAATTATGATAAACATATTTACTCTCTTCTTTCTTGTAAAATCTCAATTTAACACTTTGAGAACACTTGAACTATTAGTAAGTTTCAGTTTACATAGCTTTTGTTTTCATTTATCCAAGCTGTTTTTCTATATGTTTGCTTTGTATGGAATGTTAAACAGATGTTTGCTGATGGTTTTTCATTATTTTAAGCCCATTAGTAATCTGAAATGAAACTGAACATTATGACTGCAGTCAGATGTAACCTTTAAAATATCAAGATTTTTATGTAAATTACATCTTACATGCCTCACTATGTTTTATCCATAATTCATTGGATTACATTGTGTAAAGTATTTTCAACTTCTCTAAATTAAAACAAAAAAATTTTGTTTTTGTTTACAAATATTCGGAATTTGCCTGCCTTTTTCTTCTGTTCCTATGGTTTCATTGGTTTCTTATTTTTCGGCATCCAGCCAGCTTTGACAGTGTATGATTTTCCATTTAAGTTATGATTTTGGTTCTGCTCAGGAGCAATTCACCAGCTCTATTCAGGGGACACCGAACATTATCGGGTTCTTACTCCCTTATACTAGTGGCGCCGGCAGTGGACTCCGCTGTAATTATTATTTTATTTTATGACATTAGGTTGGCATAAGTCTGAAGTGAGGAAGAATGATGGAGGGGAATGTCAAACTTCTTCGAATTTTTTGGAGCTGATTTTCTGTTGGCTCTCCTTAGAGGTGCAACATGTGTCCGACTTTATAAAAGTGCCTTAATGGACCGATCTTTTTAAAGTACTGAGTATGTCCTAACTAGTAATATCTTTTAACGTGCAGTGCCGTTGAAAGCCTAAGGCCTATTTATGGAAATCATCTGGCCCTAAATTTTGGTCCCGTTTTGTTTAGTTCCACATCTGATCAACCACGTGGTAAGTCGATTTTCAAATTAGTTTCCTGCTGTGAGCTAATTCGCAATTATCTTTTATAAACAGAATGGCGTCTTGAATTTGGTTTTGGCTGTCGGTTCCTCGAGAAGCCTTTCTACAGCCTGGAAATTCCTTTTGTTGGGGACGGTTGACGTCTAAGAAGCCCTCTAGATGACTAGAGGTAAGGCAATACCTCTGAATAGTTTTCTTGTAAATAACTTGT
Source organism: Kuschelorhynchus macadamiae (assembly GCA_030620095.1). Classification (NCBI taxonomy): domain Eukaryota; kingdom Metazoa; phylum Arthropoda; class Insecta; order Coleoptera; family Curculionidae; genus Kuschelorhynchus; species Kuschelorhynchus macadamiae. The sequence goes on from JAUTXW010000446.1 coordinate 1,310,754, forward strand.
TTTTTTTACACTCCGTGCCGATTTTATTTTAAGACAAACGATCGTTTGTAGGGTTTCAGGTTAAGAATTCAAGATATGGTTTTGGGATATAGTTACAAGTTCATGGTGCAATTTTTGGGGTACATAAACCAAGAGTTCTACAATGGTTTTGGAGTTCCTTCCTGTAAGAGTACGAGGAATTAATTCTTAATTTTTATATTTATAAATTTTATATAAGGTAGCAGAAAGGAAGTAAGTAACCTATTTTTTGTAAAACAGCCTTGACGAAATACTTTATATTTTTATAACTTTTTCCTCGCAGCAGTGTGGTAAAAGAAAATTCCTGAATTTTTGATTCCCTGTGCGCTATTTAATTTAATTTTCATATTTACATATTTGTGTCATGACTTTTCGCCAGATGTTCACAGGTTGATGATACAATGGTAATAACATTCTAGCATATTTCACATCTGTGATATATTTTATATTTTTACATAGAACTTGCTTAATGTACTCATTTTTATTTCTTAACACTTAAATTGTAAAATGTAAACAATATTTTATGTTTCAACCTAATTTATAAAACAACTCTTAAAAAAAAAGACAAGAACAAGGTGATCATTAAAATTTGACAGTCTGCACTTTATATAGTGTTTTATTAAAAAGCCCTCCAAATCTTTATTTCGTCTGCATTGAAATATCAATATAGATTTATTCCTAATTAAGTCACAGTCAATTAGGTGGCGCCCATTTTAATTTCCAAAGGTGTACCCGAGAACCTGCAACCTACAGATCTCTGAAAAGATGACTGGCTGCTGTTCGCATGTATTGGTAAGTAAGTAAGTAAGGACTTTACGCCATAAGGTGAGGTTAAATATTCTCGTCTAACGCTCGGGCAAGAAGGCGTTAACGGAAGTTTTGCTCCCAGAGAGAAGGGAAACCTCCACCAGGTACGACCATCATTCTAATTGTACCTAACTTCGGGACGCTCTTCTGTCCTAGGGTATATAGTGCTCAAAACATATCACTCCCTATTAAGGCAATATTTTAGTTTTATAGTTAACTAATCAAGATCAATTACATTTATATATGTCTGTCATTGTCTATCTTAAAATCAGACCAACTCCACTATTTAAGAAAACTTTTTAGAGCACAATAATCGTCTCAAGAATTGGTTTTAAAATTCTGCGACACAAAATTTTAAATATTTAAAAATCATTTAGTTTTTTTAGCCAAACGAATGCGGATTTCCTTTCAAGTAACACACATTTTGTCTTAACAAAGAAGTTTTACCTGAAATCAGTTCTGTTTGGGACTTGTAATTAAGCTCCTAATACATAATTAGTTTATTTATATTTAAGACATTTAGTTGATTAGTATCTAACTCTTTGGTTAATCTCTCTCTGGGAATTAAGCTGGATGTCTGCATGCATTGCATTGGTATTTTTCGTATCTCAGTAAAGCTTAATTTTTGCATAGCTTGTTTCCAGTCCATACACAAGGGAATCCCTTATGCCTGCTTTACCTATGCCATCCATCTAATTTTCATTCATTAACTTTGCTGTACCCATTTTGAAATTGTAGTTCATATATAATATTAAGTCACAGAGCCATTCCGCATAATGGCATATTTCAGCTGATATTATAACACGATAAAGAGACATACTTCTTGTTTCATTAAAAACCTTAAGTTACTCTTTCTATACTACTTGTATTTTACGGCTTCTTTCAAATCGGTGCTAGCATAATTTCCCCGCTATTTATTGCCCCAAAGAAGGAAATAAGAGTTAACAGCAATAATCGCAGTCTAGACACACGAACGTTCAACAGGGCGGAAGGAAACGGCATTTAACTTCGCTCTTTCACTTAGAATCGTAAATTCAGATGGTCAAAGCGATTAATCCGCCCACGTACCAGCTTTCCAATGTGACCTGGTCCAGGATACGTTAATTTCTAGTTAAAAATTGTCAACTTAAGGCTAGAATGCAAAAAAATTGACTGTACTGGGTTTTAAATGTTTTGATATTTCTATTATTAGTACTTTAAGCATCTACTAGGAAAAGCTAAACATAGACGATCATGAAGATCGCTTGTGGACTCGCAAAAAGAGAGAAATTAAAATAATATCTTAATTTTCAAATAAGCTTGACTAATGTTCTTCATAAATAAAGAATGCCATCAAATTGTTAATAACATTTGTTTTGAAATTATGAAACTAAACGAGTTTTCCATCATCTTTGAAGTATTTGAAGTTCAAATAGACATTCTAGCAATGAACTGACAAGTTTTAGTTGTTGCTTTAAGCCAATCAGAATAAGATTTTTTTTGGTAAAAAAATAATATTGGTACAAATAAATTTTAAATGCTTTGTGTTTTATTACTTACTTTTCTTAATTGCAAAATATGCAACACAGTTTTTAAATAAACAGTACTTATTGTGATTGTGATTAAAACAACCAGTGAAAATTTTTCTTAACATTTTCTTCTTTAATCGCTTCGATGGCTTGCTAATTAAAGAAGGTACGCGTTTTATAGAACAATATTTTTGTACTGATTTTGTGATGATTTGTGATTATGTGTGTATAATAAAAATAATACATATACATACATTATAAGCATATTTTTAGATTTTATTTCAACCTATATAATAAACCTAAATATATTACAGAAAATTTTAACTAATATTTTATAATTTCATTTTTCAAGTTACTTTTATACCATGAATGAATACATAATAAGCATTTGTTTGAAGTTTCATTTAACATGCTTCTTAGTTTTGTATTAATTAACCCTGCTTGCGAAAATAAACGCTCCACTGCTACAGAGGTCGCCTGTATAGACAAAAGATCTTTTGCCATTTTGGCTAAATTTGGAAATTGATTATCGTGTGTTTTCCACCATTCTAAAATATCTGTACCCTTTGGAGCGCGCTTTAATTGCAAATATTCTATTATTTCTTTTCTTCAATTTTAGGAATCACTTCTTTTTTCAAACAGTGATGTACAATCGATGTCATAGTTATCATCGCTTGAGGAACTTGATATTATTGGTGATTCAGCAGGCACAATATAATATATATCCCTGTACATTTTCTCAAGAAAGGCTATAGATTGATCTTTCAGGCGAAAAATTGAACAAGTAGATATTTGTTTAATAAATAAATTTACTTTTAAAATCTATTCCACTTTTAAAATTTATAGTTAATTTACCAAAGAACAAAAATAATTGATTAACAAGTAGTATTATGAACCATAGCCGCCTTTGTGCAAGCACAACGTGCAGAGCCCTAAGAACGGTCCTGGTTAAGAAAGTAAATACGCATCAAAGTAATAAAAGTTTGGTTCAAAATAGCAAAGTTTACAGAATACCTAAGGGTGTTTTACTTGGCTATCGATCGTTTTCTACCTATTGAATTATAACGTCTGTCCCTAGAATGCCTAGCACGTTGCTTGCATGAGTTCGGCAGCATTATACAGTGTGTCTTTATTTTGTGTTTAATATATCTTATTCCATTTGTATATCTTTCGAAATGTCACATAATTATTGTTCTGTGGATGGTTGTTTAAGTAACTCTAGTGATGTGTGGCCTTTGTGTTGATGTCCAAAGAACAAGGTATATGCGGTATTTATTTTGATGCACCTACTATTGTCCGTATATCTTCATTTACTGATTCCATCTATTGGCAACATCATTTCGAATTATAGATTTTTGGAATAATTTTTTATATAAATATACCTACATTTTTTCTACTTTACTGAAATGTTCAAACATTGGGTTTTTTTACATTAAATGTTTAAGAGTGAAAAATCTCTGAGTTTCGAACGTAGGCTTCCATGTACTTTTGTCTAAATAACATCTCGGCGAACAATTATTATTTTTAAAATTTTGTTTTCGAGACCACCGAGACTTTCGAGACCGATACCGAGACTAAGTAGGTCTCGATCTCGGTTTCGAAGCATCGAGACCGATACCGAGACCGTGAACATTGGATATGTCGAATTCGATGGACTTAGACTGATTCAGTCTCGTTCTCGGTCTCGCGAACCCCTAATCATGGGTCCTCTTGAGTGCTGATGTTCAGCGATAGCGTATTAAACAATTTGTTTTTTACTTATAGATATTTTTTGTTTCTTAAGTCCAGTAGAACAAACCGTCCAGTTTCACTTATATATACTTTACCGCGTGAACAAGGAATTCTATAAACTCTTGATAGTTGAATATCCAATGCTGGATGAGGACTAGAATTATTATATTATCTAATCGAAACCATAATATATTCAGTCATCAGGGCAATATCCACTTGATGTTAAAGGTTCAGTAAGTTTTTCTGTTCAAAATTGAATTTGCCTTATATATTGGCAAAGTTTTAAAGACTAATGAATTGACGACGGATGATTCCATAGTGAATTTTATATAAGAATATTGATGGTAGAGGCCATAATGTTGTTGGTTGAGGCCATTTTGGATATTGAGTCAGATGGTGCCATCCCTTTTATTGAAGTGTTAGTACAAAAGAAAGAGAACGCTTCACTATGTCATAATGTTCACTGGAAATCGATACATACAATCTTGATGGTATACTGGTCATAGTCCTAAAAAAGTGTGCTTCTGATTTAGCCCGTATCTTCACCAGGTTATTCCAGATGTCCAGTGACAAGGGCATTTTTTTATACGCTGGAAATCTGTTGTGTACAGCCTGTTCCCAAAAAGGGATTCAAAACTCTTCCCTCTAACTACAAACCCATATCCCTCCTCCCAATTATGCAAAGGCAATGGAGAAGTATATCAATAATGATCTTTCAAATTACCTTACCACCACCAAAAATCCACAGCAGTTTGTCTTACCTTCGTAACCGACAACTGAAATAAGTCCATCGAATTCGACATATCCAAAGCACCTGATCGAGTCTGGTATGACGCACTTCTTAACAAACTTCCTGTCTATGGTCTTCCTCCAAAACTTTGTACTTGGATTGCCAGTTTTCTTTTAAGCAAAAGTATTTCTGTAGTGGTTGACGGCCATTCATCAAACTTTTACCAAACCAACGCAAGCGTTCCACAGGGTTCAGGGTTGGCACCTACTCTATTCGTCCTGCTCATCAATAATTTGCTTTCTACTACAAGCAATCTCATTCACACCTATGCTGAGGACAGCACACTCCACTCCAATATAAAATTTTCCAAACCTGTCTCACACCATTCAAATGAATAATCAAAAGCTTGAAGCCAAAAATTCCTTTAGCCTAGTCGGTATCACTTTTCAGAAAGATCTTCGCAGGCATGATCATATCACCCTAATTTCCAGCGAAGAAATTGGGTTTTCTTTTCGTAGCTCGAAAATACTTTTCTTCTGCCAACTTATTTGCTTTTTACACTTCGCAAATCAGATTCTGCTTTGAGTATTACTCGCATATATGGGAAGCAACCTCTCCTTCATTCCTTAATATCCTTAACTCTGTCCAAAGAAGAGCTATTCGTCTAATTGATAATTCAAACATCACAAGGAAGCTTCCATAACTAGCGCATACTTATACTTAAAACATTTTATTTGAAGAAGAATGTCTCTGTTGATCGACTGACGATGATCAGCTGAATCGACTTGGTAACAAATAATTTTTTTCAGAAAAACGATATCATTTATAACCCTGCGATCAACCAGGCTTAAGAGTTTAAATTCTTTACGTAAATAATTGTAATCTGGGGCCATGATGTTCCTAAATGCCAAAGATTTTAAAAACTTGTTCTGTATGCGTTCCATTCTTTGAATATAGACATCATACATGGGATTCCAAACCGAGGATGCGAAATTCAATCGACTAAAAACATAAGCATGATTGAGGGTCAGTAAGGTACTATTATTTTAAAAAGCTTTCGATTGTCTGTTTATATATCCCAACATTCTAAACGCATTATTAACAATATTGTCAATTTGTCGATCAAAAAGCATCTTATCATCGAAGATAACGCCCAGGTCTCTTGCTTGGCCCTCTCTACGAAACTGGTTTGAATTCTAACTGTAATTCAAAACCACTTTTTGGTGATTACGGGTAAAACTAATTGTAAAACATTTTTTAGTGTTTAAATATAGACTATTTGTAGAACAATATTGTTCATTCCTAGCGAGATCTGATTGCATTTGCTGACAATCGACGCTATCTTGTATTACTTTATAAATTACTTTAAAATAATTCGAAAATTTAAAGCATTTACTGATATCATTTATATAAATGATAAAGAGTAAGGGTCCCAGATGACTCCCTTGGGGTACCCCAGATATCGAGATAAATTAATCGGACGAGGATCCCGCAACAGCAACGGAGTGCTCCCGATCGGTTAAATAAGATCTGAACCATTTGAGGATTATGCTGTCTACACCGATATCGGACAATTCATTTATAAGAATTTCATGATTAATTTTATCGAATGCTTTGCTAAAGTCCGTGTAGATTGAATCGACCTGAAGACGGTTATCCAAACTACTTAAGATGAATTGCGAGTAACTAATGAGGTTAGAGTCAATCGATCTATTTGCAAAATATCCGTGCTGCTGGCTATTGATTATGTTTTTAACTAGGTAAAAAATATGTTTATGGACTAACTTTTCAAACACCTTTGCAAACGTACAGAGTTTGCAGACCGGTCAACAATGGCCCTTTTCCATACAGTAGGAAAATGGCCTTCATTGAGCGATTGATTAAATAATTTTAGATGTGGTTGGCATAAACCATTGACGCATTTCTTGACAAATATAGCCGAAATGCCATCAGAACCGGCTCCGTTTTTAGGATCCAGTTCTCCAAGCACAGAAAGAACCTCCGACTCACACAATTGAAGTCGACTGAAAGTCGCATTTCCTGAAAAAACTCTCTGACGTTATTAGGTTGTTAGTTTTTGGCTCAAATACAGATTTAAAAAAAGTTGCAAAAAGGTTACAAACATCATTATTATTACTAGCTGTACAGTTTTCAAAATACACTTCCAAAGGTATATCTGTTTCTCCGGATTTAGCAGATACAAAATGCCAAAATTTTTTGCAATTTGTGGGAATTTCCGCTTCAATATGATTGATATAATTTTGGTAGTCTTCTCTAATTAGTATCTTTGAACGGCTTCTAAGAGTTCTAAAGGTATTTAAATCACTCAAACTTCCATAAACTTTCCATTTATTATGGAATTTAATTTTTTCTTTGATCACCTTAATGGTGGAACTAGAAAAGTATGCTGGATATTTACTGTTACGGTAACCAGTTGGAACAAATTCCGATATTATATTATTTATTCTGTGATAAAATTTTAGAATGTTAGTTTCTAAGTTATTACTACTAAGTAAATTATTCCATGGGGTACTGAGTATTGCGTCATTTATAATATTATAATTAGCTTTATGAAAATTTAAAAACTTATAATTTGGTATGTGCAGTGATCTGGCGAACCCTATATCAAGAAAAAACTCCAAACTTACTACATTTAGAAATAGATGTAATAGTGTTATAGTCGTTTGACAGTATTAAATCTAATGTTTTATCTAGACTATTTCTTAAATAGTTGAACTGGACCACCACGAGATCTGTAGATTTTACATCCGCATTCAAGGGTACTAAATAGCTATCATCAGTAAAGGCCCAGTTTATGCCAGGGTAGTTAAAATCTCCGCATATTATAATTTTACTGTTACTCACCCTTTTAGTGATCCAGCCCAATTTTGACATAAAAGTTACCCTAGCGATGTCATCCCCCGGAGGCAGGTAGACGCAGCACTTTCATTATCACTCACTTCATTTTACCCAAATATCTTCAGCCTCACTATGAAACTTACGTTCCAAGGAAACACAAAGAATATTGCGTGTGGTTACGAAGACACCACCACAATCCGTTTTTTGTGATCCAGAAGTTTCGCGGTCGAAAAATATTATAAGTGCTTAAATTAATCACCTCTTGATCAAGAACCGAGCTGTTTAACCAGGATTCCGTTATGAACACAACATCACACGGAAATCAGATAGTTTATTTCTAATTCCCCTAACGTTTTGATAAAAAGCAGTTAGGGTTCTGTCAGTATACGAGAACATTGCAGAAGATCAACATAAATGATGTTTACAGTCTGGGATATGTGGCAGCACTAGAAATTCTTCAGTACTTCCATGTTCTTCACGTCGACAACTTTAGAGCGGTCATCCTTAACGTAAGAAGATATTACCATTGCGTACCCATACAAATTTAAACTTCTCTTCTCTGTTCTCTAAAGCGTCTGCAAGTAAGCCTAACAATAATATTCTTAGGTTGGTTCTTAGCATTTTGTGTGGGAACCCTGTGTACGAAGTTGATCATTTTATCTTCCACAGCGTACTCAATCAAACAGCCAATGTTTTAAACTACTTTTCATTATTATGTTCGGGTACTCCACTTATTTCAATGTTGTTCCTCCTGCTCATTTTGCTCCAAACCGTTAATTTTAGTGGAAAGGGAATTTATTTCTGAGTTTCATGTAATCAGCAAGTTTCATTATTGTTATGAAAGTCACCAATTCTCTAAGAAGTTCGAGCTTCTCATGAACGGCTGTCAGAGAATTGGTAGAATCAGCATTTTCTGCTCGACTAAAGCCGCACATCGAGGATCTACGCGCACGAAACTTAAGAAAGGACTACAATCGGCCCAGTGTTATGAATTTTGACGGGCAAGAAATCACTGGATCAAATAACGTCACAAATGCTTTTGCTACTCACTTTCAGTCTTGCTATACGTACCACCATAATTTAGACTTATTGTTGTTTACAGGGGCAGAAATCTTTGATAAATTAAAGGACCTTGATTTTCCGAGAAGGCTGGCCCTGATAGAATTCCTACTATTCTATTGCAACGATGCTGTGAGTCATTGTCTATGTATAATTTTTCAAAGATCCATTAATCTGGCTTCCTTTCCTGAATTTTGGAAGTTTTCTACCCTTCTGCCCATTTTCAAATCTGGTGATAAAAGTGATGTGAAGAACTACAGAGGTATTTCTTTACTTTCACATATACCAAAGCTCTTTGAGGCAATTATCACCGATCATATATTTCAGTCTTTAAAACACTATATTACGAGTATACAACATAGTTTTTATCGTGGTCGTTCAACAACTACCAATCTTGCAATATTTCAAAACTACTTAGTGACATCGGTTGCGGCTGGCAAGCTGATCGATGTTATTTACACTGACATATCTAAGGCTTTTGAGAGTGTTTGCCATCAGCTTCTGTTATGGAAATTGCAGCAAATCGGTTTTTATGGAAAATATCTTGAGTGGATCAAATCCTATTTATTTAATCGTCGCCAGCAAGTCAACATATGGGGTTCAGTTTCCAGAGAGATTCTTGTGACATCCGGTGTCCCGCAGAGTTCGCATGTGGGTCAAGTTCTCTTTCTGATCTTTATAAATGATATAATATCCTGTTTCGAATTTTCCGAATGTCTTTTATATGCAGACGAATTAAAATTGTTTTTACCAGTCTCCTGAGACTCCAATCCTCTGCACTCTGCAAATGGTGCAGAACTAATTATCTCTCTCTCAACATCTCGAAATGTAAAGTGCTCCGTTTTAAAGTATTAATATCAACCACAATACAAACCTTAAACTTGTTAGTTCTTTCACCGATCTAGGTTTTATTTTGTGATGAAAATCTAACTTTTAATCTATTTATTGATAACATTGTACTTAAGGGTTTTAGACTACTTTTATAAAGCGACATACGAAACACGTAACTGATATCACAGCAATTGGGTGACTCTATAACTCATTGGTTCGTATCGTTCTAGAATATTGTTGTACAATATGGAGTCCATCATACCAGTGTCACCTCGACAGAATTGAAAAGGTACAAAATAGGTTTTCAAAATACCTCTTACATAAATTGCATTTCCCATAGCAAGGTCTGTCATCTAATACTAGAGCTCTTCTTTGCGGCCTTCAAATCCTTGAATTTAGAAGAAAGAAGGCACTTTTGGTCTTTTTGCATAAATTGGTGAATGGGGGGATTGACTGTGAAGTGCTGCTTAGATCAGTCCCAATTTTAGTTCCTAGTAGAAGAAGAATCACAGCTGTTTGTTGAAAGGTACCACCGAACAAATTATGGGTTTAAGGCATTTGTTGACCGACTAGTTTCAATCGTCACTTCTCAGAATATGATATTTTCAGACTAAGCCCTTTGCAGCTGAAAAGGCAGTTTTGTTTATGTAGTTGTGTAGTTTTATTATTATTCATGTATTATTTTATCTCAATTGAAAATCTTTCTTGTTGGTAATTTTTGTTTGCTGATCTGACATATTTTTTCTTAGAGTTATTGACTTCATTATTTATTTATTTGACGTTATTTGCGAATTCGTACCATTTGGAATGTTTAGCATCCTGTAGTGTACGTTTCTGAAGGGCCACTTGTCCGATGCGTGCATCGGCTACGTCCTTACATTACAAGGAAAAAAAAACAGGGGATCTCGACCGGAGCCGCTGCCATTAGTACTGGGCGCATTGGATCGACAGTCCTTGCATGTCAATGCTGCACCAGGAATCGTTTGAACATTTCGGCTTGGTCCCGTCCTAGTTTACTGCACTGAATGTTGGAATGATAAAAATTCGCACAAAAACCACTACATTGTATACCGGGATGGCTTCGATTGATATTTTTATCACACGTTTTACACCTGCTAACCATGTTTCTTTTTATATATTACACTCGAATTACGTAGAACTAACATTTTTTCGAAGGTATAAAAATTGTTTTAAATATGACTGTATGTCCGCAAGAATAGCGAGTTAAACACGGAGCGTTTTACCATATGTGCTATCAGTATAAAAGGTGAACACACAATGTTGGAAATAGTGCTTCAAATTTGGTTGACACTACCTATATCAAGATGCGAAACTAAAAGGTCTTTTTTGAAAATGACCTACGACTACACATGAAGAGATCCATCTTACGATTCGCCAATACGCCTCGGAATAATGCAGAAATGGTTTTTTAGCTTTTTTTTGTGAAAGAATATTCGATAATTTTTATTCAATATTTCTGTTGTTTTTATTGTCTTTATATCATAGAGCGCTATACAGAATCTATTTTTTTTTCTGTAAGTAGGCGACCTAAATGAAAAATGAAAAACCTGTTTGGGTATTTTAGTTTAAAGTCCAGAAAAATGCCTTCTTATTTTGAAAAATTCAGCTGATTTTTTTCTGATGCGATTCTAAATTAAGAAAGTTTCCTATCAAAAAAATCATAAAATAATAATAGTGATAATAATAAACGAAAAAAAAAAACATAATTTTTACACCCCGTATAATTTATGTTTAACCAATGGAAAAGGACATCTACTCAACTGTAACAAACAATTTAAATGAACGTTTATAAATGTTACTCAAATACAGGGGGAATTTTATTAAAATCTTAATTAACCCCTTCAAATTGGTTTTTACTTTTCAAATACCGATCCCTATAAAATCTATAAAAGATAAAAAATTAAGTTTAAAAGAAAATGACACCACGAAAAAATGCAGTGATTTATTTACCATCCTGTACCTAAAAATTGGGATCAATGATCAAAAGCACATTTCGATTTCTTTTGTATTCTAGGAAATATTACTGTTTAAAAATAAGCCAAAAATTTTCCTTTATGCGTTTCAAAGTTCCAGCAGTGTAGTTAAAACGTCAAACTTCTTTAATAAAGGACTTAGTCTGCACATAAGGGTTGGCTGGGCCTCAAGGCTCCCTTATATAATGTTTTTTAGTTGTCCCAAGGGAGAAGGGCGTAGGTTTAATAACCGACTATAAATAGAGTGCTTAAGGTAACGTTTGGTAAATTACTAGTGGTTTTATTAACGATTCTAATCGTATTCCTTTTTGATATACAGATTTATTAATTTAATAACATGATGAATTTTTTACTGTGTGTTGTTATAGCAACTTACCTGTTTTACGACGGGCATTCCAAAGTACTGGTGGCGAGGCACTGCCAAGAGGGAGAGCCAATTTGCTCACTGTATCTGGTTCTGAAATAAAAATTAATTTAGTATCTTAAAAAATATATATAATTCAAATAATCAAATAACATTATTTTGTCATTGTATTTTCTTAATACTAGTATTATACTAAAAGCTTGAAACGAAAACCTGGTCAGTAAATGTAATTCAACAACAAATAAATTCAGTACACTTTAAATCAAAATCTCTATGTTTAGATTTAAATTCACCGTTATTAGACATATTTAACAATTTTTTGGTTAGGGAAAATAACTTAAAAATTTACTATAAATTCAGCTGACGTCAGTACATGACGTTATACATATACTCTCAGCGCCGAAAGCTGAACCGTCTAAGAACTTGAATTTTTAAAGCCTTTCGCAAATGTTGCGAAAAATGTTTTTTATCTATCAGCAGACCATGAAGGCCATACCTTGGTTGCTTTGAGAGAAGAAAGTAAAAATTTATTTAAACACAGACAGGGGAAATGCCCTTGCTAGTAACACATTTAATAATCGGAACCCTCTGGGAAAAAGTGAGCGAACAGTGAGAAGTCCTTGGTCTTTGGAGCTGGAAAAAGATGCCTATGAGGAGGACTAAGGAAGGCATAATAGATGATAATTCATCAGAACATAACCCGTGGTGGTGTCTGTAAAACAGAGACCGATCGCTCCCATGATATGCTCTAATGAACTTTCATGTGATGTTTGATTCATTCGATTCATCAGACGAACAGCTAGCTCTTGGTTGGACAAAATCAAGGATGTAAAGAATTGGTTGAATGCTAGTAAACTGTGTACTAATTTAACTAAAACTACCACAAATCAATAAACTAATTATTGACAATTCATACTGCAAAGTGTGAGGAAAATAATTTATCATGTAACTCTTGTAAAATTCAAAAAACTCGAAAGTATTTGGGAGTAGTTATTAATCAACATCTAAGATGGTAAGAACTTATAACATGTCTACCATCAAAAATTATAAAGATGTTTTACAATTTTTTCCAATTGAGAAATATTTTAAATAAAAAATTATTATTGCTATTATTATATAATTGTTTAGTAGGGTCTATATTGAGGTACCGCATCATCATATGGGGAGGATTGTATATTTTAAATCTAACAATTTTATCAACATGCCAAAATTCTGTCTTAAAAATTCTTTATCATAAATCTCGCAGATACCCTACCTACCTTTTATATGCCGAAAATGACATACTAAATATTAGTAACCTATATGCATTTTCTTGTTTAACCTACCTAACTAAAATTAAGCACCTTTATTATCTTGTTTCACATAACTATGAAATACAAATAAGTGTTAATGAGAATCTCAGTATGCCCAGGTTTCAAAACTCTTTGGGTCAGAGATTCATTACTTATTATGCTCCTAAAATGTTTAACATGTTACCAGAACATGATTCTCTTATGTAATAAAATAACAAGAAAAAAAATTGTATCCACCAAAACAAGGATTATTTTAAAACAGTGTTTTTATAATAAAATACTATAAATTAATTTTACTCTAACGTGTGCACATGTTTCTGCCATTCTCTACCTCGTCATTAGTTATCGCTGTCTAGCGTTTTTAAACTTTAATTCAAGGAAGGGAAACAAATTTAAATAATTAACTCTAGGAGTTTGTAAAATGATATAAAACAAAGAAATTGTGATCATACAATTCTTACAAAATTAAATAATATTGTTACTGAGCATGTAAAACTTTTTGACATAAAATTTATGTTTATGTTTATGTTTATACTCAAGCATACATGTTGGCAGAAGAGTGGGCATCAACCACTACAGAAATACTTCTGTTGGAAAGAAAACTAGCAATCCGAGTACAACGTTTTGGTCTTCCGACCATAGGCAGCAAGTTTATTACATGGTGCGTCATGCCAGAGTTGATCAAATGCTTAGGATATGTCGAGGTCAATAATTTTGGCTTCTCCATGGAATTCGATGGACTTATTTCAGTTGTGGGTTGCGAAGGTAAGAAGATTATCTGTGGGGTTTTTGGTGGTGAAAGCCTTATTGCCTGTCATGTATGGGTTTATACCTTTTAAGGTAATTTAAAAGATCATTATCATGACCTTCCTCATAGTAGTAGTAGATATATGGGTAGGAGTAGGGATATGGGTCTATAGTAAGAGGGAAGAGTATAAGACCTTTTTGGAAACAGGCTATACACGAGCAGATTTTCAGCTTTTAGGAAAAATGCCCTTGTCATAGGACACTTGGACTAGGTTAGTCGCGTCCAAATAAGGATAGAGGCAAGTTTAGAATCGCACAGTTTCTAGGACTATGGTATGGTGGGGATGGAGTTTTTGGATTGCAACCAAAAGATTGACAACCATCTTGGCAAAAAAGAGCTGTGCATTTTTGGCGTATGCTTAGGGCAGTTATATTCTACAGTATTTTTAAAAATATTTTTTTTTCTAATACACTCAAGCTATGTAACTGCAAAGATAATATCCCTACTGACACCTTCATCTTCTTTGGTACATCTTTGATTTTTTTCTTAATGATTACCTTTTCAAGGGGGGGAGGGGGTTAAGTGAAACTACATATTTATTTAATACTTGAGTAGATACTTTATAGTGCATTGCTTTTAATCTTGAGTTGTTTGACGTTTTATAATGAAATAGGGAGTGTGCAAAATTTCACTAATACTTTGAAGATTATTTCTCTTAAAGTCAGGTTATAGGTTGCTAAGTCTAAAACGTTTATTTTTATTTTTAATGATTTTATACGTCCCTCATATTTTAAACGATAAAAATTTTTTACAAACGGATGTTCTTTTTGTTTAAAATAAAAAATATTTTTTGTTTTGTGTCATCTTATTTTTCTCTATATAAACTATTCGTTTAATCAAAAGATACTACCAGGGCTTGGGCTACTTGCTTTATTATTATTTTTGCAAAAATACATATCTTCAGATGCCGGCCTTTTTTAAATTTAAGGTTATATATAAGCCCAATTAGAAAAATCCTGAAAAGTAGTAACACGAAAAATTTTATTGAAGACTACACAGTTTATTACAAAATACATACTTATCACGTTTTATTGTCACACCTCCAAATAAACGCAACATAGAAATGCAATAATTTATAATTACCTACAAAATCTAATAACTGTGATGTTACCGGTATACAACCAAACAGCTGTTTGCTGCAACAGAAGAATATTATCTAGTTTTGATCAAATTAGAAATTTTTAAGTGGCGATGGATAGATAGTGCTTTATCTTTCCAAAACACCAGGTGGGCAGTTTTTCACCTGGGCCTTATTATCCAAAAGTACTCTTGATCTTTATGCAACTTTTTTAGTCAAATAAATACCTAGTTTTTTCATTAATTGTTTAAACATTTTATTCCGTCATACTGCATTCGTACCACAGTCATATGAATTTGTCATTTTGTTTTGCTTTATTCTGCAAAATTTGAAGTCAATCAAATAAATACATAGTTTTTTCAAAGTGATTTTTTTTTAAAATTTTATTATGCCGCCATTTTGCTTTGTTAACTTTGATTCATACGAAAGTTTTACCAGTTTATCTCTTTTTTTAGAATTTCCATTTAGAAATAGGGGAAAATGGGGGAATCACGCTCAGCGGGCAATACCGCTCACTCAAGTTTACAGGTTTCTAATATATTTATTACATTCAAACATGGGGCGCCATCTATTGCTTAGTAAGCTAACTATAAAAATCGGGACAAGAATCAGTTTATTCAAAGCATACGTTTATGGTGCATCGTTGTTCATTTTCGTCGTTTTTAAAAAATTATATAATATAAACATTAGTTTATATTATTTTGAAACTTGGAATATAGCTTTGAAAACATCAGAATTTGTAGTTTAGGTGTACATTTTTATGTTTGCAAGTTTTTAAGGTTATGTACGCACTTTTTTTGCCGGTTGTCTAATCGGGTAATGGCGCTCGGGTTGAGCGTCATTACCCAACTGAGCGGAATTACCCGAAATAATGTTTTTTATTTATTATCTTTGTTTTTGTAGTGGGTAAATTATAACCTATTTGCAGATGCCACGAAAGAGGGAGCGTACAACTACGAAGGTATCTTGGACAGAAGAGACTATGAAAGCGGCTATTGTGGATGTCAATGCCGGGAAAAAAGTACGAGAAGTAAGCAGAAAATATGAGGTTCCATACAGTAGTTTAAGGGATAGATTAAAAGAAAGAGGGTACTACGAGCCAAGACTGGGAAGGAAACCTATATTTACGAGGGAGCAAGAACAAGAAATGTGTGAACAGCTACTGAATCTTTCAAAATTGTTTTATGGGCTAACTCCATTGCAGTTTCGTAAGGCAGTGTTTGACTACGCAACCATAAACAGAATATCCAATAACTTTAACAAGCAATCTAAAACAGCTGGTAAGGATTGGCTATACGCTTTTATGGCTTGAAATCCAAGATTGAGTTTTAGAACCCCAGAGGCCACATCTTTGAATCGAATAAGAGCTTTCAATAAAACTGAAGTTACGAAATTTTATTCAAACTTGGAAACTCTTATGAGCAAATATAATTTTGCCCCAACAAGAATTTTTAATGTTGACGAGACTGGGGTAACAACGGTTCACAAGCCGGGTGAAAGCATAGCTCCTAAGGGGCAAAAACAAATCGGTGCTGCCACAAATCTGGAAAGAGGAAAAACAATAACCATTTGCTGTGCAATGAGTGCAGCTGGCAGCTTCATTCCTCTCATGTTTATTCATGCCAGACAAAGACTTACTCCCTTACTTGAAAGAAACGGGCCTCCTGGGTCCATATATGCCTGTTCCAGAAATGGCTGGACCAATGAGGACTTGTTTCTAGTTTGCCTAGGACGTTTTAAACAGTTTACTAAATGCAGCCTTGAAGACCCGGTGCTTCTTCTCTTAGACAATCATTCCAGCCATGCCTTCTTGAAAATTTATAATTTTTGACGTGAAAACCGAATTATTATGCTTACAATCCCTCCTCATACCTCCCATCGGTTGCAGCCGCTCGATTTGAATTTTTTTTCGGCTTTGAAAAAAACTTATAGCAATGAGTGTGAACTGTTTATGAAAAATAATCCGTTTTCTAGAATTTTAAATACCGACGTGGCGGGTATATTCACAAAGGCATATTTAAGAGTTGCTGTTGCCGAAAAAGCAGTCAGTGGTTTTAAAGTGTCAGGAATTGTTCCAATGGATCCTTATATTTTTAAGGACACCGATTTCGCCGTTGATCTATATTCCGACACTATTAAGGAAAATAACCGAACCGAGAATCCAACAAATGCTCCTGGACAGGAAAAGTCCAAACGTCCATCTAAGCAACCACAAATTGCTGAAGTTAAACCAGCAGCTGGATGTTCAGGCGTGGGGAATAAACAAGTTAAATCGAATAATTTGTCAAATAAAATGCTCAGGTTTTCTGACATTTCTCCTTCTCCAGTCATGCCTCTAGTGAAAGGAACAAATCGCGGTAGAAAGAAGCAACAATCCGAAGTTCTTACGGCCACACCAATGAAAGAAAAAGAGAACAAACGCAAGTTGAAATTAAAATCAGATAAAAAACCAAGTAAGAAAAGTAAGGAAACAAAAAAACAGAAGAAAACTATCAAACGCAAAGTTTTTGATAGCGATTCATCTGAAGATGAAGACTTGAAGTTATCAGATGTGCTCCAAGATGATGAAATGGATGATCTAGATATGTCAGAGAGTGAACTAGGTAAGACAATTTCGTGAAAGGTAAACTATTATTCTATGTTTATTTTCCATTTTCTAGCATTAATGGAACGGAAAGAAGCTAACGAAGAGATCTGTTTCGTATGTGGAGAACATGGCAAAAAAGAAATATGGTATAGGTGCACTTTGTGTGGCAGGTGGGCGCATAAACTGTGCACGGGCTTGGGTCGTCCCCATAATTACGTTTGTGACGACTGAAGTAGTTTTCCTAGATTTTAAACTTCAACGATATTTAAAATGTTTATATTTTGTTTTTTTTAAGCTTTATCATTTTTATATTTGAAAATATTGTTTGATTTTGGTTTCTAATGTCTTTGCTTGGTTAAAAGTACATAATAAAATGTTTTAAAAATATTTTCTTATAGTGTATAGTTCATTTTTGTGATGAGCGGAATTACCCTTTACATGGGCGGCGTTACCCTACCCTGTCGAGAAATACCGCTAATGACATATTTAGCTTGAATAATATTTTCACCTTAAGTGTTGGAAGATAAATACAATTTAATATGTGTTTTAGAAACAAAAAACACCAACGTATATCCCGAAAAAAAAAAGTTTCTGTATGTTTGACAATTTATGATATACATGTAATTTAGCTTAGGTTAGCGCCAATACCCCATTCTCCTCTATTATTATTTTTCTTAACATTCAATTTTTGCAAAAAAAAAAATTTTTTGTAAGTCTTCTAGATTTCAAAATATCGCCGGCCTCCCATCTTAATTGTACACGCGGTACTTAAAAAACACCCTAATAAGTAACCACGGTATGTCGTTGATATTTGCCAATTGTACATAAAATTACTGCCTGCATAAAAAAAGCTTATCTCCGATTTCGCGTAAAATTTATAGAAAACGATTTAAATGTACCAACCATAAAATACTTATTTATTACCTAGTAAACTGCTTTGTCAATCATGAACTTTTAAATTGATGCACAATAGTTCAGAACAGGGATTTTATTACCGCGTTTAAATTTGTTGTTAAAGGGTGAGGTTTTAATGATTGGCTACATCTAATTGCTTTTCTATTAACTACGTTTTAAAGACAGTGACGCGCACTGTATATTATCCTCAAAAGTACTGGAGAACGAATAGGGATGGGCGATATTAGATTTTACCTATCGATAGACGATAGCACATTACCTATCGATATGTATGAATATGTCGATATATCTATAATTACAAATATATCGGTATTTATAGATATATTGATAGTTACCGATAAGTTTTTCTCATTTCTCTATTGCTGTAATGCGTGCAGAAAAAAAAGTTTATCGGTATCGGCCACATGGTTACGAAATATGATATTTTTCGATGCTGACAGTCAGGCGGGAAACATTTTCAAGTGATCGGTTTGTTGTATAGTTTTTCCTCTTATAACAATCAACAAAATATTAATATATCAACATGTGCTATTATATAGGGTAGAATTGTGATATGTATCGTGGCAAAACTTTTCATAAAATATAAGTTTTTTTCGACTCCCTAGCCGCATAAGTCTAAATAATTCCTAAAAGATTAATCCAAACACGTGTACGTTCACAACAGAATTTGACGTGTTTCATTATATATTTTTTTTAGATTTAATCCATATTACATAATATTAGTTCGGTAAAATAACTAAATAAATATTTACTTAACATATCGTCCCTCTTTTCACGAAGTGCGTATATCGTGCTTTTTTCAAAAAATCATTTTACTGGGGTAAATGTATTTATAAATAAATAAATAAATAAATAAATAAATGCTTTATTGTCAAAAAAAAATTTTACAATTTTGTGGACAAAGCTGTTGTAAAAAAATAGTTTACAAACATCAAAATTAGCAAACAAAACAAAACAAAAACACATCATAAATATTATAGAAAAATAATATTTAAATCAAGAATTTAGAATATTAATATTATAGAATCCTAAAAGAAGTACATTAGAAATGTACTTTGTCAGTCGTACTATGTTATAAACATTTTCATAAATATAATGTAAAAAAAAATAAAAAAGCAAAGTAAAAAATAAAAAAGTACGAAACAATTAAAAAAATACATATACAAAATTCGGTAAAAATGGTTGGTAATGGCAACTATCACACTAGGGGTTCATAAGGATAAAATTAGGTGTTGTAAAACTCGTTCACGGTGTAGAAGGCACTTTCCAGTAAGAATGACTTCAAAGCCTTGCGAAATGAAGTCAGAGATATTATGGATTTGATGTTAAATGGCAGGTGATTATGCATTTTTTTTGCATTATAGATTACTGATCTTTTAATTAACTCTGAGTGTGGGGTTGGAAGATAGAGATCGTGCTCAGTATTTCTGAGAGGGTAGTTGTGAGAAGGTCTCTCTAATAGAGCAGGTGCGTGCTTACGAATTAAGCAAACCGATTCCAAAATGAATAAGCAAGGAAGGGTTAGTATTTTATATCTTTTAAAGAAATCTCGGCAGTAACTGTTAAGTCTCAGTAGGTAACGAACAGCTCTTTTTTGTAGTATAAAAATTCGATCAAATTGAGTCGCACAACATGTACCCCAGAATGGAATAGCATATCTGAGGTGCGACTCAACAAGAGCAAAATAAACAGTTCTAGAGGTAGAAAAGCTAAGCTCCTCGGAAACAGATCTTAACGCAAAGCAAGCAGAACCTAACTTCTTTGATAAAGCGTCGATATGTGGATCCCATTTTAAAGAATCATCTACAAGAAGCCCTAGAAATTTTACAGAGTTTACGACATCAATAGTGGTGCCATTAAGGTCAAAAGGTTGCAGCGTGTTTTTATAAGACAAGACTTTCGTTTTAGAGATGTTCAAACATAGGAGATTAGAATCGCACCAGGATTTAATGGTGATTAGGTCATTAGATACAATCCTATGTAGGTCCGTGACATCTGGGTGGCTCCACGTAAAATCGTCCGCAAAGAGACATATTTTTCCACTAATGTTTAAATTAGCCATATCGTTTATGAACAGAAGAAACAAGATAGGGCCTAGTACCGAGCCTTGAGGCACTCCATATTCCATTGGCCTACAAGAAGACATCCTGTTGTCAACTTTCACAACTTGATTTCTGTTTAAGATATGACTTAAACCAACTGAGAGGAGCCCCTCTAAATCCATAGTACTGCAGCTTGTTAGTTAATATATTATGATTCACACAATCGAAAGCTTTGGAAAAATCACAGAAAATTGTTGCCGTAGCGTGATGGTTGTTTAGGCTGGAGTAAACTCTATTAAGAAGGGAAAACATGGCATCGCTTGTGCATTTGTTACTTAAAAATCCAAATTGATGTTTTGTAAGTATTTCATATCTAGACAGAAATGATAAAAGCCTTTTATTAAAAGTCTACTATTAGCACACAAATGGGCGTATATATCCGATGAACGATTCAAAATATAAATGAACTAATAGTTTTGGAGTATAAGCAAAAAGTACAAATCCGAGCATTACAAACAGTATGATAAACGCCTGTTGCAAAAAATAACTTCATTTGACTCGTCAGGACACGCAAGGCGTATATCGATATACGCCAGTTTGTGACATTATAGTTGCTTATTTTTAACCTTAAAAACTAGTTTACCGGGTTTTTTACACTGCGTTATTGAAATATATTTTTGCAATAATTAATCTCAATAATGGACGTGTTAGTGGAGTAGAGAAACGGGAAAAGAAATGTAGTTGCATAGAATGAATTACGGCCGTTAAAAAAACATCAGAAATTTAAAAAAGGAGTCGGCGTTAAGATGTGTTACTTAAATAAGTGGTACTATGGCAAAATTATTGATTTACAAGAACTAAATAGTACTGAAATGGAAACAGAAAATCAACAACATTTTGAAAAGGAAAAGGAAACAGAACCACAGGGTAAGTTTAATTTTTTTTTTAATTATATCTAAAATTTAGTTCGAATTTTTTTATACTATCATGCCAAGGAAATTCTGGAGCTAGTGCAAATGTTAGAATATTTTGGTTTCCAGACTATCATGAATAAAATACTTACATTTTTAGATTATAACAACCAAAACATGATATTTCAATCTTTTTGCCTAATTTCAGGTACTTTTTTTATAGTCTAGGAGATAATAGGATACTTTTTCATTGTTCTGAAACTTTTTCGGCACTGTAAATTTAACGTGTCACACACTTTAATAACGATAAAGAAAGTAGTTTTCAGAAAAAAATTTAGTATTTTAAGTTTTTATACAAATTTGCAAATAGACCAGAACCAGGCCAGTGTTGATAGGATATTGCAGTCAGACGGCGAATCAGATATTCCCCTTTCATTTTTTCAAAACCGTAAAAACACTAATGCTGGTGATGAACATGAAAAGACCGAAAGTAAGTAAGTAAGTACAGATTTGTAAATAGACCAGAACCAGGCCGATGTTGAAATAATAGCACAGTTAAGCGACGACTCAGATATGCCCCTTTCACGTTTTCAAAATCGTAAAAACGCAAATAACTGTAACCAACAAGAAAAGAACCGCGGTAAGATATATTTTTTATAAAGTTCAAGGGTTTAGTATAAACGTCGTAATTTTTAATTCTAGATTTAGCTGTAAGAGCTGCATCAGATGACGCAAATAGTGATGATTCTTTCAAGGACAAATCTTACAAAGACCAGTGTAAAATAAAACACTGTTCCAAGACAAGTTCAAGCATTTGTGCTTGCGGTCACTGGTTCTGTGAGATTCATTTTGTGGATATTAAGGATGTATGTACCATACACAAAATCGTAGATTCTGATTCAGTTATTATATCCAGTACCAAAAAACGTAAAACTTCTAGACAATGTGAAAATACTAATTGTTGAGATGAGATATTCAGCAGTTGTCACAGATGTAGTGCACTTTTGTGCTACACTCATTTTATGGAAGATACGGAAGACTGCTTGTCGCATACAGATATTTTGGTACACAATTCATTAAGCGAAAGCAAATTGCCTATTCAGAAAAAGCCTGAAGATTATGTGGTTGATGGGTCAAGTTAGGGGAAAAGTTAAGAAGAATTTGTATAAAGAAGCCAAAAAGAAGAAATATTCTGGGCAGGCCTATATCATACCAAATTCGATGAATTTAGTACCCCCGAAAAAAGTTGGAGAAACCTATAACAGCCGTTACCGTCAAATGCAAAACAAAAAGTGTAATACCTTCTCTACAGAACAAAGAGAAAACATAATGAAAAAGTTTTACGCCTTAGGAAGATTAGACCTGCAGAGAGAATTTATTTGCCGTCATGTAGTTATTAAGAAATCGAAGGTGAAAAAAGAAGGATCCAGAAGAGAACTAACATATCGTTATTTTTTGACATCAAATGGTATTATGACACCAGTATGTAAGAAGTTTTTTTTAATACTTTGAAGAAAAATAACTTTGAAAGAAGAGGTGGAAGAAAAGAAGGTGCGAAGATACGAGATGAGAAAATCAATTCTGATATAAGAGCTCATATTTTAGGGTTCCACAAAGTAGAGTTACACTACTGCCCGCAAAAAACTTCACGAGAATACCTCCATCCTGAACTTAATTTAGTTAAAATGTATGATATGTATAAACAAGATGCTATAGAACAGAAAAAAGAGGGCAGCAGTATAGGTAGTATGGCCACCTATAGAAAAATATTTACCAGTATGAACCTATCATTCCATAATCCAAAAAAAGATCTCTGTACTTTATGCGCCAGGGTTTATGAAACTGCCGATGCCGATGGCATAGTGGAGGAAGCGTTGGGAAAAGAATATGAGCTTCACATTAAAAACATAAAATAAAGTTCGCGAAATAAAGCAAAACCTTAAAGATATGGCTACAGGGGATCAAAAAAAATGTGTGCAGTATTTGATTTGCAGCAGGTAATCCACTTACCAATTAGTAATGAGAGTGATATACAACATCGCAAGCAGAGATTGTTACTGCTATACATGGCATGAGGGCGAAAGCAAGAGAGGATCATGTGAAATTTCACCATGTCTTTTCAAGTTCTTGTAAATTTATGATAAAGAGGGTGTTAAAGCTGTAGATTTTTTTTCCGACGGGTGTTTTGGCCAAAACAAAAATTCAGTTACACCTTCAATGTTTCTTTATTTTTTTGTCCAAAAGCACTAGTATTGAAGTGATAACTCACTACTTCTTTGAAAAGAATCATGGCCAAAGTGAGGGCGACTCAGCCCACAGTACTATTTCTTTCTTCTTCCTAGCCAGCTTATACCTATTTTTAAGTTAGCTAGAAAAAACACCCCTATATAGTCCAAGAGATGCAATATGGAGACTTCTGGGATTTCAAAAATCTATCTCAAAACCTCAGAGGGTTATCAATTAGAAAGGATGATCAGGGCGAACAATTTAGGTTGTCGGAAGTAAGGGAGGTAAAAGTGGAAAAACATAATCTTTGAGTAATTTTATTTAAGACCGACCACCTACGGGGCCCATTTAGACGTATTTGCCTCCCTAGAAAGGTTAACGCAGGAAATATCAACCTCGAACGATTAAACACGACTGCTCAAAAAATTCCTGAAAAGAAATACAATCATTGCGATCCCTATGCGAAGGAAAGAATCCTATTATTAGGCAAGATGTTTACAAAGATTTTTATTTTAGGCTAAAGCACTAAGTTAATGTATCAAAAATATTATTGTTTTTGTTATTTGTTCGTTTTAACTTTTATACATTTTTTCAAATTTTCTGCTGTCTTAATGTAAATTAGCTGTAAAATAAATAAAATTAAAAATTTTGTTGGCAGTTTTGTTTTATAACGTTAAGACGTATATCGTTACCGTCTTGTTATAAAAAACACAAAGGGGCGTATATATTTTTTTGCGTCTTAAAAGTGTACCAAAATAGTTTTTTTTTAACAACGCATTTCTGTTATAGATTTGACCCTACCAAATATTAAAATTATGGTACGCAAAAGAAATATAAAATACTGATTAAGAAAAATCTACCAATATTTAATAAAAATTAAAAAACGACTCTCCTAGAGAATTATAAAATTTCATATACGCCAGTTCGTAAAAACAGGGACGATATATTTATATATACATATATATACTAAACAGACACCCCGAAAACTTTGAAAAGGAGTTGTATCAGCGTTTAGGAAAAATTGCCGATAAATGCTAGCAATCGAAAATTGCATTGTAATACATTGATAACTGTCGATATATCGATAACTAGTGTAGTTATCGAAAACCATCGATATATCGATAACTACCGATAGAATCATTCTCCGTGTTCGTCACTAACGTCTCCACGGTTTTTAGGAAAGTATTCTAGGTGGGAGTGTAGAAAATGTTTTCTCAGCGACATATTACATCCCATCTTTTCAAAAAAACTTTAGAAGTTTATTTACAATTTCTGGATAATTTTCTGCCCTTTTATTTCTTACAAAATGGATTACAACCATTTTAAAGACATACCATGCCTCTTTTTCATGCCCGTCAAGCACAATGTCAAATTCAGAATCCCTGAGAAGTTAAGTTATCTGGGTACCACAAATATTTCCTCTTTAATTTTGACTTTCCTTATTGTGTTCACTTTAGGTAATTGAAGGCTGGGCCAACTCTGTTCATAGATTGAACACAGTTTTTCATTAAGCCAAGTTTAATATGTAATCGTGGAAGTAAAGGAGGAATTAAAGGAATGTTTGTAATATTTTTCACTCCCGGTTCAAAAGATTGTTTTTATGGCCACACTTGTCTTTTATAGTAATCCATTTTAAATTGGCTAGCCCACTCACAAAGAAAGCAGCAGTACTTTATGTATATAGCTATTACTCTCAAATCTACATAAATTTCTTATACTGCAACGTCTCTAGCAGCAGCTTCATATTACTAATGGGAATTGATCAAAGTATGTTGCCATTATGCAATAATACCTCTTTAAGATTTAGTTTCGACGAGTCTATAAAAAAATGCCATTCATGAGAGATATGTTCTATATCTAAAACTTTCATTAGACTATCAATATCACAGTAAGCCACTAAGTCATTTTCCATTTTGAACTGCAGTAAATATTTACTACAAGTAAACTATTACCTCTTGTACATGAGGTTCCCGAGATAGGGGGCGCTGGTACGAGATTCGGTCGGTGACTTTATAAGGACAGTGGCAATAATAGAGTAACCAATTTTTGATTGGTTTAGTCATATTGCTGCTAAAATCGTTTTGCTTACTATTCGCCTAGGAGGGTTTCTTATGAGGTTTGTTGTTTTAGTGTCACATTTTATTAGTTTTTGTGATTATCAAAATGAATATTGATTCCAACAAGAAGTTCTCAGCCATTGGCCATACGGAGAAATGTATTTAAGCCTGGTTCCCCTGTTTTTTGCATGTAATTATAAAGTGTTTGTGATGAATGTGTAAATGACTATGACCGTAAATGTCTTAAGTTTAAGTTTCCTCGAAGAAAAGTCATCAAATATTGCACATTATTATATGTTCGTTTTATTTTGCTGTAAAAGACAATATTGTTTCATGTCTTAGTGTATGTTTTACTTCATTCAGCACCTCCATTTGAGGTAGATACTCTCTAATATTAGCATAAAAAAAACTTTATTTTGTAGGCCTTCTTGAGTACATATTACGTTACTAAATTCATAACTCTCATTAATCGTTTGCACAAACATTACTATTTGTTAAAAATCTAAATGAAAAAGTAAGTTTGTACTAGATAGTTTGAATAGATTATTAAAGTAAAACATTAACATAATCCTACATTTACAACTATCGCTGACAGATGTTATCAATATAAAAGTAGATTCATTTAGTAATATTTTGCTAAAAACTAATGATAATATATGTGTCCCCAATGAAACCTTTAGTATTTTTGCATCAATTTGGCGGGTGGGCTTCTATTGTCGCCACTGTCCTTCTAAAGTCATTGTAATTCGGTCTACAGCTATTAATTAGTTGTATATGTGTTGTGTTATCGTCTACGAGTAACAAGTTAAAATGGTTCACAATGGCTTCACATACCATAAGAAAAAAAAGTAGCTTTCGTCACTCAGCCACATTTTAGAGAAAATTAAAAATATCACAACTTGGTTATGTTATACCCGAACAAAACAACCTAAAGCGGTATTTTAAGGAAACAAAAAATAAAAATGAAACACAGGGTTACGATAGATGACAGAATTATAGTAGTAACTCAAGTACCGCAACTCTCCGCATGCTACGACACAACGCATTAAATTTTAAAGAACTGGCGGAACGTTCCCTAATCGTAACCGCTTGGTAATAATATACAGTATAGGTTTGATAAGAACTTCAGTGTAATTGGGTATGAGTGTCAGTTGCGTATTTAAAGAATCCAAAACTACAAAAGCGTGTGGGAGCAGTCGTAGACACTTGATGTTAAGTAATTTTCTCAGTAAAAAAATGCAGTCAACCTAAAAGTAAAAGTCCAATAGAACGCCATTGTTTATTTTCATCTCCCCTATAAATATTTAGCTATGATGTTTGTTTTTGTCAGAATAAAGATTAAAAATGCATACAAACTAAACATTACGTTAAAAAAAGGATCACTCTTTATAATAAGATACTTAATGATAATTACCATTTAAACCAAAGTCCAAAATTACACTTTTGAGATTTAAATTGGCCTATATAACTGACCAAAACGTATTGAAAATTAACGAATTTTAAAGGCGCGTAATTTTTTTATGACTATCATCAGAATATTCACCAGAGAAATTGCCTGCGTTTTAATTTTGGGTCCTTAGCATAGCCAGAAAACTAAATGAAACGCATCTCACCATATTCCCAATTTGAGTGTTTTTAGTCGCCATAACTGTTTTCTTTGTATTAAAACGAACCATACATATTTTTAAAACAGACTAAATAAAGACAGAAACAAGGAAGTGACGAATAGGCAGAATTATTACTATTCGCCTACTTAAATGGAACTACACAATTCCGTACTATCTTCATAATAGTCAAAGTTACAGTTACATGTTATTCAAGAAATAGTTAAAGTGCGGGACACGAAAGAAAACCAAGTGGTCTTTAAAATAAAGGT
Organism: Kuschelorhynchus macadamiae; assembly: GCA_030620095.1. Lineage (NCBI taxonomy): Eukaryota > Metazoa > Arthropoda > Insecta > Coleoptera > Curculionidae > Kuschelorhynchus > Kuschelorhynchus macadamiae. The sequence continues at coordinate 1,338,447 of JAUTXW010000446.1, forward strand.
TTATAGTCTTAAGCAAACGGAAAAGTAAAATCTGTGTACGCAAATAAATTTTATGTTATTTTATTTGTTGTAATAGTTTGCCGCTTCACCTATAAAGTGCGCCAGCTAAGCGGTACGGAAAATTAATCGAGGATTAAGTAAATTTCGCACTGGTCCACTCGTAATTGGGATGTGCCTAGAGACTCCATGCACTTGCCGCTAGAAGATTCTAGCTATTTCCAGTGGCGCCTATACATTTTGAGCATTTGTTTTCATTTCTATATAAATGCGTTGCGTTGAATTTGAATTATTATTTCGAAGTAACGATGGCGAGCAAAAGAGGAAAAACAATTCGAAGCGGAGCACGTAAAGTTATTGCGAACGTTATAGAGGCCTGTACTAGAGAAGCTGAAAATAATAGTTTGACTATTCCAATTGAAAATCGAACAGAACGCTCTGCATTTTGCACTAGTGTTTCGGAAAGTAGTGTAAGAAAAATTCAAAGAGAACATAATGATCGCTCATGTTCTACTTCATCTTTAAAATCTCCTGGTAAAAAAAAGACCCCGATTATCATACAAACATAAAATTGGCGATGGTGATTTTCAAGTAATTCGGCGAACAATAGAGGATTTTTATATAAACTTGAAGAAGGTTCCGACCTGCTAACCCCTACTTCGTGCTGTAAAGAACAAAATAGATTTTCCGTACGGGTATAAAACCTTAAATCGGCTTTTACGATCAAATGGTTTTGTTTGGCGCAAGTGCAAAAATTAACAAAAATTGCTCATTGAGAGATCACATATTTTTCACTGGGGGGTGAAATATCTATCAACTGTAAAGTAATATAGGCAAGAAGGACGCAATATTGTGTATCTAGACGAAACCTAGGTAGATAATGATATGACACTGAACAAATGCTGGCAAAGTGAAAGTGTTACAGGTGTTGTTCAGGGAATCCGCTTTAGTAGTCGCTTTATTATAGTTCATGCTGCTTCAGAAGCCGGATTTGTTCCAGGTGCTGCTTTAGTTTTTCGCTCGGGACTAACAACTGGAGACTATCATGGACAGATGAATAGAGATAATTTTGAAAAGTGGTTGCTCGAGAAGCTTCTACCTAACATTCCTCCCAAATCAGTCATGGTAATGGATAATTCGTCTTATCATTCTCACGTAGAAGATAAAGTGCCAACTAAATACTCTACAAAAGCTCATATGATCTTAAATCGAACAATCTTGTATGTGATCCAACATGGAGAAAATATCAATTATATGAAGTAATATCAGCCAACAAGCCTAGAGAAAAAAAGTATAAGATTGACGGTCTTTTACGTAACCTCGGTCATACACCTTTAAGGCTGCCTCCATACATGTGCGACCTCAACCCTATTGAACTTGCATGGGCAAGAGTAAAAAAATATATTCGAGAGCGCAACACCGGTGAACTTTCAATTAAAGATTTAAATAAAATCACATTAGAAGCGATTGACTCAATATCGGCTGAAAATTGGAAATCGTATGTTAAACATGTTCGTTCTATTAAAGATAAATACTGGGAAGTAGATGGCAAAATTGAAACGGTTATTGATGATTTAGTTATCACACTGGGATCTTCAAGTAGTGACGACGAAACCTCATCCTTTTCAGAGGAAGGCAACGATTTAGAAGGAATCGAACCATTAGAATCACAGCCGTCAACCTCAAAAATAGATTAGCTTTTTTCATATATTTTGTAAAATTGTTCATAAAGTAGCTGTCAATAAACTGCTTCAAAATAATTAATTTTCTGTTCAATACCGGGTGTCAAAAAATATCTAATATTGCAATTAATATTTGAAAAACTACAGAACTCATATTTTTCCAAAGTTAACACATCAATGTAGTTATAGTAGGGGAGCCAACACTCATTACAGTGAACAAGATTTATCAAAATTTTAACTTATGCAGTTCGACTTTGGGCTATTCGGGAATGCCAAAAGTGACCGTTTGTCTCCATCTGTCATATTACTTTGTACAGGGAGCGTCATTGTGAAGTACTATACAGGGCGTTTCCTAATTGCGTGCTAATGTTGGACCTTTTTAAGAAAAAAGTTTAATATGAACCTAAAAGTCTTAACTTTGGAGGTACAGGGTTTTAAAAAAACATTTTTTTTAAATCCTAATTCTGATGCTATTATAGATAAATAACTGTGTGAAATTTGATACACGTCGTTTATGCATAAAAGGGCATTTTTTATTAACAATCAATTTTTGAAATTTCTACCAGTGGCGTGCATATGTAATTAACCTGGGTAAATCCGTATGCTCCTTAATGCATAGAAGACGTGTATCAAATTTCATGCAGTTATCTGCAATAGCATCAGAATTGGGATGAAAAAAAATGTTTTCTTTTTGAACTTTACCATCCTGTATCTCAAAAGTTAAGACTTTTAGGACATAAAAACACCCCCTTTAACATCAGCACACAATTAGGAAACGCCCTGTATGGTACTTGACATTGACGGCCTCTGTATAAAGTAATATGACAAACGGAGACAGACGGCCACCTTTCGCATACCCGAGTAGCCCAAAGTCGAACTGCATAAATTAAAATTTGTATAAACCTCGTTCACTGGATCTGATGCTGGCTACCCTTGTAAAATCTGAACTTGTAAATCGTGTATCACTATACTGGGTGGTCCAATAATAGTGGACGTAGGCAGTAGCCCGGGAACCGTTAATGACAGAACTCAAGAAAAAATATATTTATAGATAAATCGATCAGGAAAAATCAAAATTAAATCATTTTAAAATTCGAAAGTTCGCCGTTTTTGCAACACAAAAGAGATATAGAAGTACGGTACACGAAAGAAAACAGACAAATATAGATAAAGGTTCGTTAAGCATAGTTATATTTTTTAATTATCTGAAGTGCGTATAATCAAAAAGGAGTGCCATATTATTTAAAGAACGACGGGACACTACTGGTTTAAAGAAATTTCTTGGCCGACCTTCCTAAATTGATTGACTCCGCCCGGTTTTCTTTCGTGTCCCGCACTTTACCCTAAAATTGTTCTTATCTCGTCTAAGCTGATAAGCGAAATCCTTCGCAGCAATTGATCACGAGGAAAACCTCTAATGGGATAAGCTCTATCAGCTCTAAACCACAATGATTTTCGTAAACTTTCTCTGAAGTGACTCAATACAGTCAATATCTACTTTATAAAAATTACACCAAATTATTGACGCATATTCCAGTTTAGACCTTATTTACGAGAAAAATAACATTTTTACAGGTAGAATCGTTTAAAAGTCGCGAGAGGTTCGTTGAACAAATCTAGGAAGCATAAGGCTATTTGACACTTAATCAGTTATATGGGGTACAAAAGACAGTGTTTTGTTAAAAACAACACCCAAGATTCTAAAAACATCTAGACGGGTAAGATTAACCCCAGTGATGACATAGCTAAAGTTAACAAAGGTATTTTTTGTTGTAAATGTCATAACATTATCGTCAACATAAAGCAGACAGTTGACCAAGGTACTGTCAACAATATCATTTATAATTATCTTCAATTACGTCGTAATCAAAATGATAAATTTGGTTTTCTAAACCTTCCCACAAACAGAAATCTAAGGTCGACAAATCCGGTGACCTAGAGGGCCTTCTCTTTGGTTCAATATTCCTTATGCGTTGAACAGGAAAGTTATGGTCTAAGATTGGTCCTATTAGTCGGGAATTGAGGCTAGGGGCTTCGTATTGCTATACGTATTTAATAATAAACACAACCATTCAAAAAATCTGTCTTGTTGACGCCGAACAAATATTTGATATGAGTTTTCTTCAGACCAGTACTTCCTATTATCTATCCTCAAATATATGTTTTCGATATGTATTAGAAACAAAATTCTCTTGGACGCTCCGCATTTCCAGAACAGCTTTATATTTATAGAGATTAAAATGATGTCTTCTCAATATAATTTGAATACGAAAGAGACACCTAAAGTAAAGTCTATTCAAATTCAGGATAGAGTACATGTAAACAAACCAAACTTACTAAGGTGTAGTGTATGCATTTTTATTTACATGTAATACATCTTGAATTTGAACAAACTTTAGTTTTAATAGATCTGAATAAGTTCCTAGGATTTGTTACTATACTTGCTAAAATGTTTATTTAGGCAATTTTATATCTTTATTGTAAATTTTGTACTGGGGTTAAAAAAAAAGATTCATGATTAACTAAATTCCTTTCCATTATATAGAATGGGTATTTACTAGGTCAGCCATGTCAAACTCAAAGTCACTGGTAGGCCAAAAGCATGAAGACCATCGACTAGGTGGGCCGCAAAACCTTATCTTAAAGAAGACAAACTACTGAAAATCTTACTATTATAGGACAAGTCTGTTTACTAAATTTCCAATAAAAAGGACATTACAAAAAACTACCAACATTAAATTCTTTTGCCAGATATTTGACATCTTTTGTCATTAATTAAGTTGTCTATTTGTGGCGCGAATTTATCGGCGAAAATAACTTTTAAAACTGCGTCCAAGTGTGCGTCCGTCAATCGCGATCTTGCGGGAGATTTGTTTCCTTTCATCAAAAAAAAAATAGTTGTTCACACTTATAGGTACTTCCAAACATTGAAAGGATTTTACAGGCAAATTTTCTCATTTCTTAATATTGAACAGACAAGTACTTATAAAATTCGAATGTACCAACACTATCAAATTTTTGTTTTAAATGGGTCTGACACTGAATCTCAATTACTTCCATTTGCAAGTGAGAGAGAACTTTATCAATATCGATAGTGAAAAGACCAGTAAATAGAGAAAAAATGTTTTCTTGGGTCTTAAAAACCCGAAAACGCTTCTCAAATTCTGCCAGAATTCTTCTCATTTTCTCTGAATATATTTTGTATGATATCGGGACACTTGTGCTTTCCTCATATGCCTTACATTCCTTACAAGTCAGAAAATGTGACAGATTATCCTCTGCTAACTGTTTTTCCTACAACATCAACTTACACTTGAAAGCTTTCACATGATCATGTATATCTGTAATAACTTGACGTGGTCCTTGCAATTTCGTATTTAAGTCCGACAAGTGTTTTGTGATATCTACCATAAATGAAAGATCTTGTAAAAAAGGTACATCGCATACTAAGCTGACATCTTCTCCTTTTGTTTCCATGAATACGCGTATTTCTTTTTTGAGTTTCCAAAACCGGTCGAGTACCATAGAACACGAAAGCTATCGCACCTCTGCATAATACGGTAAACCAGTGTACTCACTTTCTAAATCACATAAAAATGCAGAAAACTGTCGTTAATTAAGGCCTCGTGACCTTATGAAGTTTATAATTATTTTCACTGACTTTAAAACACTTTCCAACTTGATCACTTTTGAGCATAAAACTTCTTGGTGAATTATACAATGAATATGATGAAAATCTGGTTTGTCACTGCCCGTTTCTCTGGTCTTTGTCTGTAATATTTTAACGAAGCCATCAACCGCACGAAGAAAAATAGCGCGTTGCGCCACACCACACACATCTGTACTTTCGTCACAGGCAATAGAAAATGCAATGAAAGAGTCTGATTTTGTTTTATCTGATCACTTATATTGGCAGCCAACTCAGTAACTCTTTCAGCGATAGTATTCCGGAACAAGGATATATTTTGAAATGCCTTCACGTCCCCGGGACTTACAATTTCCGCGGCCTTTACAAGGCACTCTTTTATAAATTCACCTTCAACAAATGGTTTTGAGTGTTTCGCGATCAACAGTATGTAGCTCGCTTGAAGGACAGATTCATTTTCTTGCTTTGTACGTGTAAACATAAGCTGCTGATTCTTCAACCGTGATTTGAACTTATTTAACTTTTCGTTTCTGACCATGCCTGTATACTTGTCAAACATAGTTTTATGAATATCATAGTGACGTTTTATATTATATAATTTTGGGACACCGACTGTACTATTACAAATCAAACAAATATTTTTTTCTTTCACTTCACAGCACAAAAACTCTAATTCACATTTTTCTTGAAAGATACGATGCTCATCTACAAGTTTCCTCTTACTTCCACTTGGTTTTGAAAGAGACATGTTAAAAACTGTATCCGAAATAAATTATAATACGTACTGTTAAGTGTCGTAACAATAAGTGCGCAACTCAACTCGAAACTCTATCGCAACTGACTCATAACTGACTAAACACTGAACGACAACACAATCGAACACGGCTTATATACGGATTGTGATTTTTCGAGTTCCTTCCAGAATGTTCAGATAGCGTCATCTGTATTTTTGCGCGATAGATTTCATGGAACAAGCCATATAACGTTTGGTTTTCAGTTTTAGGTTGAGTAGGTGTAGTTCATCCTCCTAAACATAGATGGCACTATGTACAATTGTACATTTTATTATACCAATGTTGTTGAGCGCGCTTTCAAAAACGGTTTTCTACTTGTTCGTGAGCCGCATTATCTGGCTGTTTTCAAAACTGATTTGGGCTGCAGAAAAATACTCACGAGGCCGCATGTTTGACATGACTGTACTAGGTTGTCCTTTTTCTGGATACCTACACAAGTAAATATGATATCCTACTTGCAAACTAATTACAAAAAATGTATACCTGTTAAGAAACCTCTATTCCGACAGAGTTTTCATTGATTTTTATTAAAAAACATGTCATATTTCTCATAGTATTAATATTTATCGCTCTGTGCCTTGTTTTTAAAAAGAATGGATAAATACTTTTTTTAACCTAATATCTAAAGAAGTCAATTTGTCGAATTACCATCACAGCCTGCTACAAAAAAATGAAAACTAATGATTAAAATCATTAATATTTGCTTAAAAACCAGTGCCAGCTTTTTCCGTGTCGATAAAATTCGAAATACGAAGATAGTCCCAAAATGCAGTATTTTCAGTTTCGTCCTGTGTTGTAAAAATGAAACGAGCTATCAAGATTGTGTTTAAGGTATCATAAGTTTCATAAAAAAGAAGCACATAGTCGCGAAAACCTCAACCCTATATATTTGCTAATAACCACAATTGTCCACAAAATTACTGTTCAGATAAAAAACTAATTCCATATCTTCGATTTCGCGTAAAATTTATGGAAAACATTTTAAATATTACCAACCATAAAATACTGATTTATTGTCTAGTAAACTGCATTGTCAATCACTTTTAAATGGATGCACAGTAGTTCAGAGCAGGGAACAGGGATTTTATCACCGCGATTAAATTTATAGGGTTGGGTTTTAATGATTGGCTACATCTAATTGCATTTCTACTCACTACGTTTTAAAGACAGTGGCGGGCAGTATATATTAGTTATTGATATAATAATAATAGAACTAGGAGTATTTACTATTCGCTCAAATTTGATGCTATTATTCGTTAGTAACTTAGTTAGCTCAATTAGCTTAGTTTCGCAATTATTTTATATATATATATATATATATATATATATATATGTGTGTGTGTGTGTGTATGTGTGCGTGTGTGTAGAATAGCAGAAACATATAATTTCTTGTATTATATTTAAACTTTCGATAAAGAGGTGTGAAAGTGCCTTTTTATCGATTTTTAGTATCTATATACATATATATATATATATATATATATATATATATATATATATATATATAAAGGCCTGCAGATTGAAGAAAATAAATCAATAAACTATCTAGGCATAATTATAGATGAATTATTGACCATACTATGACTATAACGGTTTATTTATCCTTGGTCGAATCGGTATTGCGATATTGTATTGTGGTACGGACAGGTTGTCATGACAACGTTTTTTCTATTCTCAGAACGTGCCTAAATAAAATTATTTAAGATAATGTTTAATAAAGATCAGCTTGTATCCTACAAAATTACTCTACAAAGAAACTGAAATACTTAACATTCGGAGCTTATTTATTTATAAATCTTTAATTTATTTTTCAAAAATTAAATCAGATACGACATACCATTAATATCAAATATAGAACTAGATCAGTCGCCAATGAAGACGCTAAAACTCCTTACTTTAAAAAATCTCATCTACAAAGGAATATCTGATACTTCGCACCCAAATTTCATAATATTCTTCCTCTTGAAATAAGACATTTGAGCAATAACAAAAATATATTTAAAATAGTAACGATTTTTGCTCTGTTACCTGTTTTTTCTCCTGCCCTGTATTTGTTTTCTCTATTCTTTTTATCTTCCTGGTCTCTCGTCTCTTCCAATACGATTATTACACATTAATTTATACGTATTGTACAAATAATTATATAACCTAGTGAAAACTTATATTCTTTGTAGTACAATGCATATACAATAAAAATACCTGATATTACAGACAAGATACTCAATTTTATATATATATATATATATATATATATATATATATATATATATATATATACATATATATGTAACTTGTTATAAAACATAGGTTACATGTAAGAACAGCAATTTCTTCTGAAATTAGCTAAATTTTGCCTCTTTTCATTCATTATTTTTATTATTATATTCATACTGGTAATGTTTCCCTCGCCTTAAAAGGTTTTTGTTTCATTTATGTGCATCGACCCAAGTGGCAAGATTCACTATAAATTAGTCAGCAGTTTTTTAAATGAAAAATCTGCTAACAGTATTGCAAGTAGGCGAAATAACTGCCTTTTTATGTCCCTTATTATGTTTAAGTTTATGAATAAAGCAACCTAACTGTCTTTCAGCTATTTCAATCTGTATAATCAGTTTGCTGCCCTTGTTGTTGTAGTTCAACTGCGAGATTAACGTATTTGCTATTTTTAGGTGTGAAAGTGTCAATTAGATTATTTGTGTTAAAAATAGCTACCTTTATGTAAGTGTTTTTTTATAATTTTATATATCCAGAGAGTGTCCAGTATAATGAACATTGTTTTATACGTCAAAATTGTCCTCCCAGTACAACCGATGGTATTCATTTTCCAGTACTCTATGAGAATTACATCGATAGTCAGGTAATCACCCCCTTTAATAAATCCGAATTTTACAGTGCCGTGAAGTTATTTATTAAGTATTTCCAATTCCTTCAAATTTGGTGTTATTCGTAAGTGCTTCTTAGTGCTTTATTTGGTTTTGTTAGAACTTTCTTAGTTTCGCAAATATTACTTCTTTAATTTCAAGTTCAGACCCCAAACTTTTTCTAATTGTGTTAGTGCTTTTTGGTTTTGTTAATGCTTTCTTATTTTTCTAAATATTCGATTATTTAATTTGAATGTCAGCTCCCAAAGTATTTTCGTTTAGCTCAAATTTGACGTCATTCGTTAGTTCTTCATTCGTGTTTCTTAGAGTTTTATTTGGATTTGTTAGTGCTTTCATAGTTTCGCAAATACATTTTTTCTATTCCAAGGTCAGCCCACAAAGCTTTTCTGATCGATTCAATTTTCGTTAATGCTCTTTTGGTTCTTCGGTTAGTTCGTTAGTACTTTCCTATTTTTGTAAATATTCGCTTATATTTTTTTTAGGTCCGCTTCTAAAACTTTTCTTATCGGCTCAAATTAGATGCCGTTTTTTAGTGTTTCGTTAATATTTTTGGTGCTTTGATTAGTAGTGTTTGTATATCTTCTTTTAAGGTCAGATCCCAAAGTTCTTCTGATTAGCCCAAATAAAAATACGCGAAGCACCAAAAATCAAGCGGTAAAATAATTTTAGAGGTTTTATTAAAATAATTGGTAGGTAATTATTTTACATAAGTAAATCTACTGCGATGCACAGAGCATTGCAAATCCATGAGATGTTTTCAATAATTTTATTTTAATATAGGATTTTAGAAAAAATATTTTTATAGTTTTATTAAAATCCACTACTAGAATTTTAAAATTCGCTGAGATAAAACTACTTTTTTAATAATAATTGAGAAATGTATGTGTTAAAAACTGTTTTTCATCTTAGTGATTTTGTTTTAATAATTTAGTGAATTTATTAGAAGTCTCAAAAGTTGTCAAAAAATGTCATCAAAACTGAAAGAATACATGTAACCGGATATAATTTACTTAGAATAAGAATTTTGTCATATGAAGAAAGTTATATTTGTCAAAATTAAAACAAGGACCCATCCGACAAACAACAATGACTATTAATAGCCCGCCACTGTGATTTAGCACGTTATTCTGAAAATAATTAAACTTTTCATTTCTCCTTGTTTAATGATGTTCCGGATGGTTATATTCAATCTTTACCATTCCTTTATCGTACAATTATTATTCTCCCTAGATGTCCTCGAAAATAAAATCGTCTCAAAATGAGGGAGTGTCTGATAGTAAACGATCTCCCGGTGATTAATTTAATAAAACAGCAATTAAAATGCAAATCTGGAACTTAATGCTGCGATGGTATGTAATTTAAGACGTGTGAATCCCTAGGGAAGGAATCAACGTTGCCGATAACTGTCAGTTCTTTTTAGACTTTGGCCAATTCATAAATAAATTTTTATTAAACTGGAAACAACTATTTTGGATGTTGAGATACTATAACAAAACGACTTGTGACCATGTATTTGGTAAGATATATATATATATATATATATATATATATATATATATATATATATATATATATATATATATATATATATATATATATATATATATATATATATATATATATATATATATATATATATATATATATATATATATATATATATATATATATATATATATATATATATATATATATATATATATATATATATATATATATATATATATATATATATATATATATATATATATATATATATATATATATATATATATATATATATATATATATATATATATATATATATATATATATATATATATATATATATATATATATATATATATATAGGGTGATTCATGAGGAAATGTCAATACTTCAGGTACATATTCAGGACCAAAAAATTAACATAAAAGTCTATATAAATAAGTGTCCACAAGGCCTTAGTTCTCGAGATACAGGGTTTTAAAGTTTTTATTTAATTTTCCTATTTTTTAAATAAAATCTATGATAATGTAAATAATGGAGTGAAAATTGATATACGGGGGTTTTTTGGTATGACACATTCGAATCTAATATTAGTATCGCTCTTACTTGTAGGGGGCGCCACCTACAGGTCTTTCTACTCCTTCGAACGATCACAACTTTTTGGTACAATCTTGTATTACATTTTTGAGTAAAACAAATTATTCCCTTGCCATTTCTACGTCAAAAAGTTATACCTGTTAAAAGTGAATACGAGCAACCGTTTTCGAGATATTTGGATTTAAGTGTATTCAGTGCTTCAGACATAAACTAAACAAAAGGTATTTAATTTTTATTAAAATTGTTATTATTAAGTTGTTTTTAATAAAATCTAGGTTACGTTTCATAATTTTCAAAAATTCTACCATTTGCTTCTAAGCACAGGTCAGCTCTATGGTGTATAGCTCGGGTTGCTCTGTGGATACATTCGGGCGCATTTCTTAGTGTTTGTGCTGCGTTTGTTATCCGATCCAATAATCCTTCTCTTGTATTTACTTTAGTGGAATATACCAGTGATTTGAACCATCCCCAAAGACAATAATCCAAAGGATTAAGGTCTGGCGATCTAGGTGGCCAATTAAACGGACCTCCCCGACCAATCCATCGGTTTGGAAAGTTTTGGTTTAAAAAATCTCTTACAAGTAAACTGTAGTGTGCAGAGGCTCCATCATGCTGCAAATACATGTTTTGTCTTACATTAAGGGGAACATCTTCTAATAGATTTCGCAAGTGATTTTCAAGAAAGTTTAAATATTTTTCTCCTGTAAGACTACCGTCGATTATAAATGGACCAATTAAATGACCATTTAACATTCCACACCACACATTAATGCTAAATTTATGTTAGAAATTATGTTCTACTGTAGCGTGAAGATTTTCATAGGACCATCGGAGTTCATTGTGAAGATTATTTATACCATCACGCGTGAACTGTGCTTCATCAGTGAACAAAACATACCTATACAACTTTCGATCTTCATTAATCCAGTTACAGAATTGCATTCTCAACTCAAAATCACCCTCCTGCAAATGTTGAACCCGTTGTAAATGAAATGGGTATAAACAATTAATGTGAAGATTTCTCCAAGCAGACGATTGTGTAATTTGATAAGTATCTGCAATCCGCCTAGTGCTTATGCTTGGATCATTTTCGACGGCATTGAGTATAGCCTCTTCTACTTCAACGTTGGGTCCCGATTCCCTTTCAGATACAATTTTTGCACTTGGAAACATCCAAGATTCTCCAGCAGTAGTGAAAACTTGTTAAAAAAACTCTTCTATTTGGCACCCTTCTATCTGGAAAACGACGTTGGTACTCCGCGACTGCTTGAATTGCGACCCCATTGCAGAAGCCATAGACGAATATCATATCTGCATATTCACGATGCGAGAATATCACAGGCATAATGACGTATTTAGATCCAAAGTTTCTTAAATGATTATTGTCAGATAATAAAAGTTATGAACAGAAATTGACAGTGACAAAATTTGATCTTATTATTAACTGATATTACTATTGCTAGGTAACAGGAAAAACGATGAGAACACCAACTAGCAGTTGTTCTGTCAGGCAAGGCACACTTCTATTTTTTTACAATACATGCATACTTTATGTGAATTTGATAAAAAAAATCACATGCGCCGAAACTGTTTTAAATCCAAATATCTCGAAAACGGTTGCTCGTATCCACTTTTAACAGGTATATCTTTTTGACGTAGAAATGGCAAGGGAATAATTTGTTTCGCTCAAAAATGTAATACAAGACTGTACCAAAAAGTTGTGATTGTTCGAAGAAGTAGAAAGACATGTAGGTGGCGCACCCTACAAGTAAGAGCAATACTAATATTAGATTCGAATTTGTCATACCAAAAAACCCCCGTATATCAATTTTCACTCCATTATTTACATTATCATAGATTTTATTTAAAAAATAGGAAAATTAAAATAAAAATGTAACATCCTGTATCTCGAGAACTAAGGCCTTGCGGACACTTATTTATATAGACTTTTATGTTTATTTTTTGGTCCTATATGTACCTGAAGTATTGACATTTCCTCATGAGTCACCCTGTATATATAAATATATATATATATATATATATATATATATATATATATATATATATATATATATATATATATATATATATATATATATATATATATATATATATATATATATATATATATATATACATATATATATATATATATATATATATATATATATATATATATATATATATATATATATATATATATATATATATATATATATATATATATATATATATATATATATATATATATATATATATATATATATATATATATATATATATATATATATATATATATATATTATATATATATTGAGAGCAGCAAGATCTCGCCGCAGAACTTCAAAAAATTTTGCAATGAGAATCCCGGGAAAATGCATTTCAGATTTCTATAGGTGCTAATATAACTATTTGAGATCTTTCATGAATTTGAAGAATTAGAAATGGACAATTGTAAAATATTGATCATTACCTACCTACCTACGCTTCCTACACCATGCATATTACTGATTACAGTACATACATATTAAAAATATCAACATATTTTTACGTTTGGGCCTACTTATATAAACTTTTATCTGTATGTCCATGCTATTTTTTAGAAGGTACATGGTGGATGTATTTCGGAAGTACACATCTTTTGTTTGAAAGTTAAAATAGCCCAACATTGAAGAAGGAAGACTATTTTTATTTCAAACAATGATGAAAATAAATAAAACTAATAAATGGGTTTTCTATAGGTACCTAGGCAACACGATTCTTTTAGAATTTTCTGGTTCATTTTTATCTCATAATGATATTTTTATACATGAGGTGAATTCTCTGTGAAATTCACATAAATACCTATGGTTTTTATATTTTAACTTTTAACAAAGATAGTGTACCTTCAGGGGTATAGTAATTTGATAGGTATAAAAACTTATTTCCTGTTATAGTGGTAGAAATTAAAAGCTTATAAAATTAGACACTTTTTATGCAACACTAATACTTTCATAGTGGTAGTCTCATAATGCTGGCTGATGCAATTTAACTCACCGGATCCATGACAATCTGTGCAAGAATAAAGCTTATAGTTATCAGTATTATATCGATCCTTTTTATGTGACCTCCACATAGAAAGTTTTGCTGTTGCAGACAGTAGCAGGCTTTAACACCGTATACCCCCACAGTTATGGTATCACAAAGAGAAAATTATTGGGAAGCAACTGTTTTACGGGACCTAATTTAATAAGGCATTGCTTTCTAGTGAGAAAATAATTCTTGCGCATTGCTATGCATATGTAACATATTAAATATCTTAGTCTTGTATCTACAAACAAATAAAAATTGACCTTTTATATATTCTCAATCTTGACCAAAAATGTAGATTCCTGAATCACTGGAAAAGTAAGGGATATTAGTTTTCAGTTCTCATGTAATTTAGTGTACTAATGTAGGTTACTGTATTTATGTATGTACACTGTGATCAGTGTATCTTGATACCATTTTATATGTTAATAACAAGAATAAATAAAGAAAAAAAATATCAATATAGTTCACTAATATTTGAGCTAATATTACAACAGTTTCAACTACATGTGTGCATCTTTTATTGTAGGGATGATATTAACAAATGCCATACATATTCAACCGGTTTTGCAACGAAGCGTGGTAATGATGTGAGAGTTTAAAGTTCCAAGATGAGTCTCCAGCGAGGTCTCCAAGGATATCTTTGTGAGTATAAATTAAGAGATCTTTGATTCATTCTAACATACCATTTCAGTAAAATATTTGAAAGTATCACATATTTGTAAAAGTATTCCTAACATGTGCCAAAATGAATTACGAAAAAATCTTTTAAAGGTTTAGATAATTAGGAAATCAGGTGGCGGAAGGCAGCTTTATTATCAATGAAGAAATGGAGATTAACGTTTTTGCTATGGTTGAAGTTGATAAAACTGTTTCTTTAAGAAAAATTAATCACGAACTGGGTGTAAGTCATGAATCAGCTTTAAGTACTAGTTACACCAACATTTGTATCCTGACGATGGCGATAAACGGGTATTGTTTTGGGATTGGTTGCTAGAAAATTGTAGAATTGACCCCAATTTTATCAACTTTATCTTATTTTCTGACGAATTCAGATTTACTAATAATGGTATGTTTAACAAGCTAAACACTCGTTACTGGGCCCAACAAAATCAACATGAAATGAGAGTAGGAAATTTTTAAGAAAGGTTTGGTGTCTGTGTCTGGACTGGTGTCGTTGGTAACAGAATAATTAGGTCAATTTTATTTCAAGGCCAATTAACAGAAGTTAGGTACTTAGGCTTTCTCCAAAATGAAATTGAGCAACATCTTAATGATCTACCTTTAGAAGTCTTACGCGGAATTTACTTCCAGTAAGATGGAACACCGCCTCATAATACCAGAGAAGTTCTTATTTATGTAATTGAACATTTTAACAATAAAGTTATTGCAACCAATGGCCCAACAATATGTTAACGAAAGAGTCTATGTAACAGCCCCAGCCACTCTTGAAATCTTAGAAGAAATGGTTGTACGTGTACTTAGAACTATTACGCCTGAAATGTTGCACAACGTGTTGAGAGAAGCGATTGAATGAGCGGAAAGATGTCGTAAACAAGGAGGAATGCACTTTGAACAACTAGAGTGAACTCGAATATTGTGCTTTTACATTTTACAGCGTTATTGAAGTTAGTTGATGTTATATTTCTGTTTAATACTCTGAACTATTTGTTAGCCAAAGATTCAGATTCGCACGCACGTTGACGATATCTGAAGAGGGGCCGCAGAAAAGTGTATAAAAAATGCTGTTCCGAGCGTTAGGCGCATAGGCGTGCATTCTTTTCATTAACAAATATAGGCTGGGCAGACTTTACGTGACATGACACATAGATAGATACGTATCATCTATGTGTCAACGTAAGTAATCTTGATCAACCAACTGTCATAATTAAAAATCCTACTTAATATCCAGCATGGATATCCACGACACATTTTTCTTAGTAATATTTAATTTTTGAGCTTATTTTTAATCCAATCGCAAAAAATCCTCTTTTCAAAAAGTGCTTGTCTAAAAAGGGTCGCCATTTGAAAAAAAAAATTAGACAAAAATTTGATTCTATCAGCTTTTCTTGTTCCTAGCCATCACTAATCACTAAAACTTAGCGATTGTATTATTCTGTCATTTTTTCGGGTCTGTAGATTAATTTGCGTCATGTTCACCTAGATGCAATTTTAAAAATGGCTATAAAAAAATCAAAAGCGTTTTTAAAATGTCACATTCTGACTCAGAATTTTCTCAGGAATCCAAAAATGAAAAAATATACAGAGTGTTCCATTTGAAAAATCGAAGTGGCCAGAAAGTGAAAAATATGCGAAAACTCTCCTGTTTGTGTACCATTTACCTATACGAAATTTCGTTTTGTTACATCAAATATATGCTTTTGTATTCTTTGACCCTTTTTGAATAATATATATTTTCTTGGGTTAAGGTTATTATATTACACAACAAATTAGAAGGTATTTTTAAAACATATATTTGATGCCTCGGTAACGTTTCGACCAGAGGTTTGGTCTTCTTCAAACCATAAAACGTAAAATTTTCAAATAAATAATTCCACAAAAACATTTATTTTACATTTCAAAATTAATGGGACGTTCACTGTGTTAAAATCACACAAATATAACAAAACAAGTTGTATTTGTCTGATATTAACACAGTGAACGAATATATATATATATATATATATATATATATATATATATATATATATATATATATATATATATATATATATATATATATATATATATATATTTATTTATAAATATAAGTAAACGAAAAAAAATGCAATATCTACGTCAATAGCTCCATAACTTTTCCTTATCAAAACAATTAGCTTAACTATATCTGCTATCACTTTGACTGTTATCGGTTTGTGCGTTTTAAAAATATGAGCTTTTTACGTTATTATACCCCTTAAAAATATCGAAGATCTACGTCCAAAACTTCCAAAATCCCGAGAGACTGATCCTAACTATTTTTGGTGCAAATTTAAAACGAATTAGTTTCACCGTTCTCAAGTTATCGTTCGCGCAAATTTTGTATACAGATAGACACATAGGCATTGTAATTTTTTTCTTCAAAGATGTCTTTCGTTTTCAAAGGCCTTTAAAACATCGAAAAAAAACTTTCGGGATTGCAATACTACCTCTAATTAATTATATTAAAATGGCTTTATACAGGAAATAAAATAAGAAATAAGAATTCGGAGTTGGTTTATAGAGAAAATTAAAATTAAATAAGAAATAAGAACAATTGCTGTATTCAGTACTGTTATGCTCTTAGATTATTATGTTTAACACAACTTTAATTTAAAAATACAACTCATAAAATCCAAATCATAAAAATATAAATGTTGACAAACAAAAATTGAAACATTAGACAGACTAGTCTACATGTTGAGGTATGTAATTATATTAAATATCTGCTTCAATTAATTTAAATAAATAAAGTTGCGAAAAAGCCAAAAAAGATTTTTGTTTGTCAATCTAAACGCAACAAATAATGTGAACACATTTAAAGATAAATGTTGGCCATCTCTTATTTTATTTCTTATTTTATTTTTTCCTGTATAAACTTACCCTTAGTAGGGTAATACATTATATGAACTGTTATATGAGAAAGTAAGACATGAGACGTTTTTAGAAATTACAAGAAGCGGCAAGATCATTACTTACAGTACTTAATGTTAAAAACATAAATGAAAAGTGCTCCTGAAACTCCCGTTACTGGAAAATGCCATTATTCTGACCCGCGTTATTTTAACACCCCGTATATAAACACATAACTCGAAACCATATAACATATACTAATATATACTAAATATACTTAAGTCAACAATCCATCAAATACCGGATACCCTATAGGTATAAAGCAAAAAATAAGAATATAATTACTTCTAAGTCCTGCGTATATCGAAGAAAGTGATTTTTCCCAATCTACTTTACCAGCCGTTACTAAACATAGTGGAAGAACTAAACATTGTTTACTATTACCTAAAAGGGCGAAATCCCGTAATAATTAAAGTACAAAAATACATACATTTAAGTCTCCACACCATCATTCTATTTATTATTTTTTTATTATAACGACCTTCATTTTGTATATAAAATACCTGCTATAACTATTTGGACAGGATTCCTGATATTTCTGTACCGTCAAACTGCGTATTATTACATGTCAATCAAAGCTACACAGCTGGCAGAGCAAGGCCAACTTGAAAAAGTGGTAAATTCTGTAGCAGATGGAAAAAATTTATTCTAACTCGAAACTAGATTTTTCCCAACTTTTTGAGTTAGGATAAAAAGAAATGTAAATCTATGTTTCGTAGCAAAGAGATGGACTTTTTGACACATTTAGTCGTTTCATTTCTGATATGACTTTACGAATGTCCAGAGAATGGCAAACCGAATTCGTGCACGCTACGATTCAAAAATGTCTCAAAATTTACTTCCAATCCTGATCCAGCCTAGGATTTAACGATGTGGTTTTTCAATCCCTCGGTGTAAATTTGAGGTCCCGTAAACAATTTCCGCCTCTCGTTACTTTTCTAGAAAAAAATAGGGAAATATGGGAAAACTGCAAAGACGTAAATAGTTTTTTTTTAGTTTTTTTTGCATTTCGCCGCTTTCTCGGCATTTGAGGTATAGACATTCTTTATTGATTTTAAATCTCCTTTATATTTCCCATCAAACCCGTTTCTTACCTAGACAAAGCGACATCACGTGCTCCAGTATTGCCCGTTAACGAATTTGTTCGAGAAATCCGAAAACTTCGCTATCGCTAAACTATCCCTAGCGACCTGTATTTTGAATCAACAGGATTTCGAAAAGAGTACCCATATCGGACGCCACTGTCGGCTTATTATAGGTTCTACCGAACTTGTATTTGTACCGAAAGAAGCGCCTATTTAAGCGTAATTCCGCCGAGTACTGTTACCGAACTGGGGCACTTAGAAGGTCGAAAAAAACACAAATTTTAAAAATTTCCGGTCCAACAAGAGAAATGCGTGGACATTAACAATAGACAGTAACAATAGTGCGGGAATGGAAGGGATGTGTAATTGATTTACTTAGACAGACCAAAAGTGGAAGGTGGCGAAAATTCAGCAATTGTCAAGAAGCAATACATTTAATATTAACCACACTTGTCTTCAGAAAATCCCCGTTGCACTCAAGTGGGCTACACTCAAAATACTGTAGAAGTCATTATATGGGCTGGTATGTTTCAGAACAGTATTATTAGTCCTTATTTTATTGACACGAGCCTGACTGTTATCGATTTTTTGCAAATGGAGTTGATATCTGCCTTATCTCAAAGTTATCATGACAATGAGTCTAACACAGCAACTAGACACATGCGATTTTGAGAATATCTCAAAATACGTGAAAAAATTATTTCGTAACAAGTTTATTGGAAAACGTGGTAACATTGAATGGCCGTCTTTATATCGTCTGCTGATGATGCTAACTTGATTAGCGAAACGCGCGTCCAGAACGTAGCAAGTAGTGGTGTAGTGTGGTTAGAACTTCTGTATTTTGATCTATCTTCCACCACAGGTTCCAGTGGTAGGACCTAGCTAGCTCCTTCTTCTTAGAAAGTAACGTTTAATTACCTCTACGATAGATTAAATATCTATCCTTGATTTGTGTTCTAGATTGTAATGCTTTAGCTTTTAACTTTAAAACCCCCCCCTTAGAACTCCAGAGTTGATATTTACCAATTTTAAATCCGCTTGGCAACACAGCAAATTGGTAACACAATATGCGTCCTGCCGTGTAATTTACCGCTTTATCTTAGACACATCTTCGGTTGCACTGCTTTCGCTGCCTTGATAAATTACTAATTAACTTTAATTATTCTGGCAGAACAGCGAGATATGATTACCTGGTGATTTTTATTTCAGCAATGAATAATTTGATAAGTAACCATTAATAAAGATGTAAAAACCAAAATGCTAATTATTCTTGACTTAAGAAACTCTAAATTCAGGTTACAAAAATTATCGTTAAAAATGACAGTGTTCGCTATCATTATCTTTAAGTGGAATAGCGTGTCTCTAGAATATACATGTTTGAAAACACAGGATTTAAATATTTCAAACGGCACTAACTGTTTGTTATCTGCCTCTTGCACTAACTCTGTTCTAATCGATCAAGATATTCTGTCAACAAAGGAAAATCACTATTCATTGTTTCGCCTCCTTGATCAGAACACTGCATGAGTTTGGAGTTGAGTTAAAAAAAATCGCCCTACCAGTTTTTTACAGATCTTCACGTTTCAGGGTCCCTAGATTCCAAAAAACATGTTTCTCAATTCCGTCGGTCTGTCAGACTGTCTAACTGTTTGTGGAATAGCTAAAAACTGCTGGGATTGGTTAATATCCGAAAAGGCGAAACAAAATGGCAGTTAAGTAGAGTGTCTAGTAAACTTCTAATCCAGTTTCCCAAATTTTTGGCACAAAAATCAAGTCTTATGTAGGAATGAGCTGATAAAATTTTGGTACGAATCCAAGATGGCGAAACAAATTGGCGGCCTAATAAATTCGGTAGAGGTATTTTGGGGATAAAAAAACGTCTAGTACCTGATTCTCACAGTTGAAAACCCGATAGGTAAAATGTGTGGACTAAATTTTATTCGCCTAATATTACAATCAAATGCAATCCTAAGATCAAAATTATTCTTATTACTTCTGAATTATCGGTCGAGTACGTATCACAAAATGTCACAGATCATTAAAAATGTAGATTAGCGTTATTAAAAGTCCACGCGGGAAAGACGTGCTCCTGGTGAACATTTTCTGAAAAAAAACACTTAAAAGTGGTGTACAAAGTTTTTTCGGCATGTACAAAACTATTGGTTTAGATGCGAATTAATTCATAATAATAAAGTTGATATAAAAAAGCTGAATAGGCAGATCATAATGAATGCCTGTAAAAGAAAAGCCAACGAGGACATAACAGAAAAACCATCAAAAATTACTCGTCGTGAGTTATAGACGAACCTACCAACCACAGAAGCTACAGTTGACGTAAATTATATTAGAAAGAATACCAACAACCGCAGACAAAAAACACTGCCAGGGCCTTTACCTAAAAATATCGATAAAGTACACCAAGTTCTTGAAAAGTCTAGCATAAAAACCAGCAACGGTAAAGCTTTTCTTTTTATAAATAACCCAGAAGAAAATATTGTTGTATTCACATGTGAAACCAATGTTCGAACTATATGGAACATTTTCCTACTGCACAAAGTATTATCACCAGCTCTTTACTATTCACGGCCTAAAAATGGACATTACATTCCATTATTGTATTGCTTATTGGCAAATAAACGTGAAGAAACATATGAAAGACTATTTCAAATGTTAAAGTATGAAGTATTTCTTGACTTTGAAAAAGCTATTCACAACGCTGTACGAAATGGCGCCGAAGTTGAAATGCGAGAACATTTTTGAACTAACTTAAATAAATGAGAGACCTTTGATTTCATCTGAAAAATCAAGCTTGGTATAGACAAATTAAATCTATGGGTCATTTTGTCAAAGAATACAAAAATATTCGAACCACAAATGCATGTGAATCATTTCATTAATTCAAGATTTTTTGATACACACATCCTTCCATTTATATTTTTCCACAACGCTTAAAGAATTTCAAATAGCCTTTGTAAAAATTATATCTAAGAAAAAAGGCAACAGGTAAAATTAAAAAGTGTGTCTGATTTATGTGATAAATTCAAAAAGGTGATATAACAAGATTCGATTTTGTAAAATGTGCATCTTATTATTCACTTCCCAAATAACATGAAAAACTTAACTGTATCAATAGTTTGTAAGACTCAAAATGTATAAAAGTTTGTAAAATAAATATTTTCCAATAAAAGTATGACCTTTTTTTTTAAACAATTAATACCCTTATGTTTTAGAAAAACAAATAAAAATAAAAAATGTGTGCAGCTATTTCGCCACTTAATAATAAAATGGTATCTTTTTGTATTTTGGAGTTTTATTTTATATGTCTTAATGAAAAAAACATAAACTATATGATTCAACTAATAAGTTCATG
This sequence comes from Kuschelorhynchus macadamiae, assembly GCA_030620095.1. NCBI lineage: Eukaryota > Metazoa > Arthropoda > Insecta > Coleoptera > Curculionidae > Kuschelorhynchus > Kuschelorhynchus macadamiae. The sequence goes on from JAUTXW010000446.1 coordinate 1,360,669, forward strand.
AATGAAACATGAATCCGCAAAACATGCAGATTTTATTTAATACCCTTAGTCCCCAGTTTACTTATATCTTTTCAGAATCTTCTATCGAGCGGTCCCCAAATTACCTGTCGATTTTTAGAGGCAGGTACTTTGGTGCCCAGTTTACATCCGCCCAATAAATCACTTAAACAATCAGCCTGAAAAACAGTCCACTATGACGGTAACCAAGGAATGAGATTGTGTTTTAGTGGCGTTAAACTGGACAAGGTTCATTGCTTTCCATCCCAAGATTTTAATGTTTGAAGTCCATGCGATAAGTAGGTTCTTAATACACTGGCCGACAAAAAAAATTGTTGTAACACAAATCAGAATAGCATAATCTAATAGAATGGACCTATCCAAATACGAAAATGACAAATAGAAAGTTGTAGCACGTAGGGTTTTCTTGTTAGAGTTGTAGAACCATATCGAATGTTACGATACTTAATATCTATAGAAAAAATGATTTCAGAAAATTCCTAACCCTGTTTATTGACTATTTTTACAGTTTTTGCCTATTAAACATACCATACATCCAAGAGAAAAGTAAACCAGAAAAATATTAACTTAAAACACTAATTAAACTTTATTTTTTCCGTTTATGAGGTGTCTTATCTTCTCTCTTCAAAAACCAACAGTACTCGCCCATCATGGCTCGATTCCATCGCCCTTGGTACCGAATTTCCATTGTTCTGATATCTTGATGAAACCTTTCACCCTGCTCGTCACTAACAGCTCTCAAATTTTTAGGAAAAAATGATAAATGGGAATGGAGGAAGTGAATTTTTAATGACATTCTGGCACCAAGCGCTTTATAGACATCTAAGACGTCATTAACTAATTGTTTATAATTTTCATCCATATTGTTGCCTAAACATCCCCTTACTACATTAACTTTTTAATTCCATGCTCTGAGTTCCTGCCTGGTAAGCTTTTCCGTAAAATTGACATCGCCTAGCAATTTTCTGTTTTGTGGCCCAATAAAAATGCCTTCTTTTAATTTGGCATCACTTAACTGGGGAAAGAATTGTCTTAGTTATTTAAATCCATCACCATCTTTATTCAAAGCCTTCACAAAGTTTAATGTGAAGAGGAGGCAAAAGGACATTTTTGGGATCAACAAGAAGTATAAATTTAACATTTTGAGATCCTGGTTGAAATTCGCTTCTTTCTGGCCAAATTTTTCTTACATAATGCTGATTTATTGCACGACTGTCCCATAAACAAAGAAAACAGCAATATTTTGTAAATACCCCCTGAAGTCCCACTGAAATCGCTATAACTTTTAAGTCCCCACATATCTGCCATTTATATCTATTGTAGTTTATTTTATACAAAATCGTGCGCATATTTTCATAATTTTCTTTCATTGCAACTGAATGGGTAACTGGTGTAGAGGGTTTTAAATTTCCATTATGCAATAACACACTTTTAAGCTATATTTAGATGAGTCTATGAATAAGCGCCACTCACGAGGAGAATGTTCAATATCAAGTTCCTGCATTAAACTGTCTATATCAGTACACGCGCACAACGAATTTTCCATACTGTAGAATACAGAAAACATAGCATTTCTTTTTCTGAAATTCGTAATTTTTGTTTGTTTGGCCAATAGGTTCCATTCCTTAAGACGGCAACGAAGTTCTGACTGTTGCTTGGATAACCCCAAATCACATACTAAATCATTTAATTCATTTTGAACAATCAAATGTGGCTCGCCGGAACTAGAATCTGTGGTAGAAGTTGGATCGGTGCACTGTTCTTCTGAGCTGCCTGATGATGCGTTATCTCCATTATCTCCCAAATCAATAACTAGCCAATTTAAAGGAGCAATCGGCACTGCACCAATGATACACTACAACTAACACAGCATACATGGGGAGCCCACCGCTTATCTTAACACACCCAAATATTTAAAGTAGGCTTTTTTACATTTTCGGAAAATGGCCTTGTTTGTGATTTCACCAGAAATTGTCCACAAATATAACAACATCTGTCAAGAGAAATTTTGCAACTTCGGCGCGTTTGACTCGACATTCTCGTCTTCACATACCCTTGCTTATCGATACACACAGAACCACTGAATTCGAAACTCAACAGAAGAGTGATGTTTAACGTTTATTTTATGTCACACATGTTATAAACAACCCAGTCTAGGTAATTTTTCCGTTGTAAAATGGACCCATTTTAGTGGCCCCACAATAAAATTGTTTACCTGCCAATATGAAAGGTTCTAATTGGGCTATTAAAAAATGGTACGTATTAGGGCTTTCCGAATATGTTTGTTATTATTGGTAGGGCATTTCCATTGTGAAAATAATGAGCTGGCCTGTGTTAGAAAAATCTTGTCGGCCAGTGTAATGATTTTTACCAAAATCTCATCACTCCAACCCAACAAACCTCTTGATTTTGGACCAAACGTTAAAGTCAATCGGATAAGTAGTTTTTAAGCTATATATAAATATAAAAAATCGGGGTTAATCCCGGAATTGATCGGTTTAGACCGATATACCTAATTACAAAAATGTACCATTTAAAAGTTGCTTACCTTTGACAGTAGAATTGAAGTTTTAAGAACATCTGTCTAAAGCCAGGATATCAATGGTATCATGTATGGTACGCGTGATTTTTTGGCACAAACTGCAACTTGCCAATATAGCAAATTATTTTCATTTAGATTGCCATTTTATTGGCTAGGTATTATATTTAAAAATAACCTAGTACCAACCTAATTAAAGGAAAAAATCATCCTCCATACAACATTCTTGATTTAATTCTGATAGCTGTATTGAAAGCAATAAAAATAATGAATATAAACGTTTTATTTCAGCAACCATTTTTTATCGCATTTTTAGCCTGGCTTTTCAGATCCTGACAAGGCCACTTAACAAAAATACCATTTACTACGTCAATTGTTCTGGAAGATTAATTGCTATCTAGATTGAGGATTAGGAAAGGAGGAAACTGAAAAAGGGCTTTTTTATTCGGGGGAGGTTTTTCTTTCTAACAGTGAAATCGTTTAAACGCAAGAGGAATGTGACATATCAATTTATAATGCTATTAATCAAATATAGTTTACACAGTTATTTAGTGAAGCGTCCCAAGGAATAAGAAGTGACACTATACTAGGATAAAAAAAAACGATTTATTGTTTAACAAGATATAAATGTAATAAATATTTTTCGTCAAACTTGTTCTACAGTGTGTCAAAAATTCGCTTATGCAAAATAGATTTCGGCAATTTTTTAATACAATGCAGTTCTCGATGTTCTGATCAGCTATCATGGGCACATTCTAATCCTATGATTGGTTTTTAAAATATATGGTGTTAAACTTTGCCCAAATCCCATATAAAATCCATGGGGAAAACATGATGACCCAAAATATGCATATCTATACCTATAAAAGAGTACCGTGACTGACTGACTGACAGACAACGCACAGCCTAAGCCTAGAGATTTGGCATATAAAGGAAATATTTCTTGACTACCATAGGTGTGCATTAAGAAGGGATTTTACCAAATTTTATCCCTAAAGGTGTGGTAAAATGTGTACAAAGGGTTTTTTTAAAGTTACGATGATTACATTTTGTAAATATAATATAAAATAACTCGTGTTTAACCAAGAAAACAAAAATATTTGTTTAAAACATTCACTTAATTTATTTTACAAAAAGTACAACATATGTCAATTGTTTCGTCAACACTGTGGCTTCATCAGATGTTCGATCTTACATTAAAGTGTAGGTATTAGATACCTGAACCCGTTTTGCTGATATTATACAGGTAAAATATTTAGAATATTCCGTAATGTAATAAAAATTTAACAATGGGGAACTATATAGGTCCAACTGACTGTTTAATAATGTGTTGCTATTTTTATGTTTGTTTATTTCCACACTTTCTAGTAAAATAAGTTTCTTACTTCTTAATTTGACATTTCATCAGATCTTCACGTTTCAGGGTCCCTAGATGACGAAAAACATGTTTTCTCAATTCCGTTGGTCTGTTTGTCTGTCTGTCTGTTTGCGGCGTAGCTAAAAAACTACTTACTTGATTAACTTCAAATTTTGGAGAAAAATTAATGGTGATATGGGGATGACCTGGTAACATTTTGATAAAAATCCAGTATGGCGAAACAAAATGGCGGCCTAGTGACATGTTAAAAAAATATTATGGAATGGAAAATATGTTGGAATCAACTGATAACATTTTGGAACGAATCTAAGATGGCGGAACAAAATAGCGGTTTAATAAAATATTTAATAATTCAGCCTGAAAAACTGCTTAATGGTTTGATTTCAAATTGTGTGTCATAACTAATTATGGTATAGAGATCAACTAGTAAAATTGCGTTACTAATTCAAGATGACAGAACGAAATTGCGGTCAAATAAAATTTTGTAATCGTGAAGAAATCGGTTTAATAAAATATTTAATAATTCCCTGAAAAACTGATGATTTCAAAAAACTAATTATGTTTTAAAATCAATTCCGAAATTGCGGTCAAATAAAATTTTGTAATCGTGAAGAAATCACCCTTGATGTCAAAAAACATGTTTTATCAATTCCGTCGGTCCATCTGTAGGTCTGTCGACATAGCTTAAAAAGTGCTTACCCGATTGACTAATTTTGACCAAAAATTAAGGATTATATGGGGATAGAGTGGTGTATTATTCGGAGTTAAGGTCCAGTAAAAGAAATATTTGTTTAATTGTGAATGTTTTGCAATCTAATTGTTGCATCATCAGGATACATATGTAGATTCAACATCCTGCATGAAATCTATATTATCAGTCTTGACCTAGACCGTCAGTCCGCAGATGTTTCCTTGTATTTTTATGTTTTTTTTTATTTTCGACGTTTCGCAATTTTATGGGTGCATCCTCAGGACGTATTTAGAGATTTTATATCCTGCATGAAACCCATATTATCAGTCTTTACCTTTACCCTTGGTTCGCAGTTACTTTCCAGATATAAGTTTCTAAATGGTTGTCGTTAACCATCTTCTTGTTGTTATTTTAGAGTGTGGTATTATTTCGGGTTTCGGAGAAAGTAAGGACTGATAATATGGGTTTCAATTTAAGATGGCGAAACAAAATGGCGGTCAGATAAAATTTTTAAAAAATTAACTGAAAAAAATCATGTTTAATTGACTTTAAGTCTTCCAGAAAATTTTAATTTGAAAATGGGATAAACTGGTATGAATTCAATTAATGTGGCATATATGATGGAACAAAATGGCGCTGAATCAACATGAAAGGACAATATATGTAACACACATATACTGTGACTATGTACTGAACTAAATTGGATCATACTTCACTATTTTTAACAAATGGAAAAAAATCGTAACGAGAGAAATATAAATTAACTTGATAAACACCGGATTTATTCTGTTTTTTGATTTTTCTCTTATTGTTTTTTGATATATCTACCAAAACTGCTGTTAGTCCTAAAGGCAACAATTGCACCTAAAATAAAACAAAAGCTTTCACGGCTTTAGCCATGAATATATATATATATATATATATATATATATATATATATATATATATATATATTGGGTTAACGGTCTGTATAAAGGCTGGTTAAAAGAAGACTCTTTTCTACTCTGCCGAGCTTTTGGAAATCTTTATTTCCTTCTTCAAGGCTACAATATAGAGTTGATGGAAAGTAAAAATTATAAAATCTATGATCTAAACTTACTTGTAAAATGAGTACAGTTCAAATTGGTACATTATCAAAACCTTCTTGGATCCTAGTAATTAACATAACTTAATTAATAACTTTAATTTTAGAATAAGGTAAGAAAAAAAATATATTAGGTACCTTATTCTAAAATTAAAGTGATTTCTCACACCACCACTGTCAAAGGTGAATATTAAATACCAAAAATTTTACAAATGACATATGTCTTCTGAATGGTACAATTTACATTGTCTTGTGTCTCATCGCTTCATTTAACTATCAACAACAAGATGTTTGGTGTTATTTTGTATACTAATAATAATCAATTATCTTATATATACATTTTAAATAATTTATGTTAATTGCCAGGATCCAAAAAGTTTTTAAGAAAGCTATTATTGTTTAATTTGATGAATGTTAAATAAAGGCATATTTTTGTTTTTCCAAAACAGTTAGAAAAATGTTACTTTAGCTAACGGCGATTAAAAAATGTATTTTATTGAACAACTAACTGGCATATGGTATTAATGTTATCTCCGTACCATTGTATTTTTAAACCAATAGAACTTATATGGAGTCAATTAAAGCAAAGGAATCTTAGACATAATATAAATACAAAACAGTCCTAATCAATTCCATGTTAGGACTTATTAAAACAGAAGCAAATTTCTTATCATCTGACAATAGTTTTAAAAATTTGTCGCAAAACATTGATTCTTTTATAATGTGCTTAAATAATGATAGTAGTAGTAGTGATGATCACTTACTTGAATAAGCAACATAGTTTTTTTATTATTTACATGCATATAAAATATGATATTTATAGTGTTTTTCGAAATCAAAATCAAAATCAATAGTTTATTTCTTCAATTTAAAAGTACATATACAATAATTCGAGAAAAAGTCAGAAGGTCAAAAAATGTAAAAAAGAAAACTTAAATACATAGATATACTTAGAAACTAGACAATACAAAATAAGATATATTTACATAAATTCCTAGACATCGTAGCGGCACATTTTTTAAGCGTTTTTTAAAAATATTTATGTTGACAGCATCTCTAATTTCTTTATTCGGTTTATTAAATAGTGTACATCCCGTAAAGTAAATATATTTTTGATACATAGTAGATCGATAGTTTTCTGGTAACAGAATCACCTTCGATCTCGTGTTGTAACTATGAGATGATCTTACTTTTTAAAATAAACGCTTGTTACGGTATACAAAACAACATACTTCATATACAGGGTGGTCCATCCCAGGTCCCTTCTTCTGTAGCTCACTTATCATTTGACTCATGAATTTTAAATCTTGCACAATTCATATGTATATTAGGGCGCATTTTCTAAAAATATTTTTGATTATACAGGGTGACCCAAAAAAGTGTGACGTCACAATGACATATTTTTTTAAATTAGATGACCTATATTTTTTTGCATATTTAGATGGCTTCCATAGTTATTTACATCATCCTTAAATTTTATTGGATTCGATCGGTAAATAACCGCTTGAAAAAATTAAATATGAAAAAAAGTGAATTTACACCACTGGTTAAAAAAAATTATAAAAATTCAAATATTGCCTCGACATAAGAATCAAACTGGGAGTTCATTAAATAAGGTTTGACAATCTCGCTATATGGAATCTTGAGGAATCCCTGATTTTACAATTTTTAAGTCGCTATTTATGCATGATCTTAGGAGATAGGATAGGAGTTTACCCCTTAAACCATATCTAAACAATTTTGGTAGCAACAGCTTATAATCTCCTAAATTAAAAGCACGTGAAAAGTCAATAAACATACCCAATACCAATAATCTCCTGTCTAGGGACTCGACTATGATACGCTAGAACTGACACAGTGCTGTATCTGTATTTTTATTCATAATAAAACCATGCTGGTGCGATGATAATAGATTATTTGTACAAAAAAAATGAAACCAGCTGATCCTCAATTACCAATTCGAAAATTTTATATACGCTAGATAACAGACTTGTGCCACGATAATTATCAACATTATTATGGACCCCTTCCTTATATAAAGGTAGAACCGTGGCTAGCTTTAGACTATCAGAAAAAAACATTCTTATCAATGGATAAATTGATGAAATGCGCTAATATATCGGCTAAGCAAAATTTACACTTTTTCAGAATATTATTTGAAATACCGTCATTAGAATTCTTAAGACTATTAATGATAACTATAACATTAGTGCCACAAACAGGTTTCATACACTTTAGTATATTAAATAAAAAATGTCAGTAAGTAAATTATGTACAGCCCTATTCCTTACCTGGTTTACTACTGACGGTAAATGTCTAGGCAATAATAACACAGGTAGTTAATATTCTATTACTCTCTTATAATTCTTGTATGAGTATAACTTTCTTATCTACTTAAATTTAAAATTACCATGAATTTCAAAAGTCGAAAAGTTTATTTATATATAAATAATGATACTTACTTAAGTATATAAATAATGATAGTTACTTAAGTATACCTTCAAATATGCAAATTTAGGGTAGCTTTTAGAAAAATCTCTTAAGATCTTCATTTGAAAAATACTCCATAAATCTAGAGTCAGTTTATGTACAAATACCTTAAGGAAAACAAATATACGTTCTTATATTGTGCAGCGAGATGCAGACTTACCACAATGCTTGCCAATCATTTCCTCTTTGGACATCCAGGCTTACTGCGATCTCTTTTATCCTGCCCTGAACTGGAAAAGTTATTTCCTTGGAATAAAATAGATATACTCGAGGTTGGATTTCACTCGTCTTTACTGTACCACTAAACCGCATTTCGGTATTCAAGACGCGCTTAGAAATAAACAGAGTAAAAGATTTGAGCTCAAGAAAATTAATGGATCTGGATTTTATCAAAACTACATAGTAATCAGTCATATCTGGTTATTTTTGGAACGTTTGCTAACTAGGATTTTTTGCACGATGTTAGAATGCTTTTGTATGTAAAAAACTTGAACATGAATAATTTATGTAAATACTTTTTCTATGGTCGCATATAATAAACTGACAAAACCGCACTGCTAAATAGAAACTGCCTTATATGACACGAGTGTTGAAAAATTAAGTAACTGGGTAATAAGGCCCGCCTAATTTTAATTTTTTGTAAAATAATAATAATTGAAACACATTTTATTATTTATTTTTAGTTCTAAGACAAGTACATTCATTAACTTAACAAAAAATTCTAATCAGTCAATTTAAAGGAAATAAAAATCTCTCTTCTGTAATTTTATTCTTCAAAAACTGGACCCTTTTACCAGATACAGAGATAATAAAGCCCTTATATTTATCCTCACAGAAAGCACGTACATCCTCTTCGGTTAATGCATCACACTTTTCGTAAAATCATAACAGACATTTGCTACATTACCTCATATCAGCAACATAATTTTTCTGACATCCTGCACATAACCAAATTTCTTTATTAATGACCTTTGGAAGACGATGGTATATACTCCACAGGTAAGGTTTTTGGCTTGCGTCCTTTTGCTCTTGCCAATCTCCACTTGAACGGAATCGTTATCGTCTTAGAAGAATGCTTTGTTCACTTCTAGAGCTTTGAACTCAAAGCTTCTTTCAAATTGGTGCATTGGTGGCTTTTATCTTGACTTCCGGAGTAATCAACACTACGAGAAAAGAACTTGCTTACATTGGCTATAGTCATACATTTTTCCCACACTGAGGTAAAAATGTCGGACAATCTTTCCTTGCTTAAAGTTCCTGTTTCATTTTTTTCTCAATTTCGTAGGGGTTCTTCGTCCCAGTGGTGTTCAAAATAACGAAAAACAGCCTTGTCCAGTGGTTGCAATTCGTGCGTTGTGTTACTTGGGCGGCACATTAAATGAATTCCCAACTGTTCAGTTCATTCTGTTATGGAAATTTCTAAATCGCAGCAATTAAAACAATTGGAGTGATGGACATGTAATTTGCGAAATGCTCTAATCATTTGACGAAGATCTACTTGACAGGCAATCTTCAAAAGTCAGTTTCAGCCTTTTTCCTTTGAAGAGAATCATGGAAGGTATCACTCGACCTATGGCATTTGCGCATCCAGTAATGAAGACAGTTTCCACAAGGTTTGTGGGCGACTAAATAAACTCTTTTTGTCCTTTCGGGCAAGAGCTCATTGCTGGTAGTGACCGGACGACATCCTTTCTTGTTCATATTGTAAATTTTGTCTGCTTTGTTTTTCACGCCAATCACTTTCAATGGATTTTCTAATTGGCTAAAGAATTCCCGTGCAATCGGTTTATTTAATTTCTGTGCTCTTGCGGGATTCATATGCTGGTCACGACGAAGAGAAACTGCTTTGTTTCGTAACATTGAAAAAGTTAGGGATATTTTTTATGATGAACACACATCTACTGATAGTTTTCGGTGTAAGTGGAAACCCCCTTTCGACAAACCTAAATATTTTAGAATCCGATTCGGCTTCTAATTCCGAATTTAAAATAGACAGCCGTCCCAGCTTTCGCTTGGAACTGCCAGATTTAATATAAGCTCTTAAGAGTGAACGAGGTAATCCGCAATGTTTTTCCATATATCTTTGAGACTTTCTTGTTTTAGGAGATCCAGGGCTTCTTCCATTATTCAATATTCCCGGTTTGCTCGTAAACTACGCCCCTGTATTGTACACAGCCCATACGTTTCGTACTATTTGAACATTGGACGGACGTAACTGAAACTTCCTCAACAAGGTATCGGTTATCCTTAACGACGGGATGTAAGTCAACTACATCCCTAAGGAAATTATAATATGAAATTTCCATTATGCTTTCACTACAGTCATAAGCAGCTTCAATTTCGTCAAGCTAACATTTTATAAAATTACAGCAGTATTAAGTGATATGAATATTAATAGTATAATAATTTTCATATAATTTTTTCACAGTTCTTTCTTCCCTCGTAAAATGAAAGTAGGTATTGTTATCGTAAAAAATCACTCTCCGAGATTTTTTCAAATCTTTACGATTCAGGGTCCCCTAGATGCCGAAAAAAAAAATGTTTTTCAATTCCGTCGGTCGGTCGGTTTGTCTGTTTGCGGCATAGTTAAAAAACTACTTCCCCAAGTGACTTCAAATTTTGGTCAAAAATTAAGGGTCATATGGAGATGACCTGGTAACATTTTGGTAAAATTTCAATATGGCAAAACAAAATGAGGGCCTAGTGAAATGTTGGATAGTGGTATAAAGATGAATAGTGATACAGAGATGGAGTAGTGAAATTGTTGTACTAACTCCAGGCGGCAGAACAAAATGGCGGCCAAAAAAAAATAAAATAATAGGTTTTAGCGTCCGTAGATAAATATTCAAAAAATATTTTAATCAATTCCGTCGGTCCGTCTCTTTGTCTGTCTGTCTTTTCGCGGCATAGCTTAAAAACTACTTATCAGAGTGATTTCAAGTTTAAGTCAAAAATTAAGGGTCATATGGGGATAACCTGCTAATATTTTGGTAAAAATACAATGTCAGAACAAGATGGCGTAAACGTTAAAAAATGTTTACCAAAAAAAATAAGTATATCCAATTTCCTCAAATTTTGCAAAAAAATGAAGTATTACATAAGAATGAACTGGTAACATTTTGATATGGATATAAGATAGCAAAACAAAATGGCAGCCTAATAAAATATTTAAAAAATTGGCTTGAAAAAAACTACTCTTAGATTAATTTCAGATTTGGTGCAAGCATTAAGTGTGATATAGAGATAAACTGGTAAAGTTGTGGTACCAATTCAAGATGGCGAAACAGAATGACGGCCAAATAATTCTTTAAAAAATCAACGTAAAAAAATCTGATTCAATTGACTTACAGACAAATTAAATGTGATATAGGGATAAACTGGTAGGAATTCAACATGACGTAACAAAATGAGGGTGTGACATAGGTAGACACTGGTAAAATACTAGTAGGAACCCAATATGAAGGAACAAAATGGCGCCTAATAAAAATACTTGAAATACACAGCGAGATATGAAAAAAGTTCAGTACAGTTCCAGGCAAGGGAATTATGTTGCACCATATCAATGCATCGTCCCATAGGGCAGCTTTAACTCTCCAGTTTTTGGCTGAAAAAAATACAAAAGTAATAGAACTTCCCCCGTACCCACCTGATTTAGCAATGTGTGACTTTTGGCTACTATCCCTAGTATATAAATAAAGCCTGTTTTAGATTAGGATAACACGCGATTCCTGTAACGTAACGTATTTGGTTTTATAGAAAATTTTCCCTAAACCTTACAAATTTATCTCTAAATAACACACGAGCTCTGTGCAAAATCTGAATTTAATTTAATAAATATTCTTCAAGGTATTGGCAGTCCAATTCTTGAACAGTGCTTCGAGCTGCACTTATCTTACTATTTTATAAGGCCCGAACTTTTTGTCAAAATTCCTTGTCAAAAATTTTTTAGCTAATTTTTTGATGTTTCTGCACAAACTCATTCTTTATAGCCAAAATACCATTTTTTACGGCTGATCTACCATGAGTAAGTCTTCAGATTTCCTTAGTAGGTCACATTTTATGTAATTATGTATAATGCTTGTTACCACCTACAGGCTGTACTCCTGGACCGATTTTCATGAGTGCAACATCAAAAGATTTATCTCTATCCCGCGAGTTTTCTTATCTACGTTTGCTAAAAAGAACAAAATTGCGGAAGTAACATGCCTTTTTTGTACTTTGTGCAAGAAAAGAAAATAAATATTTTTATATTACATTGCGATAAATGTCAAAGACTATATATATATATGCTAAGGTAGTATACAGGTCGTCCCAAATATAAGCAATTATTTCATGTTAAGTCCTGTAGTACCCAAAAGGTTGATCTTGAGCGAAAAAAGTAAATTCACCGACGAGAGATCTATGTTTTCTCTAGAGGCTCGTAGAAAAATCAGCCCGAGATCAGTGTTAAGGTTATTTTTTGAGGATTTTTTTAAAATTACAAATTTTTCTGCTTGGTTTTGAACCTTTGGTCCTGCGTATCAGTAGCTGCTAGGAAAAAAACGATTGAGCAAGTTAAAAGGATGAAACATGGATTCATATTTTTTGTCCTGAAATTGGATAAAAATAAAAAAATCTAAAAAATTTTTGTTCTTAAAGAAAGTAATTTTTCGTTTGCGTTTATCTCGGCCTTGATGTGATGCGACATCAGGATAAATATTTTGATAAGATGGACTTTTTCACTTGACGTGAGTCGAAATATCTGAATGATTTTAGGGGTGGTAAAAATAAATCGAAAAATAGAATAAACTTCACGAACCCTGTCCAAATTTCTAGCATTAATTTCATGCCCAGTGGCGTACCAACAGGGCCCGCAGGGGAGGCTCGGAGGTCCAGGGGCCCCTCGATCCCGAGCAAGCTTCTTGCTTAATAATAAATATAATACTGAATTCTATACCAGCAGAATTTGCTTGAACCCCATAATTTTCTAAAATTAAATATATTTTGTTTTATCAGTACCTATTTTATAGCAAAGTTTGACAACACGGCAAAACATAGTGAAATGTGGGATCCACTATAAAAAAACTATGTCCCATCAGATGGCATCCAGGGCCGAATCTATAATTTCGCTAAGAGTTAATTATTTAGCCGTGTTTGTCGAATCTAGTTAGCAAAGAAAAAATCTGATAGGGATGAGGCAAAAGTCTGAGGCAAAATAAAATAGAAAATTTTGAATTCATATTTTTATTAACATTCCAAGGAAAAATATTTGAAATCGTCAATTTACAAAAAAGTGATGTAGATATTGGACACGCCACAGATTTAATAGCAAATATTTCAGATCAATTAAGGAATTTGAGAAATAATTTTGAAAATATTTTTGAGACTTCGGTAACAATGGCATTGAGCCACAAATCACAGACAATAGAATCCATACTATTAAACATTTTTTGATAAAATAGCGGTTGATGAACCAATTGAAGAGCCTAAAAATCGTTTAAGAATTTCAGTATTCAACGTTTGCCTATCTATATATATATATATATATATATATATATATATATATATATATATATATATATATATTGTGTTTTCTTGAACCGTTATTGTATACAAAAGTGAAAAAATATTTGGCATCTTCGGAAAACATTTTTTGATACTAAAATTATAAAAATACAGACATTAATATTTAAGAGACACACTGTATATAAAACAATATTACGTTAAAACATATTTATATTCAAAACTATTACATACCTTGAAATAAGCAGATAAAAAGCCAGAACATGTTTTAGAGCAGTAAGAAATATTTATCGCTTGTATTTTTTTTTGTTCTCTCGTAAAAGAAACCGAACGCTTTTCTGTTGTTTTATGTTGAATACCGTTTAAGTGTGGAGAGTTAATATAAAATTGAAATTAAGGTGTCACATTAATAAATTTATATACATAAATTATTAAATCTGTCATTCATGGAGTTTTTTCTCTAGTAATTTCTATCATTTCTTTGATGGCTAATTTATTGTAATTAATTGCACAGACAAAAGAACTCATACTATTAAACACGTTTTTTTGATGAAATAGCGATTGAATTTTTGATTTTTTGAATGATTTGAATTATAATTCAGATATCTCTCAGACCAAGTATCTTTTGTGTACCATTTTGTTTGAATTTTGTTGTTGTTTTTTATGAGAGTCATAGCTAAACCGTACGTGAATTGAAGATGTTGAAATCATGTACAGTTTCGTTTAAGAATATCATATTCAACGTTTGCGCATATATATATATATATATATATATATATATATATATATATATATATATATATATATATTAAGTCGTTTAAGACATGCAAGTCCCGACAAATTCAAAAATGTCAAGAAAAACAGCAAAGAAACTATTTAAAATTCGATATTTTAAGTACCAAAACAAAGGACTTCCTTCGTGGTGTGAGCCATAATGTTGATGATTGTTACTTTTGTGCCGTGAATATAAAAGGTATGAATAAATAATACTTGGGTTTTTCCAAATATACATTATTAATGAAGTGAAAGAACTGAAAGTTCAAAAATAGGGGTTTCCAAGGAGAGTTAAATATCATACAAAATCTTGTCTAAGTCAGCAGAGCTTCTTGCATCAAGGCTTAAAGAAAAACAACAATTCAACGAGAGAGAAAAACATTCTTCCGTATTTTACCGAGGAAAATAGTTTAGTATAAACTCCGGACTTCTACATATACCGACCAGAAGTAGACAGTTCTAAATGAAGTCTAAAAACTGTCTAGAAATAAAGCTTCAATCCCGATAGGTACTCTACCAAACTTAAAGAGGAATACCAAAACATTAAACTGGTTTTAGAGAAAATTTTGTTGGTACAACATCAGTGGTCTGTATGAATTTAAAAATGGTGAACTTTTTATTAGGTCAACAAGGTGTATACTAAATACCCCTGTTTTCTCTGTTTATTTCACTGGACTTGTCGAGAGAAAATATCTGTTGGGAATGCCAATATTATTGAACCCCTAATTAGCCGGGAAAAAATCATTCTTCCGCCACTTCATATTAAACTTGGGCTCATGAAACAGTTCGTTAAAGCCTGGATAAAAATGGTGATTGTTTTAAATATATTTGTCAAACATTTCCAAGCCTTAGCATGGAGAAATTAAAAGCAGGTATCTTTGATGGTCCCCAAATCCGCAATCTTATAAAAGACAAGAACTTTTTAAAACATGAATTTGGAAAAGCTTTGTATCTTTTGTCAAAAACTTTTTAGGTAATCACAAGGCAGCAGAATATTGCGAAATTGTCACACAGAATTCCAGAGATATTAGGATGTGATTATCTGGTATGACTATTGAATCTATAACATTTTTGAAAGTAAAAGAGTCTTTAATGTAGAAGTCGTTTAGACCGGTAATATTGGAAATGCAATTTGACAGATATTTTGACAAATAATAAGGGAGATTTAATACTTGAAACGATAGGTCTTATTGGAAGATTTGGTTTATGCAATTTTGGCAAACCGTAAATTTTTGGAGCTACGGCATATAAATAAATAACCAAATTAAAATTTGGTATTTAATTCGAACCTAAACCCAAGAATTTTCCACTTTAATATATATATATATATATATATATATATATATATATATATATATATATATATATATATATATATAAAATAGATATGCGGTATTCAAAAATGTCTATTTAAAATTCGATATTTTAAGTACCAAAACACTTCTTAAAGGGCAAGAACTGGACAATATTAATGAAGTGAAAGAACTAGTTCAAAATTATCCAGACGATATAATACAAAATCTTGCGTCTAAGCTAATTCAAATGAAAATTCTTCCATATGTAAGTCTAAAAAAATCCTAACAGTACTAGGGAATTTTCTGATTTAATTTTTGAAAAAAATCAATTGTTGATTAGAAATGTACCTGAGATTTGCACCGCATTTCAATTGTTTCATTTGTAGTATTGCCTGTTACATCGGCTCAACCAGAAAGAACATTTTCAAAACTGAAATTAATAAAACGTTTTCTAAGATCGACAATGAGAGTTCATTAGCATTAATTTCTATATGAAACGAACGGGCAGTGGCGGCTCGCCAGGGAACGCTGCGCCACTTCACCTACATCGTTCAATCAATTTACTTTAAAATAAAAATATTTTTAAAATATTAAGCATTTTATAACCTACATTTTTATTATATAAATGCAATTATATAAATTCACATTATTTACTTAATTATACCATTATTTTCTATCAAAACTAGTGCGTTATATACTCAAAAAATAATAATGACTTTTAAAAATTTATTTTTTTTCTCTTCTTAAACCAATCTGAAATGCGATGCAAATCATAATAACATTTTTAGAGTTGCTGATTTTTCTTTATTTATGGGTTTCATAGCACTATACGTATCCATAATATTTATGTTTTGACCAATAATCTTAATATATGAGTTATTATCTACAAATAGCGCTCTAAAAATATCTTGTGATTACACCATACTTTACCAAAAAAAAAAACATATTTTTATCTTACATTGAAGAAAACTATAAATAAACTTATGATTTGTTTCTGTCAGAAGAGGGCATTTGATATGTTAAGTGAAAGCTTTGTTGCCAGATTTCAAGAGTAGTATTCCGTGTTAAATGTTATTTTTTTCAATTTGTTGTTTAATATAATGTTTCTTTTTTTGAATAGTAGTTTTTGTATTATATTATATACCCTAATGTGTCTTCTTTTGTTAAGTTTTGATTATGAATACATTTGTTCAATATTTTATTAATCCACGTTCAGGCAGATTCAGTTTTTTAACAAAAGTTATAATTATTAAAAATGCTGTTTAGGTTAGGTTAGGAATGGTTAGGCTTGCTGTAGCCAATAAAATTCAGAGTCTATATTAAAACAAAGATTTTTTGAGCAAAACTCATACTGTTAGGTGGCAATGTCCCGTTAGCGTTAGGTTAGCCCAGGTTTGTCGATAAAATTATCGTTAAAACTATAAATTATCATTAACGCCAAATTTCAAGTCATTGAAAATCAGATCTGAAATACTCGCGCACTCTGAAATGACGTAACTTGTGGGAGTTGCAGCGGATTTCAGGCCTTGTATTAAAAAACGGATCTATAATAAAACAAAGCTAAATCTTGAATATTTATGATTTTCAAAATGCATTTTCTCCAAACCAACTGGATCATGTGGAACATTCACACTTTTTAAATCTGGAAATTACTACTGAAAATGAACACGTTTTTGAAAATTTTCAAAATTCATGGCTACGTATAGCCTTATAGACCCATATGTTTGTTACTCTTGATTTTCCTATTTTTGTGTTAGTTATATATGTTTATTGATTAAAGTTGTGTCTTATGTTCTGTAGTTTTGTAATCATAAAACAGTAACCATGTAAAAATACCGGGTGACAACGAAACTACTGTCCAAGGTGGCATTTTAGAACTGTTAACGACAGATAGATGAAATTGGGTACGTTAATATGGTTGGATTTAGTAAACATAGATGAAATTTACTTAGAATTCTTCAGAAAGTCTAAAAAAAGCACAATATATAGGGTCTTTCATTTAAAATAACGAAGTTGAGGTCACTTCCGGTTAAACGGGAAAATAATTTCTATTGCCAATTGTCTTTTTGTTGAAAGTGCTCACTGTATTCAACCATATTAACGTACCAAATTTCTTCTATCAATAAACCGATCTAAAATGTCACCGTAGACAGTAGTTTCGTTATCCCCCAATATAATAATTTGCTTGGTATAGAGTGGGATGTCCCGTAAAAAATTGTAGAACACTGTGTCACGGTACTATTCATGCCGAATTTTGTTCACCAAATAAACAATTATAATAAAATTTATAAATAGGTAAGAGGTGCAAACATCGGTATACGGAGGATGATTCAGAAGTCGGTTTTTTGTTTTTTTTTTTTAATAAATTAAACTTGTTCATCCTGTTCATCAATCACTTTCTAGACGTGATATGTCACCGATATAGACTTCTCTTAAGATGGACTCATGACCAGTTCTCTCAGAATGAATTTCCTGATATATATCCCATCACAAAATAATCTAAAACTATCTATTTGTTATTAAAACTATTTCATCTTTGTCTTCACATTCTCTATAAACGTCGCTATTCCGTAATTTCATATTGTGAAAGTACCTCTTTGGCTAACAATGTCCCTATCAAGTGCGTTATTTTTTTGTCAGATAACTGGACGCATTAGACATGCATCATCCATCATACTCAGATCATATCTCAATTAACACTTTGGCGATATTTTTATTTAATCACGAATACAAGCAGCAAAAACTGCTTTTCGTAAATACGTATATGTGTGGAAATATTATCTGGAATTAAAATATTTACGCACTCAATTTAATCTGACCTCGAATTTGACCTTCAACTTTTAAATTCATCGTTCATTAATATAAAATAAGTTCTGTTTGTTTATATTTCCGTTACGATGATATAAGGAATTTTCCCTAATTATCGTATTTATTCGTTACATTTTCCTGCCAAAATATATTCATTCTGATTGTACAGGTTTATATTAGGATAGGTTATATTTATTTGTTTTCCATGACTCATATAACTAAGTACCTTCGCTATTAGATCTAAGTCGTTCGGTGCAGATAACCTAAATATTATTCTAATTTCTTTGTGCTGTCCTATTATTATTCCATACATAACACACATTGTCAACTGTTGTATTTTGCAACAATATTTTCCAAAAAATTGGAACACACAAGTCATCCCACTAGCTAAAGTCAAAAATCCTACAGACTTTACCTACGCTCTCCAAAATTCTGGAAAAAGTAATGGAATCTCAAATTTCTTCATATGTATCCAGTAATAATAAGGAATGATCCCTTATAAACAATCTGATGATTTTAACCTGGCAAGTGTTCTCATTCTATCAGATTACACAAAAGCTTTCGACATGATTTATCATAATATATTGCTTTCTATTCGAAAATATATTGACTTTGGCCAGTCGGCGCGGCGGTGGCAATGTTGGCGTCTTTCCTCTCAGACAGAAGCTAGAGGGTAATTCCGAATGGCAATCCTTTATGAAATATATATATTTTTTTTATGATTATTTAATAGGCTTCAACAGCCCCTTCCCTTGTGAAGGAAACTGATAAGTGGCCTTTTATTCCTATCGTAGATGTCTACGTTTATTTTTTTTTAATTTATAATTTTCTTTTGGAATAATAAACGTGTTTATTATTATTATTAAGTAGATAGAAACATTTGCTTAAAAAAAACTTGACAAACACTTTTTTTAAAAATCATGACAATTGATTCGCCAACACCGCGGCCAATACTTAAATTAATAAAAATCTATTAAAAACCGACTTCAATAAAAAGTAAAAAAATTATATTTTATTTTATCTTCGAATAAAATTCTATCTTGGACATCTGATTTTTGCCACATCTAGAGAGTTTATTTGAATAGATACGGAAATGTTGTAAATACACAAATTGTAGGGTTTATTGTAAGTCATCAGAATCTTTTATCAAGTGCGAAGATATTATTGGAAATGTCAAATTTTCACAGGTTGTCAGTTTTTTTAAATGAAACACCCTGTATATTAAATCATATTCCTGAAGATCTTTTTTTTCTAATTTTAAATATATATATATATATATATATATATATATATATATATATATATATACGTTTAATATATTCTGTCAATTAATGTTGGATATAAAAGCGTTTAAACGTTAAAGAAATGGTAAGGTAATTTGCGCTAAAACATAGTGAGCCATGGTCAAGACAATTGCAATCAACGACGCCTTTTTGACGTTTACCGGTCAGAAGTAATTATTAACGAGAATTTTTAATATCTAATACGTTGGACGATGGGTTATTCGGAAGAAGAGAAACTTGACATGATAGAATTATTTTATTTACATGGTAAAAATGCATCGATAGCTCGTAACGAATATCATAGACGGTTTCTAGCTAGACCAACACCGACTTGTAGGACAATATTAAACATCGCTAAACAATTGAATGAAGGAATAACGCTTAAGCGAAAAGATAGAATAGTGGAAAGAAACGCTGAAGAAGATTTAAATATTTTATTATATTTTGAAGGTAATTTTGAATCTTTTGTATTACAATAAGTTATTTATCTAATTTATTCTTGTTTTAGAAAATCCTGAGCGCTCTATTCCCGATGCAGCTACTTTTTTTAACAAATCATGGCATAAAATCGACTCAGTTCTAAAACATTATAAATACAAGCCATCTAAGTTTTTACCTACTCAAGAATTAACCGATCAAAATAAAATATACCGATTACACTTCTGCCAAGAAATAGAAAGGCGTGTTATGATGAACCAACTAAATCTGTCAAACATAATTTTCACTGACGAGGCAATATTTACCACTGGAGGCATGTTTAACCGAACAAATTAGCATTTTTGGTCAAAAGAAAACCTGCGAACTCTTCAGGCGGTCAAAATTCAGGGAAAAAGATCCCTACATGTTTGGTATGGCCTTCTTAACAATCATGTTATTGGACCTATATTTTTAAATGGGAATTTAACCGGACAAACGTATCAGGAGTTATTAGAAAACGAAATCATTTAGAACAACTACCGGTTAATTCATATCTTAATTTGATATGGCAACAAGATGGTGCCCCTCCTCATAATGTCTAGCCGGTCACCAATTTTTTAAATGACAGGTATCCATTTTGGATTGGAAGACATGGACCATTAAGATGGCCAACAGACATTCCCGATCTCGCTCCATTGAACCATTCAAGCTTTAGAGCAAAATATAGTCCATAGATATTATTGGAAATGTCAAATTTTGACAGGTGGTCAGTTTTTTTAAATGGAACACCCTGTATATTATTAAATATTTAAAAAGATCTTTTCTTTCTGATTTCATATACATTTGCCAATATTACTTTTAAATTTACTATGAATGGTTTCTTGTATGAAATGGGGATTATCTCTGTTCAGGTTTCTAATTTTGCTACGTATCCTTGCTTCTAAAATTTGGACATTTCTTGGTCAATTATAATAAATTAATTTTTTTAAATAAATAAGAGACTATTTGGATATTTATCGTTTAAAAAATTGGTTACTGCCAGGATATTGTGGGGTGGGGCACCATCCTGTTGCGAAATTAAGTTGTTGTATGTGGCAATAGGAAGTTGTTCTAATTGGTTCTCTTCTATATTATTTTCTAAATACTCCAAATATCTCTGGCCAGTTAGCCTTCTATTAAAAATAACTGGACCTATTAATTTATTGTTTAAAACACCACACATTCACTGGTCGCCGTCCTTATATCTTAACTCCTTGAATGAGATGTGGATTTGCAGATGCCCAATAATGTTTATTTTTGCTGTTAAAAATTCCTGCTGTTTTTTACTGCATTTTCCGCATTCCGTCTTTCCTTGGCAATATCGTAATCTATCTATCATGATTCGCTCACTTAAATCCTGAACTGGAAGAAATTTATAAGGCCTATATTTTTGAATTACCTTCAAGATAAAGCAAAATGTTAATGTCTTCTTCCTTGTTCCTGTGAATTATTCTAGTTTTCCTCTCTACACTTTTTCTTTCTTGTGGTTGTGTCGGAAATTCTATGCGATATGCATTTCGAGCTCTTGTCACATTTCTTCATTTAGATAATATAAAAAAAACATATTCACCTTCCCTTCCTTAGAATAACCCATTTCGGCACTTGCAAACTAATAAAAATTAAATGTCATAAAATAAAATGACATCATACCTGTCCATGGTTCACTATATTTCAAAAAATTTTAATTCCATATATAATTGCAACCATTAATTATCACAAACATATACAGTGTGTATCAGCCAAATGGAATAAATTCGATAATAAATAAATGGGGGCGTGTTCGGAAAAACGCTTGGACCCGTCGATTGGTATTTTTAGTTGCTCATTTTCTCCAATAAAAACTTTTTATACAGGGTGTGTTTCCGGATATTATTTAAATAAAAACATATTTTATGTTTTTTATACAAATAGGCAATATTAAGTGTGTTCAAATTTATTGCAAAAATTAAGATTAAAAAAATAAAATTACTTATTTCTTCATAATGTATAAACAAAAGTAAAAAGTTAATTTAGAAATTATGCTTCTAACGTTATTTAGCTAACGTTATCTCAGGCGTGACCGATCTAATCGCAAGCGTTATTCGTCTTCTTAAGTCAGCTAAGTCGAGGGGTTTAGTTTTGTATACAACATTTTTAATATGTCCCCATAAGAAAAAGTCTAATGGCGTCAGATCAGGGGATCGCGCTGGCCATTCTATCGATGCTCGTCTCCCTATCCACCGATTTGGAAATATTCCGTTGAGGTACTGCCGGACATTAATTTGGTCCGGATACAAATTTGTCAAAGTTGGCACGACATTATTTTGGAGCAGTGCTAAATAATTATCGCCATTCAAATTGCCGTCAATGAAAAAGGGGGCTATGATATGATCCCTAACAATTCCTGCCCAAACATTAACCTTTTCAGGATATTGAGTATGTTCTTCGCTGATCAGTGAGAATTTTCCCTAGACCAATAGCGGCAATTTTGACGATTTACATGACCGTGAAGTGTAATGGTGCACTCATCCGAAAACAAAACATGTTCTAATTGAATAACATTGTTATCTAACATAGCCATCATTTGTTCACAAAAATAAGTTCTCCTATCATAATCGTCTTCCATGAGCTCCTGAGTTGGTATCACTTTATAGGGATGCATTTTATTTTCTTTTACTGTTCGAATAATCGACGAATGGCTAATATCGAACATTGCGGCGGCTTGTCGACTAGAAATATGTGGGTTTTCCTCAAACTCAAGCATAATATCCAATTTAGTATCATCATTTATTGAATTAGCAGCTGCTTTTTTTATCTGCCTCACATGTCCAAGCTCGCGAAACTGCTTTTCTATTTTACTAATTGTCCCTTGGGATATATGCGGCAAATTTGGAAATTTTTCATGAAATAAGCGAGCAACTTCCACTTGTGTTCGTGTGTTATCTCCATAACCAATCATTTGTAGAATTGTTATTTTATGCATTTCTGTTAAATGAACCATTTTTCTGATATTAGGTATTATGCAGTTAACGAAATTCAAAAGACTATGACACTGACACTGACAACTACTGTCTTGCAAAGAGAAAGGCCAGGCATTTTACACAAAAGTAAACAAAACTTAAAAGTAAACAAAACTGGCTCTTTTTGTTCCATATCAATAAAAAAAAACGCTAAAATGGTTTTTGCTTACATTCTTAATATGAAGACCTAAATGGTAAATAAGTATTGAGTGTGTTGTAGCGAATTTTTGTAATCAAATAAATAGTTCAGTAACCAGAGCCACTTTCATGATAAATTCGAAATAA
This sequence comes from Kuschelorhynchus macadamiae, assembly GCA_030620095.1. Classification (NCBI taxonomy): domain Eukaryota; kingdom Metazoa; phylum Arthropoda; class Insecta; order Coleoptera; family Curculionidae; genus Kuschelorhynchus; species Kuschelorhynchus macadamiae. The sequence continues at coordinate 1,384,271 of JAUTXW010000446.1, forward strand.
ATAAAATAAAAATAAATTTGAAAACACTTAATATTGCCGAAATAGTTGAAGATAGGTATAGGACATTGAACATAAAATATGTTTAGAATCTCGTAAAGAATCCAAAAATTAAATAATATCCGGGGTGTTGCATTTGAAATAAGAAAGTTGGCATTGACCACTGTTACAGGACACACCCTGTATAAAAAGTTTTTATTGGAGAAAATGAGCAACTAAAAATACCAATCGATGGGTCCAAGCGTTTTTCCGAATACGCCCCCATTTATTTATTATCGAATTTATTCCATTTGGCTGATACACACTGTATAATGATTCCGGGTGTACATCCGTTCATCTCTCTCGTTCTGAAAAGAACAATATTGCTGACGTTTCGTCAAAATCGCATTTGGCATTTTTAAAGCTATCGGTTTCGCGTCCGATTGAAGACTCAAAGTGTTAGTGACAGCGGAGCTTCCTTTTATATGCCCACCCTCCGTCGGAGGTTATATCCAAACGGTCGTTCGTCATTGTTTATATTTTCGGGACATTGTTGCTGGACTAATGCCACTTGATTTTCTGCGGTTTTTGGTTTATATATAATTGATTTCCATACTGCTGGTAACTTTCGTGAATCGTTCCTTTTATTTAAATCACCTTGTTTTTTATTTCTGTGGAATTCTCGGATTATTCTGGTCCTATAGTGCTCCATATTGGCAATCTCCTTGCACCCTTCGAAGTTTATTTTGTGCCCTGTTTCCTGATGATGTAAAAATAAAGCAGATGTTGTTACTTACTCCGTGTTTTTCCAATTTTATTTTATCTTTTGGATTTGCAAGTAGTTTACCTATTGTGGTTTGTGGCTTATTAATTGTCGCACCGATCTAGATATGAGGGTATTGGCCACAGCTTGAATTTGTGCTGGATGGTGGTGTGATCCAGCATTCAAATATCTGTCAGTATGTGTTGGTTTTCTATGGACGGTGTATTCAATGTATCCATTGTCCGTTTTGTAAGCAGAACGTCTAAAAATGGGAGTTTGTTGTTTTCCTCTAACTCTAGCGTAAATTGTATTTTAGGATGTATTGAATTTACGTGAGTTAGAAAGTTGTAAAGCTCTGCATTACCGTGTTGCCATATGATAAATATATCATCCAAGCAACGCAGCCAAATTTTGGGCTTTAGATTTGCTTTCTCAGGAGCTTCTTTCAGTTCTCCTTTCCCATTGATGATGAAAATATCATACTATTTATATTGACAAAATATTAATTAAATAAATTAAGCATAATACTTCCATTAATAAAATATATTAAGTAGAATTTTTCCTGCTTCCTTCCAAATCATAACCCCTTTCCCCCTATCACAATAACATTTTTCCATCGAAGACGTACGACACCATCTGTTGATCTTGATTAGCTCATAATTTAGTCTAATTTTGTCTTTTTCTAATAAAATTTATTTATTTATTTATTATTTATTTAACTTGCTATTGGAAGAAGTATAGATTGTTACTTTTTGGATTTCAGAGCGCCTAAGAAATACAGCCGTTCACTTTTATAGAGCATTTAGAGACAAAATATCCTATAAATAACTACTCTTATCTGAACTTAGGCAGACCTGAAAAAGCCAGATGTATTACAAGTAGTAAACCCTGGTATAACAATAATAAATAGATTCAAAAAAAATAGTTTAAACTAAATAGACGGGGTAAAAACCTTTCTAAGTAGTTTGATGAGAAATTGAGCGGTGCAGAAAATTCTTATGTTGGAAATCCGAGTGGAAATCCTTTATAGATATATACGTACAAAAATTATTCAGAAAAATTATGAAAGATAGGAGGAGATGTATGTCATAAATGTGTATATGTATAAAAATAATGAAGCTATTTAACAGAAAAGTTACCGGAATGTTACAAAGTGCGCAAGCGCAAGAACAGAAATGACATTTACATTCTTGATAAATCAATCGTAATTTACAGTGATCGAAGAAATGTAAACAAAGCATTTTTCCTATTTTATACCTATTATTTTAAAAAAGAAACTGTGAATCTCTGTGGCCCATGAACTTGTGTTATAACGAGCTTACGAACTCAATTTTACCCACAGAGTCAGGAAGCGAAAGCTCGAAATAGAAAATAAGTGCTATTTATAAACGAGTTTATAAATAATCCTCGAAATCATCAGTTGCATTTTTTTAAATGTATTATGTTGGATCCAAAGAAGTATTTGAGTGTAAGGACTACTCGTCTAAATTCTAAAAGCCTGCTATCCAGTGAATACTAATTAAAAATTTTGGACATTGATCTATTAGGTACATTTCGAGGTATATTCTAATTTGTATTTAATTTACAGACTGAACATGTAAGTAAAGTGCTTATAATAGTGTTATTTAGGATTTTGTAATATCTTTTATTATTACATATTTTATGCATATTTTTTTGATTATAATGGATTTTGAAAATCGTTTCTCCTTACTGTCATTGCAAATTATACAGGAAATATATTTTGATACGAATATTTAGTTTCAAACTATTTTTAATATATCTTCACAACTGCCAGTTACCTCATTAAAATCGGCTTAAAAATGGAAATACAAACAAATCATTGTCACTGTCAGACTGTTACATAGTTGCCGAATGTTGCATCTATCTGGAATAGTTGATGTTGATTGAAACTACGTTTCATTATAAATAAATGTTGATAGCTAAGAGCTATAAATTATAAATATCAGTATTCCAGATATGAATAGTGATTTTTTAAACCTTAATTTGTAACGTAACCGTTGTTTATATTCATGCATAAAAATTAACTTTTAAAAACATGGCGTGCACCGGAGCAGAATGAAAACGGCCGGTGTTTATTTTTACTGATGCTTCACTTGTTAGTCAAAATTGTTATTATCCTCGCTCATAATTATATAGGTTAAATCCACATATTTTGATGATTAATTATGATTCCCAATTCTATCATTATCTAGTTTTTCGTTTGGATTTAAACATTTTGTAGCTATAGCGCCTGAAAATTTAATAATGGCATTTTGGTATTGTTATCGATTTTTATATTTAAAATAGTACTTTGCGTAAAAAAAAATTAGCTAAAATTTAAGAAGTGATGATGAGTTAATTAACACTTCTCCGGATATTAGATAATTAGCGAAAACCGTCAAGATCCCACCTCTGCAAGCAAAAGTAAGAAATAATATGAAATAGTATAGGTTATGTTGACTATTCGTCCTGTATTTTACATGATTGTCCTTTCTTTTTATGTGCTGTCCTGTAGTGTAGGCGTCCTGTAAAATATTCTGTATTTTGTCCTCGACAATAAAATATTGATGTGGTACTGTTATTTTATTGCTTTGAATGCCGAGGTAGCCAAATGTATTTTGGTTGCCGAATAATTTGTTTTGTTACAGCACAGTTTAAAATAATGTGAAAATAAATAGTAGAAATCCAAGGCCTTTAGCCTGGGACCTGAGGGCTTCAATCAAACATAACTGAAGAACATAGATTTACCCCACCCCCACCTACCCCATTTCTTTGTCTAACCATGCGCCACACCAGGTATCTGGCTTAGGTGTGTTCACAACCAGGCTTTCCTCTTCTCCTGTTCTATTACTGTATTATAAGCAAATAAAGCTACAAATCTAGAACTTGCTAATGAATTTGACAATTTAAAAATTTAATAAAATTGAAAGGGAAAACAACACATTTTGCCATTAGTTTTAAAAAATGATTTTAAAACATTGGAAGAAAATAGTGAAATAAATAGAGGGTCACGTCAAAATGTTTTATAGAAAAGCCTGTGACTATGTGGATAAGTGGTCTGTTCATTTTTTACCTTTTAAAGGTTTAAAGTGAGTTATGCTAAATAAAGAAATCAGCTGAGATGAAATTCAAGACCGATTAACTTCTTTTATTGGATTTAAATATTTAAAGAGTGATTCTATTAAATAAAATGAGCTTTTTGATGAAGTTACTTTCAGCAATTTTTGTCCAAGAAAATATTTCAGTGGCATTAGTCGAAAACAAGTATTGATCAAAGGTGGGTAAAATTTTGTAATTATTTTTAATCTAAAGTCATTCCATTTATTATTTAAAAGTCTTTGGAATATGACTGAGTTTTCTTTATGCCTTTCGGGAACCAATGTAATGATGATGTACATGATGTTTTTATGGAGAAATCTCCAGAAATGTCGAGCTATTAAAAAAGTGTTTATATATTTTACAATTTTTTATTTTATATTAAGACACCAGTGAATTCCGGAGAGTCATGGTAAGCAACCATTTCGAACCTGTATAATTCCCAGTGATTTTGAAAAGGCATGATAATGTCCTGTATTGACTCACAAAAAAATATGGTCACCTTAGTATAGGTACAAGATTTTTATGGATCTACATGGAAAACGCTTGCTGGGGAATTTATCATCTTCATTATGGATATCTACATTGTTCAGTGTTTAAGTAGGTCCTTTAACCTTTAATAATTGTGTCAAAATTGAAACGATTAGTTTTTAGCCGTAGAAAAAGCATACTATTTTTCTAGCATGTAACGGTTTTTACTCACTGGGGTACATTACAACACTCGCTTTGTTTTATTGCAAATATCATGCTTCTGAGTAAAGTATACGCCATTACATGCTGGTTGAGTAAAATACTATTATCTTATTGTACATAAACGGAGCAAAAAAAATATCACACTTTAATTAAAAAAAACCTATTACTTATATCCAAAAATTTAAGGTTACATCAATATTATCGTTGTCAGACAGAAAATCGTAACTGTATCGTTATCGTCGATAAACTCGTGATAGGTAAGTGATATTTGCTAATAGATATCTTAATATCCAATAAAGATATTAAAAAAAGTAGTTAGAAAAGCATTAGCTAACTGATAAACGCCTGAAATCGATTAATAAATCTCTCGTCAAAGGCCATTTACTACTCTTACAACTCTGTTTATTATTGTATGATGAAACACATTCACGAATTCGGCAACAGGAGGTTAACAAACTGTGGTAAAAACGAGTAAAACCTAACCTTAAAAATCGTCGAAATTTGATGTTTGTATCACAACAAAACACTTCAGAATTTTATCGAATTTGCACCGAAACCTGAACTGTTTTTGTTCCATATATTAATTCACGAGCACTGTTTTCGGAATCGGCGATATAATTAAAGTTCTTTAACGTACTAACAATTAAAAAAACGATTGAATCAAATTGAAACTCGAACACATACCGATTTCCTTATAGGAACTAAAGTATTGCCTTTAATTCCCCTGTGGCAACAGCGCATGTCACACTCGGTTACAGTTTACCATAATATTTAAAAATAGGTTAATTCCAAAATTTTTGCTGTTTTACGTGAATCGTATTGTAAACAATCAACATAAAGCACGCATTTAAACAGAACAAGTAACCCAGTCTACGTAAAAAAATCCACGATTTGAATTGAACGCAACAATTAGTTTAATAATAATGAAATGAATTTGCCGATTCTGCAGATGATAAAATACTGAATTTACTTCTGTGGCTAATTTTCATTAACCAGTTTTGTAGGCGTAATTAATTTGACGTCTAGTGTTTGTTATATCTAAAAATAGTAGAAATGAGAACAATGTTAATTTGGATAGACCGATATGAACTGCCGGCGACATCTATGGCCTGCTAAGTTAACTTTGCATAGAACGCCTAAAGAACGATATGGTGTGTGCCAACGACATGGAAATAATTGACGTCATTGGTGTGTGCCTTTGCTTACTGCAGTGGACCATCCGCACCAAAGAAACATTTATTGGAAAAAGTTATTGCTGAGCATTAAAATTCATTGAACTTGTCACTAATCAATTTTCATAATACTAGGAAAAGTATAATTTTCTACTTATTCATTCAACTAGGATTATTTTATCTTTAATTTTGTTACGTCATTAATTTTTCTTGATGGGTATTCAGTTTTTGGTAAGCTTTCTTAGGGCTGTTTTCCCACTTCTTAAAACCGCTTGAAAGAGAATGAGGTTGAGTGGCAGATGCGCATAAAAAATACAGTGTTACTCAAAAATTAACAGAGTGATTTTTTTTTGGGTTTTTACTTGTGAAATAATTTTTTTTAATTGACTTGTTATAAACGTTATTGGAAACTTATTTATGGGGATAACCAATATTAGATAGTCTATAAAAAATACGCAGCTTTCTTTCTGGTTCCTAAGAGAACCAACGGGAAGCGAAATTCATTACCCCCCTATTACAAAACGATGCAGAAGCATCTATATATATATATATATATATATATATATATATATATATATATATATATATATATATATATATATATATTGAAGGTCGATGGTAAGTTAGACCTTTACAGAAAACGGATGAGAGGATTGTTCTGAAAATTTGGTTTCTTGTGCTAACAGACCTGCTCTATCGATTTAAAATATTTTTACTAATTCAGTATTGCCGCTTCTACCTAAAAGTCATAGCAATTTTGTTATTTTAAATGGACACAACCTGTATATGGTTTCTTTTTTGCAATAGCTGATAAATTCTAAATATTTTCCCTTCATACTTTTCTATACCTAGCTTTACCCGTTTTCGAAATAATAATTTATTTTTAACTTACACGGTAAAAAACATGACTTTATTTAAACTTTGATTTTTCCGTAGTTTTACTTTATATAAAATTGAGATTTGGATAGTGGCTTAAGTAAGTTTAGGGTATTTAGCTTCAGTACGAACCGATATCATACAGGGTGACCCAAAATTATTACTAACTCCATTACTTATAAAAGAAAACAAAAATACGTTTTTTTAATGGAATAACATGTATTTTTTTTAAAAACTGAAAGACAATAAAATTTGCCTTTAAATGAAATTGCATGTTCCTATTACCTAAAGTGTCAGGATTTTCTAAAAAACACGTTTTTTAGTGAATTTATGAGATTTGACGATTTTGTCATAGGTAGCCATGATAGTTCGTTGTTAGGAGTCTTAAAACAAATAAACGTAAATATTATTGACGTTAAGAAAATGATCTGGTCCGAACAGCGTAAAATGAATCCGAATAATACGTATGCAAATGAAGTTCTTATGAAGTTGTTTAATCGGCATGGGCAATGTGATCAAATAATAGCTAGAAAATTTAACGCAATGGATCCTGATTTACCACAACTGAGCGAGAAAAAGTTTGCAAGATTCAAAACAATTTCAGAAATAATGACTTCTAATTAAAGACTTGTTATACTTTAACGAAGCCTGTGACTGCCGATGAAGATAATGTTATAAATGTCTGGGATACTTCCATGCAAATCTACAGACTTCAATTCATTGTGCAGTGTTAGATTTGGGTATATCATACTCATCAACCCAGTGAATTTTGTTTTGTTATTTTTAATAGAAGAAACAAATACTTTTGGGCCGATCAAAACCCTTATGCAACCAGAGAAATCGGGTTTCAAAAGAAATTCATTTTTAACGTTTTTTATTTGTTGAAAGATGAAAAAATTAAATTCCAAATTTATGATGAACCTTTGGATTTTGCAAAATACCTACAAATGTTGAGATCTACTGTAAGTGACTTCCTCGAAAATTTAACTCTCGATGAATATCGCAATTGTTGGTATCAACTTGATAGAGCACTAGCTCATTCCACTCAAGAACTATTTCAAATTTTTCGAAGATCATTGGTTTAGACGATAAGGTCCTTGGGATTGGCCAGCAAGGTCGCCCGACCTCACGCCACTGGACTTTTATTTATGGGGTACTTTGAAAGAGAAAGTGTATATGGCAGAGGTACAAAACAAAAAAGAAATACGGTAAAGAGTAATAGTGTATTGAAGAACTTGATGTCAATGAAATTAGAAGAGCCACTACACACCGCACACTGGTCGAATTTAATAAAATCTTGGCATAAATAGAATTACATGTTATGGTTTATTAAAAGTTTAAAAAACTTACATAATTTATTTAAATTTATTCATTAAATTTAATTTTTTTCAAATTTAACAAAAAATCTATTATACAGGGTGATGAAAACGATAGTCAACTTTAGTAAAAAAAACAAATACACTTGCCAATTACCACATGGTAAATTAATTTAAATTCAAACCAAATATTAGGTGGTCTATGAATGAAGTCTGTACACTAGAAGCTATTACCTTGTACCATGACTATAAGTAAAAATAAATATCTTAATATTGATACCTATTATACTAAAACCCAAAGGTATACAGTATTACAGTAATATCTAGCCTAACTACAATAAAGTTTAAATAAAGTATGTATAAATAAACAACATGTTAAATGGATAACATGTTATATGAATTATTTTATTATTTAATTAATACTGGTGTATACCCGAGACAGAGCATACAAGCCCTACCCCTGACCAAATTTTTAAGTTGTAATTCATTTTTTAAAATTCTCTAGTTATGCCACTGTTGAAAGATGAGCTGGATAGGTATAGGTAAACAGGTAAGTAGGAATACTATAATAGTCTAATAAAACAGAAATTTGATAGTTTTTATGTGCCTAATATTTGGTTTCAATTTAAAATAATTTACAATGTCAAATTTCTGTTCTATACGATCAAAGGTAAGTAGTATTTTCAGTATCAGTAAAACCATCAAATGTTTCCAATACAACTTTGTGCCAGTACTTTTACCTCCGGGTAAATTTATCTGGAGAATACTAACCATAGATACAATAGTTTTTTCAACAATTATTTCCATGGTACTGGCCCTAAATTTGAATAAATTTTAGACTTATAGTATCAGTCTTCATCTGATGAGTCTAAAATTTCATCCAAATTTAAAGGCGTGTTGCAAATATTAGGTGGTTTTATTAACCTAAGAGCATCAGGTAAAAGGCTTTTACTGGAGTTGGGTGGTGTTTTGCGAAACCCAGATATGATAGGGTCCGAGGAAACAAGAAGATTAAATATATCCTGTAAATTATCTTGCCTAGAGGTTTTTCTCGCGAAATTTAAACGAAAACTTTTAATGTCCTTATTTCTAGCTTCTTGTGCTTCCTCGGACAACTGTCCTATAGGAATTTCAAAAGCACCAATAATCTCTGCTCCATGTATTAATATTCTATGCACAGATGTGGGCATCGGGTACCATGAATATAAATTTGCAAAAATTCGTGCAGTTTCAATTGTATAACATTGAAATTTAGCTATATCGATGTCATAACCACAGGACAAAGTCTGCAATATTATATAAAATCTGTGAATTAACTGTTCATCGATATGGCAAACTTCAGCAACAACATTTACATTTTCGAAAAACCTACGAGCTGTATTGCCGTCATTCGACGAACCAAAACCTGGTTTTGGTTTATCCACTATTAACCCCAATCGTAAATGCAAATCTTGCTGGATACGTTTTTTTGAGTCTTTGACTTTTTGCTTATCTTCTTCACTTCTGGCCTGCCATTTTTTTATGTCTAACTTATAAGCCAAATGCAGCAAACACTCAAAAAAACGTATCCAAGCATGTAGAGTGGATAAACCAAATTTTAAATAATTGGCATTAATTACAGGCCTCTGAAGAACAACGTCGATGTTAATAAACTCCTTGGACGATGCGCCACAAATAAAACATTTTTGTGTAGAATTATTTTCTGCTAAAATATTTCCTACTTTACTATCTATCATTGTTAAATGTAAGTCGAAACTTACTAACACATTAATGTTATCTATGGTGTATTTAAAAGGAGTCAGATTTGTTAGCTGATTGTCTAGATGTTGTTTTTCAGCCAATGTTAATTCGCGGGTTTCGCGTGAAAACTGAACTTTTATGGGGCGACACATTCGAGTGGAGGAAGGTCTGGAATTTTGCCAAACTATAATGTTTCCGGTGTCAGTTGGTCGGCTTAATCGAATAGGTACAAGCGATGTAAAAAAAATACTAGAGTCTGAGAGCGACTCGTTATTAAAAACTTGCTTGTATTCAGACTGGCCAGATGACCCATCAAAACCATACTTACAAGCTAAGATTAGGTTTAAAATGTCATTATTTGTGCTATTTACATTAAGCAGAACATCCCTTTGTAAAAGTAAAAGTCTTTGACACGTATGATTTAATAAAGATTGGACAGGAACTTCTGCAGAACTTTCTGTTACACGTATGTTTTCAGGATAACACATTCTTTTTGCCTCTAGTATATGATCATACGATGGATAAATATAACAGTTTTTTTCTTGCACCTGTTTTCTAATTAGTTTATATTGAAATTTTGTTAATCTGGCTTCAACCACAAGAGAAAGAGCTTCATTTGAGGAAAGTTGTGAATAATTTTCCGTTTTTAACGCTTTGGAATAATCTTTAGCTTTTTGAGGTTCCTCACAAATGGTCTTTATTAATTTAGAGGCTTCTACTTCCTGGTTGACTCGATAACTCATTTGTGCTGCGTAAGCTAATTGCTGCGGGGAAAATATTTCTCTCAATAGTTTGGTTTTTTGTCTTTTGGTTCTCTCGCTACAGGAATTAAAATCCAGCGCTTTTCGCCCTTTATTATTTTTACAATTTGTTTTAAACTGAACTACAGTATGCAGCCACTCTCCATGATGCTGCAAAAACCTATCTTTTGTTCTATTACATGAAGACCACTTTTGTTTAAATTTATAATAGAAGTCATTTAAAATATTATTAGCTTCATGGCTTAGGTTTGAAGAACCCGTAAATTCTAAAATTCTTGCTCGTAAGCGATTAAATTTACTGTCCAGGTTTTTTTCTCGGAAACTTATAAAGATTTCAAAGAGCTTCATGTAACTCATTGACAACACTGGTTCATTTTGGTCTAAAAACAAAATGCATACGGTTTTATTGATTAAAATTACCCCTACACAAAGAAGTTAACTTTGACTTTGTCAGGTGCAAGATATTGAAATGCAAAGTTAGCTCTCCAGCAGGGAGTTTATAAGTCCGAGCATAAAAAATTTTAAGACCTACCACGGTAAAACTCAATAAAATTAGATTTACAATTCAAAATATTATGAAAATAATTCTTTTTCAGATTCAGAATTGAAGCAGAAAAAAGGGTTTTATATTTTTTTTGGTAAAAGTATATGTAATAGAAAGAAAAATGTATCTTCGAAAGCTTAACCGTTCGCGAATCTTACAAATTTGACCAAATTTAGCCAGTTCAAGACTTTTTAAAAACACTGTATAATTCCTTATGGGCAATTTGGGGCAACCTTTTTTTGTTTATTCAATGAAAAGAGATATTACGCAATACAGAAAAAAATATGCGATAATGGAAATGTGGTGAAAACACAAACAAATTGGTTTTTGAATTTTGATATTTTTAAAAGTCACCTAAGAAAATAACTTTACCTACTTAATGGTTCTATATGTGTTTTAAAATACAACCAAATATTAACATTTTTATTTTTTGGCAACTACATACCTTCGTGGTTTTCTTCCATAACTGATTTTTAAAAGTACTTCAAATATATATTATCTAACGAACTTTGAAACCAATAAACCAAACAACTAATTATCAACGCGTCTAAAAATGTCGTAATTTTATGCAGCTTTGACATTTAATATAACAATAAAACAGAAGTGTATGTGTCATTTGCATGGCCTACTGAATTCCTGGATTGATAAAGTGTCTGAAATAATCGTTTTTGTAATTAATTTTTAAAAATAAAAAAAATCTATTTATGCCAAGATTTGATTAAATTCGACCAGTGTGCACCGTGTTGAAAACCACATTTTGAAATGTTTGGATACAATGCCCAACACTTTCAACATTTACTGAAACACAAATAATATTTTCTTGACTCTGTCCGACATTTCAATTTTATTGTTACTTTTCAAATTGCATAATTTATGAAAAGAGTTCTAACCACACTACACCACAACTTGTTACGTTCTGGACGCGTGTTTCCCTAACCAAGTTAGCATCATCAGCAGATGATATAAACTAAAGTAACTTATCCTAACCGAGACTATTTATAAGTAAATAAATACAATAAAGGGTGAATGCTGTTACTTAGTTTAAGGTATAACATTAAAAATTCTTCTTCTGTCTCGTCTAGTTGTTTTCTAGTTTGATAGATTTGTTAGTAACGCCTTATTAGCATTTCGAAGTATGGTGTTAGCCTTCCTAGTTTTAGTATGATAAGACAACTGTAGGAAGTAAATCGCTGTCACGACACTTAATTTGAAAGGTTACATCGCATAAAAGATTAGTTTTCTTACCTCTCAGTTTCTCATACGTCCTGATTGTCTTGAAGATCTGCTCCCCGTAGAGGTGTATAGTAACTCTCTATTCGGACGCGACAGCAAAAGCTTCGAAAATGCCAAATGTGATTTTGCCGAAACGTCAGCAAAACTGTTCTCTTCAGAACGACGGTAGTGAACGGATGTACACCCGGAATGAAAACACATTATATATATATATATATATATATATATATATATATATATATATATATATATATACAAGTGGTAGTGCTTTTAGTCATTTCATTGACTATTTTCTACTGTTAAAGTAAATTAGTAGTTGGCGAACCCGAAAAACTCAAAAAACTGTAATTAAAAAAAGTGGGTGTGCTTTCTTTGTCTTTGGCCTTCCAGGTAACGGACTACTTAGTTTTCGACTAGTTGTAGATTGTAATGTACAATTTTGCCTTTTAAATATTTAACATTTAATTCGTGAGAGTGCTTAACCGATAATTGATTTGATCGTATCCTTATCACTGAATTAAAAACTAACTAGGTCAGTGATTTTTCTGTTTTGTGGATAAAGAACATACCTGCATTAATTTTTTAAATATAGTCCTTACTAACTGTAAACCTCTCAAAATTGTTTAAACCATGTTTGTATTAAACGTTTTGTTGTAATACTTTAGCTTAAAGTAACTTTTCCCCGAGAGATTCACGAAATGGTCAAGAGCCTAGGGCTCACCATAAACAAAACTAGACCCTGTCTTCTAGTGAGAGAAGTTTTTTTTGTTTTAATTAGATACATATTATCTGAAGTATTGACTATATTGAATCTTTTAAAAGGATAGGCCCTAAAGGATAGCAGCTAATATCAAATACATGGCATGAATACCTAGTAACCAAATAGTAGTCTGACACCGATTTTAAATCAAGTTTTTGAAATCGTTTGATTTTTTTCTACTTTTCTGTGATTTTTTTGAAGTTGCTTTTATTATTTTTTCATTTTTTTTTATTTCAATCCTTCCTCTCTATTTCTTCAGCAAATAGCCGAAATATTACCCGCCCATTACTCGGAATAAAATTAGGCAGCATTAATTTTTTATTTTTATAATTTATAAAACCACATTCGCGTAAAATAAGATCCATATAATGATTCAAAAAAAATTATAGCTCATAAAATTAAAACTTCTACCGATATTTCCTGTCGTTGATTTCAAGTGGTTAAATGTTAATTTTTTTACGTACAATTCCTACGTCCTACATGTCATTAAAAATCCAAACACGTCATTTGTAGTACGATTTTAGTGCTTTTCGAAGTGCTCGTTTAAAATGGGAATAAAAACGCCAATATTTTTATTACCAGTCATTAAATCGATTTTCCATGCGGCATAATGAAGAAACAAAGGTGTTTAAAGTCCCGATTTAAACGTAAGTCATCGAGAAACATGTAGGCGAGCTGTGTTAGAAATATGTGTTTGTAATATTACATCTTTTCTGAAATTATCTTTGAATCAAGTAAATTCGATTTATGAAATAAAAACTTAATTAGACGGATACTTCTAAATTAAATCCGAAATTACAGAATATAGTCCAAGAAGCAGAAGCATTTTTTTGGGCCGGATCTCATAAACATTAGGAAGCAGCTTTTTGAGAGACCTTTAGAACGAAGTTTATTACGTTTTCTTTCATTGGACATACTAAATTATGACCCTCTTTAGTCAAAGTCAATGTATTTATTCATGCTTTTACAAAATGTTTGCACATGTCAATATGTTACTTAATCTAAAAACAAAAAAAAACTTTTTAATCATATCTATACTTAATTAAGATTTCATAATTAAAATTCATCTAAAAATCAAAATAGAAATTAGCTAAAATTACTCAAAAATAAATAGGCAGTTCAGATTAGAGTAATTTTCGTATGAAATTTGACAATTCGTTAATTAATAAAAAGGCAAGAAAAATGAACACAATAAAGATAAAACAAGGTTACAATAAGACTACCTAACCAAACAAAATATCACAATAAACTAATTAAAATGTGTGTTGTCAAAATTAAAAGTGTAATATTCATGAAGGGTGTAAAACGCTTGAATTAAATGAAATCACTTGATCCTATTCAAAAATACTTTTGGTGGTAGTTCCCTTACATCAGTGGTAGCCAACCCATCGATCGCGAGCTACCGATAGCTCTCGAAGACTTTTCTGGTGACTCACAACATATCTTGTAAAAATCATAGAATCGTCTATAAATTTTGAACGCCAGCATCGCGTAAATGTTTGAGAACACGAGAACGATCTGAAAGGCATTAGTGTTAGTACACAGAGTGAGCAATAAAAAAGATTATGGCAAGCAGTGATAAGAAAGTAAAGACATAAAATTTTCACTTGGAATGGGAAGAACAGTATTTTTTTTACAGAAGTTAAAGGTAAAAATGTATATTTGTTATGTAATGTCTCTGTTTCGGTTGCCAAAAAAGGAAATTTTGAGAGGCAACATAAAAGTGTACATCCGAATTTTAAAAAATATCTTCCATTACATGCTGCCAGCAGAAAAGAAAAATTAAAGCAATTAAATAACCAGTTAATTGGACATCAACATTGGCTTTAATAACAGCAGTCAATATTTTTGTGTGTCCCAAATAATTGCACAAAAAGAAACCGTATGAAGACGGGAAAATGATAAAACTGGTGTTTTTAGAAGCTGCAGATTCCCTATTTTCAAACTTTAAAAATAAAGACGAGATAGTATCAGCAATAAAATCTATGCAACTTTCTGCTAATACAGTGATAAGACGAGTGGAAGTAATAGGCAACGATATTTTTTCACAGTTAAAAACCGACTTAGATAATTGTGTTTATTTCTCTCTTCATCTGGATGAATGTGGTTGACATTTTATGATTAAAGAACCAGATCTTTTGAAGTTTATTCCACTGAAAGGATATATCACTGGACAGGAATTGTTTTCTCTTTATAATATTTTATATCTTCTGAGAAAATTTCAAAATTGGTAGGCTTGACTACTGACCATGGCCCCTATGGTGGGTTGTGATAAGGGTCTGGTAGCATTTTGTCGTAAGGATGAATGCTTTCCACAATTTCTGTGTTAGCAATGCATTATTCATCAGCAAACATTATGTTGATTTTTTTTAAAACTAAACGTCATGAAATTGGTAGTAAAAATTGTAAACAAGATTAGAGCTCACGCATTGCAAAAAAGATTATTCAAAATCTTAGCCGATGAAGTTGATTGTCAGTATGGGGATCTATTTCTTCACTCTAAAGTGCGATGGTGAAGTAGCGAACGAGTATTAACAAGTTTTAATGAACCCCTATCTGTCATAATTCAATTTTTCAAACATCGCGGCTAAGCGATTCAGTAACCGGAGAATTCAATTTGGCTTAAAGGTTTTGGGTTTCTTGTGGACATTACAGACAAAATTAATGAACTCAATTCGCAACTTCAGGGAAGAGATAAAGAACTGACGGAAATGATTTCCGATATAATTGCATTCATAAAAAAGCTTAAGTTTTAGGAACAAACCCTAATCAACCGTGATGTCAAGCATTTTTCTGTTCTTTCAGAGAAAATATCTCAAAATCCAATAATAAAACAGTAACTCTCATGTAGAAATAGTTTCTAAATTGAAGGATAACTTCACAAAATCTGTTTAAGGATTTCAACAAAATGGCATTGGTGGCTCAATTTGTTGTTTCACTCTTCATGGAAATTGATATCCAACAGTTTGGAACTTGTGTTATGCAGAACTTTGGCGAAGACATCGCTGCAACTGAAATGGAAGTGATTGCATTTCAAAGTGATTTAGCATTGAAATCCTTAGTTTCAAGTACAAAATGTATCTGGCCTATAGTAAGTAAAGACAAATATTTAGCGCAAATTACCTTACCATTTCTTTAATGTTTAAACGCGTATATATCCAAAACTAATTGACAGAATATATTAAAAGTATATATATTTGAAATTAGAAAAAAAATATTTTCAAGAATATGATTTGTATTAAATTGTATAAAATAAAGGGTGTTTCATTTAAAAAAACTGACAACCTGTCAAAATTTGACATTTCCAATAATATTTTCGCACTTATGATATAATATTGTAAATCTTTATTAAAAACCCAACAACTTTTGTATTTACGACATTTCCGTATCTATTCAAATAAACTCTCTAGGTGGGTGGAAAAATATACGGGAAAACCCTGTACAGGATGTACCATTTTGGGTACTTTTGCGGGGTATCTCCGGTATTTTTATAGATAGAAAGTTGATTTTCGCGACAGTGTGCTACCTTTTCTTTTTCGTAAAACTAAAGATGCCGTTAACAAACTTTTCACAGCCCCTTTAGTTTTTAAGATACAGTTACTATACTACTTTATTTTTTTAAAGGGAACATCCTGTATATTTATAGACTATAAAATTTGTCTTTTTTTAGCTTTTCAAAAATATATAATAATACTCACTTTTTCTCAGAAACACGCAATTAAATGACAATTTTCTGAAATTAAATGCATAATTTAATAGTAGACTTTGGCTGTTGTTTATGATAACAAACAAAAATGAATGTCAAATATTTGTTCTCATCGGTTTTTGGATCGACTTTTGGTTTATAAAGCAATTTATAAAATTTTTATTTAATTGATATTTATCAATTTCTTCGAATAATGGCAGCGTATGAAAATTATGATATGCTGGTAGGTTTTATACAGAGTAATGAAAATTCTGAAGAAGCCTTGGAATTATATTTCCAAAGGTAGGTAAACTATTATGGCTAAATCTGTATTATCATTATAAGTTTTTGCTTGTTAGATATCCAGAAAGAAAGCAACCGTTTTTTGAGATATTTGCTCGTTTAAAATCAAATTTAGTTGAGCACTGATCCATTGTGCACCCGCGTCCTAAAACATACAACAAAGAGAACAGGAAAAGAAAAGAGATAGATATTTTGGGATATATAGAAGCAACACCTTCGTCCTCATGTAGAAAAATCGAGAATGAAATTGGTGTGCCAAAAACTAGCGGTTAGAGGATCTGGCGATGCCGAGCTCCGGGCACTGTTTTGCCAGTGGTATTTGCGACAAATCGATGTTTAATTTATTTGGCAGATAAATGCTGTTTTTCAAGTGCGGGAATTTTTAATCATCACAATACCAGGAACTGGCATAATGAAAATCAGCATTTAATGTTTGAAAGGGCACAACAAGGACGCTTTGGTGTTGGGGTGTCATGTTTTATTTTCGGCAGACATATAGTTTATAGGATTTTTGAAGGAGGTCTTATACCACGTAGATTCCTAGAAATCCTTAAGGAAGTTATTTCAGAACTACTCGAAAATATTCCATTAGCTCAATATAACTCTGTTTACCTACAGCAAAATGGTGCCCCAAGTCACAATTATAGACTCTTAAGGGAATTTCTTGATAATAACTTTCCTGAAGGGTGGATAGGTACCAACGGACGTGTTAGATGGCCTCCACGATCTCCAGATCTCTCACTTTTAGATTTTTTTTATGGGGCTATATACAAAATGAAATATATAAAACACGATATGACGGCATAGCCAACTTCGAGAGACAATTCATTTAGCCTTTCGAAATCTGCGAATGCGGTTTTATTTAACACTATTCAAAGAATTACAAAAATGTGCCAATTTTGCGTTAGAGAAAATGGCCGTCAATTTAAACATCACCTTTAAAAATTTGTTTTTTCTTTTTTTTAATAATGTTATTTTTTGTGTCTGTTGTTGTTACAAACTTACTGTTATTAAAAAACGTTATTTTTATATAAGAAGATACCTATATGCACGACATTTCCGTATCTATTCAAATAAACTCTCTAGGTGGGTGGAAAAATATACGGGAAAACCCTGTACAGGATGTACCATTTTGGGTACTTTTGCGGGGTATCTCCGGTATTTTTATAGATAGAAAGTTGATTTTCGCGACAGTGTGCTACCTTTTCTTTTCGTAAAACTAAAGATGCCGTTAACAAACTTTTCACAGCCCCTTTAGTTTTTAAGATACAGTTACTATACTACTTTATTTTTTTAAAGGGAACATCCTGTATATTTATAGACTATAAAATTTGTCTTTTTTTAGCTTTTCAAAAATATATAATAATACTCACTTTTTCTCAGAAACACGCAATTAAATGACAATTTTCTGAAATTAAATGCATAATTTAATAGTAGACTTTGGCTGTTATTTATGATAACAAACAAAAATGAATGTCAAATATTTGTCTATCTCATCGGTTTTTGGATCGACTTTTGGTTTATAAAGCAATTTATAAAATTTTTATTTAATTGATATTTATCAATTTCTTCGAATAATGGCAGCGTATGAAAATTATGATATGCTGGTAGGTTTTATACAGAGTAATGAAAATTCTGAAGAAGCCTTGGAATTATATTTCCAAAGGTAGGTAAACTATTATGGCTAAATCTGTATTATCATTATAAGTTTTTGCTTGTTAGATATCCAGAAAGAAAGCAACCGTTTTTTGAGATATTTGCTCGTTTAAAATCAAATTTAGTTGAGCACTGATCCATTGTGCACCCGCGTCCTAAAACATACAACAAAGAGAACAGGAAAAGAAAAGAGATAGATATTTTGGGATATATAGAAGCAACACCTTCGTCCTCATGTAGAAAAATCGAGAATGAAATTGGTGTGCCAAAAACTAGCGGTTAGAGGATCTGGCGATGCCGAGCTCCGGGCACTGTTTTGCCAGTGGTATTTCCGACAAATCGATGTTTAATTTATTTGGCAGATAAATGCTGTTTTTCAAGTGCGGGAATTTTAAATCATCACAATACCAGGAACTGGCATAATGAAAATCAGCATTTAATGTTTGAAAGGGCACAACAAGGACGCTTTGGAGTTGAGGTGTCGTGTTTTATTTTGGGCAGACATATAGTTTATAGGATTTTTGAAGGAGGTCTTACAGCTTGTAGATACCTAGAAATCCTTAAGGAAGTTATTCCAGAACTGCTCGAAAATATTCCATTAGCCCAATATAATGCTGTCTACTTACAGCAAGATAGTGCCCCAAGTCACAACTGTAGGCTTTTAAGGGAATTTCTTGATAATAACTTTGCTCAAAGATTGATAGGTACCAACGGACCTGTTAGATGGCCTCCACGATCTCCAGATCTCTCAATTTTAAATTTTTTTATGCGGTTATACACAAAATGAAATATATAAAACACGATATGACGGCATAGCCAACTTCGAGAGACAATTCATTTAGCCTTTCGAAATCTGCAAATGCGGTTTTATTTAACACTATTCAAAGAATTACAAAAATGTGCCAATTTTGCGTTAGAGAAAATGGCCGTCAATTTAAACATCACCTTTAAAAATTTGTTTTTTCTTTTTTTTAATAATGTTATTTTTTGTGTCTGTTGTTGTTACAAACTTACTGTTATTAAAAAAAGTTATTTTTATATAAGAAGATACCTATATGCAAGGTCCCCAATTCTTCGTTAGTAATATGTTGCAATTGTTTATTATTGTTATTAATGGCCTACTATTATATTATGCATTTAATTTTAGAAAATTGTCAATTATTTGCGTGTTTCTGAGAAAAAGTGCATACTATTATATATTTTTGAATATGTAAAAAAAAGACAAATTTTATAGTCTATAAATAAACACGGTGTTCCCTTTAAAAAAATAAAGTAGGGTTAGAGGTAAATTGTATAATTAAATTGTTTAGTAATAATTTTTGTAGCGTTTCACTAGACAGCCGTCTTGTTCCCGCATATTGGATTTTTACCAAAATATTACCATATTATTACCTCATATGACCCTTAATTTTTGCCTTAAATGTATTAATATCAATTTTACTACTTCATCTCTACACTACATTTAGTTATATGAAACAATTTGAAATCAGTTCATTAAATAGTTTTTCAGGCTGAATTTTTAAATATTTTGGACAGACCAAAATTCTATCAGTTAATTCATACATAATACCTGATTTTTGTACAAAATTTGGACAAGCAGTTTAAAACGTGAAATTTTTAACAACTTGGGATTTTTTTGCCATACTGAATTTTTTCAACTGTTACCAGGTTACTAACCCTTAATTTTTTATTTGGCCGCTATTTTCTTCCGCCATCTTGTATTAATATCACAGTTTTACTACTTCATCTCTACACTACATTTAGTTATATGAAACAATTTGAAATCAGTTCATTAAATAGTTTTTCAGGCTGAATTTTTAAATATTTTGGATACGTACCAAAATTCTATCAGTTAATTCATACATAATACTTGATTTTTGTACAAAATTTGGACAAGCAGTTTTTTAGTAGTAAATTTTTAACATTTCACTAGGCCGCCATTTTTTTGCCATACTGAATTTTTACCAACTGTTACCAGGTCATCCTATATGACCCTTAATTTTTGTGCAAAATTTGAACAGACGTACGGACAGATTAGGTAATTAAAAATTAGTTAGACGCCGACTTCATTAAGTCAAATTTTCAAGAGGAATAAAATATTTTTTATTTTTTAGTGTTTTTTCTTAAGTTGGTCCTATTTTTACTTCCTTATTTATCCCAATCTTCATGGCAAAAATTTAGTACGAATCCGAGATGTCGGAAACAAATGGCGGCATAATAAAATATTTAAAAATTCAGCCTGAAAATGGTTTGATTTCAAATTGCGTGCCATAACTAATTGTGATATAGAGATCAACTAGTAAAATAGTGGTACTAATTCAAGATGGCCGAACAAAATGGCGGCCAAATATAATGTTTGTAATCGTGAAAATATCACCCTTACAGGTTTTACACGTCTTCACATTTTAGCATCACTGAATTTCAAAAAAATATGTTTTGTCAATTCCGTCAGTCCGTCTGCGTCTGTCGGTATGCCTGTCTGTCAGTTCGCGGCATCGCTTAAAGACTACTTACCCGATTGACTTCAAATTTTTATCAAAAAATAAGGGTTATATGAGTATGACTTGGTAATATTTCGGTAAAGGTCCAAATTGGCGAAACAAAATGGCGGCGTAGTGAAATGTTAAAAAAAAATTATGAAAAAACTGCTTATCCAATGTATTTCAAATTTTGCATAAACATTAAGTATTATGTTGGAATGAACTGGTAAAATTTTGGTACGGATCCAAAATGGCGGAACAAAATGACGGTACAAAATGACGGTATAATAAAATATTTAAAAATTCAGCCTGAAAAAACTACTTAATGGATCGATTTCAAATTGTGTGCCATAACTAATAGCGGTATAGGGCTCAACTAGTAAAACTGTGGTACTAATTCAAGATGGCGGAACGAAATTGCGGCCAAATAAAATTTTTGTAATTCTGAAGAAATTACCCCTTACACATCTTCACGTTTTACCGTCTTTAGGTGCCAAAAAACATGTTTTATCAATTCCGTCGGACATACTTACCATTAATTTTGACCAAAAATTAAGGATAATATTTTGATAAAAATCCAATATGGCGAAACAATGTTAAAAAATGTTTGTTAGAGTGGTGTATCATTTGGGGTTAAGATCCAGTAAAAAAACAAGTATTTTTTTAAATTGTCGACGTTTCGCAATCTATTTGATGCATCCTCAGGACACATATATAGATCTTATATCCTGAATGAAACCCATATTATCAGTTCTTTTACTCCGTTGTTCCGCATATATTACCCAGATATTAAGTATCTAAATGGTTTTCGTTTATAATCCTTTTGTTGGTATGTTAGAGTGGTGTATTATTTGGAGTTAGGATCCAGTAAAAAAAAATAAAAGACTATTTTGACGTTTCGCAACTTTATTGTTGCATCTTCAGGACACATATGTAGATCAGTGGCGGCTCGTGGATATAAGAACGGGTGAAGCGCAGGTAGCTAAGTAGACAAGGCCACAGGCTAAAATTGCTCAGCAGGACAAAATTTTTCGGGGTGCCACGCCCAAAATGGCTGTTTTTTAAACCTTTTTATGATGTTAATTATCCATTGCTTTGGAGCGTTTTTTAATACTTAGGGGAAATAATACGAAATTATAAGGTTTTAAATATATTTAAAAAAAACAGTTATGTACGTATATCTGAAAGTTAATTTCGATTTGATTCGATCGATACAAAACAGCCTCCGCCTCCGAGCGCACTAATTTACATTAATTCTATAACAAGCGAACAAGCGCCTGCAGCCTGCAGCAGCAGTTTATGCCGCTCCCATCTCTATTTGGCTTACGCAGATTCACCATTGCGTTGCAATAGCAAGCAGAAAAGGTGTTCAGGGCGCTAGGTTTTTAAGTCATTATTATTTTTTGAGTATATAACGCACTAGTTTCGATAGAAAATAATGGTATAATTAAGTGAATAATGTGAATTTATATAAAACATACTGCATTTTTATAATAAAAGTATAGATTATAAAATGCTTAAAATTACAAAAATATTTTTATTTTTAAGTAAATTGATTGGAAAATGTAGGTGAAGCGGCGCTTCACACGCGTCCCCTGGCGAGCTGCCACTGATGTAGATTCTATATCCTGCATGAAACACATATTTTCAGTCTTTACCTACTACGTTGGACCGCAGATATTTCCCAGATATTAAGTTTCTGAATGGTTCTCGTTAACGATCCTCTTGTTTTTATGTTAGAGTGGTGTATTATTTAGGGTTAGGATCCAGTAAAAAAAAACAAATGTCGTGTTTTTAAATTGTCGACGTTTCGTTACTCTATTGTTGCATCCTCAGGATACATACATATAGATTGTAAATCCTGCATGAAACCCATAGTATGACTCTTTACCTACTACGTTGATCCGCAGATATTTCCCAGATATTAGGTTTCTTAATGGTTTTTGTAAACGATCCTCTTGTTTTTATGTTAGAGTGGTGTATTATTTGGGATTAGGATCCAGTAAAACAAACAAAAGTTTTTTTAAATTGTCGACGTTTCGCAACTTTATTATTGCATCCTCAGGGCACATACAAATTTTATATCCTGCATGATAACCATATTATATGTCTTTACCTACTCCGTTGGTTCGCAGATATTTCCCAAATATTAAATTTCTAAATGGTTTTCGTTAACGATCGTCTTGTTGTTGTTAGAGTCGGGTTAGGAAATATCTGCGGATCAATGGAGTAGGTAAAGACTAATATGGGTTTCATGCAGGATATAAAATCTGTGTCCTGAGGATGCAACAGGAAATTGGCGAAACGTCGGCAATATATCGACAGTATATGTAACACATATATATATATATATATATATATATATATATATATATATATATATATATACTGTGACTATGAACTAACTTGGATCACACTTCACTCTTCGCAATAAAAGTAATTACCACATAACGAGGGAAGTTCCGAGTAAAGGAATTTACCGATTTTTTATACAAATGTTTATTAAAAAAGTTAAAAAAGAACTAAAAATTTAAAGGATCGAGCTTTTTGTTGATCAGTCAAAGTCAAAGAGTCAGCCAATTACACGGAGAGCCATTTCTCATAAGAATCTTACGAGGTTTATAAAATTATCTTATTTTTATTTTTCCCGCATCAACATACTGTAGTCATTTGGGAAACCATGCACCCATATTTACGTCTTAGTGTCAACCGAGATAAAATGGAACATAAACTTCCCAAAAGCATCATGTGGGCGAACATATTTGGTAAATATATCATTAAAAGTGATTGATGGGGAAAGTCGATGTGCCAAACGAAACAGAGACGAGGAGCGTGAGTTTTTTTCCTGTTTCCGGGCGAATGTTGCTTGTTTAATATTTTAATATGTTGACGCATTTAAAGGTTTTTTGTAAAATAAAACTAAGTAAGCACAGTAATTACCGTTAACCTGTTTGCTTTAGAGATGTTGAGAATAAATATAAACAGAAATATTTTTTGTACCTACGGCATTAATATTACATCAAATAAATTTTAAAAAAAACTGCTTTTTCTAGAAGTTATATTTTTAGTAGTTAATCCAGTCTTATTAAAAACGTACTCAGAATGCGAAGTGAAAAAAAATCATAATAAACTGAAATCGTGTATGTTTGTGAAATATTTAATTTTATCTTTTTAGAACTATTACACTCTACAGGGTTGCCCAAAGAATATCAAACATCCTCCAAAAAAGTGCGAATATTTTTATAGTGGTAAGTTTTTAAAAAGAGGTGAAACACGTCAAAAATTTGTAGTGCTTGTATATAAAAATTTTAAGGCATAATTGTCCAACATTGACATTAGTTTAACTTTGACACAACTTGCAACAATAATTACAACTTTTCAAATTCGCCCCATAAAATAAAACCGTAATAAGAAATGTATAACGCTGTACTTCCGCCATCTATCGTCAAAATTTGCTACTCCCAATACAAGTTTAGGCTTGTATACATTGTCGACTGTTCAACAGCTGTGCGATTCGAGTGTGCCGGCCAACAAAACAACTTTGAAAATAAACATTTTTTTTGAGATTAGTTTCAACAAAAAAGGTAAGAATATTACAATAATTACTTTAGATAAGTGATATTACACAAAGTCTATAAGAATAAAAAAAAATTGCGATTTTTGTTTCGCCTATAAATGAGGTTATGTTTGACATGTCAATGCTACCCTACAATACAATATTGACAGTGTCAATGTTACACAACACCGAATCTACTAGAAAGCCTGGAAGCGGGCATCGATGAGTCATCATAAGTAGTTTTTCCCACAAAGAACAGCTGAAGTTGTGACGTCACGGCGGCCATATTGTTAGGCAATGTCATGTCAATGTTCACTTTTGAAAGTTTGTTTACATTGATTAATCGTAAAATAAGTTCTTTTTCCTGGTTTTCTCAAGTGAATATTTAGTTTTTGTTACATGGAAGTATACTTACAATTAATTACAAGTGTATATTGGCGATTTCTAATAAATAAAGCTTGATTTTTACTTAAATAACCATATAGATATGTGTATTTTGCCTATGATTCCTTTTTTACTTTTTAGATTATTATAACAACGGAATCAGTTATCAGATTTTCAACAATAATTCAAGCTTTTGCAAAGAAGAAGAAAACGCGGCAGATAATCAAAGGAAATGCTCTTCCAACTATAAGAGAGATCGTGTTTAGAAGGTTGAGGTAAGCGCTCGTTATACATTTTAGTCATATATTCATATTGCAAAAAATATTTAATATGTTAAAACAGTATTTAATTTTGAAACCAATGATAGTGATTTTAATATACTTTGTCAATAATATATTTTTGAATTTGTTACTTGCGGATTAAACTTGATGAATGACATTGAGGAATCTATGTGCAAATGCTCTAAGAGGTGAATTGTTGTGTCATCATATGGCTACATTGCTAATATTTGCATACCACAATATATCCGTAACAGATGGGGTAAAAACCATATATGATTGTTTGGTAGAAAATGGTAAAAGGAAGAAAACATTTCTGAAATATGCCAATAGTAGGCCAATTGCCAAACGAAACCTGGTTAGACGCAAAGAAGAACCGTTTGACTTCCAGGAATTTTGGTTTTATCCTGTATGATAAATAAAAGATTCCCACCTTCATTATATAAATAACTCACAGGTAATATACATTTTATTTCTAATAATTATTCATTCAGTGGGTATATTATTTGGTAAGTTTTATTGAGCTTTAAAAAGTGTATTGTGTTTCAGTTACTAATTCTGTTCTATATATGTATATATCTAAATTATATGTTAAAAAATTATTTACCACAAACATCATGAAACAGATTAATTTTGTACATTTTGCATTACCAAGGGCGTCCATAAGGAGGGGTGGCATTGTCCCCTCCCTGTATTTTGGAAAATGTCCTCTAATCGCTGAACCACCTGCGTCCACCCTTGGCAGTTAATTTGAGATAGGTCATATAGAATGACATTTTTTTAAACTTACTAGTAAAAGCTGGATCGCAATTAACTCTTTAAGCAGTCGAACTGTGAATTGTATGTTTTATTAACTGAAAAATATTAAAAGGATGATTTACTTAAGTGTTTATAAAAATTTAAACTGGTTTTATTGTATAAAAATTTATGAATATTTTATTGATTACTGCTTATGGCAATATCTAAATATTTCTGGATATGGCTATTTCCGATCTGACATTTGCAGACTAATGAATATTTATCTGCTGCCTGTATCTTTTTTTATTACTTTCAGTAAGAAACACTTTCGATGGCATAAAGGCCATACAATGGGGGCAAGGACACAAAACTAATGGGAATATTTGAAAAAAACCGAAATGCTAATGTATATATATATAATTTCTTTTTATTTAAGTAGATACATATCATTTTTAAATGGAAATAAAAAACTGTAAAATATATTTTATTTTGTCATAGTCCCTACTACAATGTACATAAAAAAATTACTCTTATGGCCGGTTGCAGAAAGCTCAATTAAAGTTTAGAATGTTTAACGGAATGT
Organism: Kuschelorhynchus macadamiae; assembly: GCA_030620095.1. Classification (NCBI taxonomy): domain Eukaryota; kingdom Metazoa; phylum Arthropoda; class Insecta; order Coleoptera; family Curculionidae; genus Kuschelorhynchus; species Kuschelorhynchus macadamiae. The sequence continues at coordinate 1,410,864 of JAUTXW010000446.1, forward strand.
CAAATTTGACAGCGAGTTCCTAGATTTCTATAAGCAACTTGTCAAATCCGAAAGTTCGGTTAAATATTCTAAACAGCAATTAAGTTTTGTGCAACCGGCTGTTAGTCAGTTATTTAAATACAATAGAGGCAACAAAAAGTATTTTTATAAATCAGCATTGGGAAAATTTAGTTATACAGAATAACTCTCTATAGAAGTCTAAACTATAGTACATAAGTGTTGAAAGTGAAATTTGTCAAACGAGGTAGGTCATAGTAAACTATTTTTCTTACAACCACAAAGAGTATTCAGTAAGACTTTATTTACTTCTCGACACTGAGTAACTGATTTGAAATAGATTAAAAGTAGACTTTAGCTTTTTTTTACTTACCATCTTTCAAATAGGTACTATAATGTTGAAAAATTTTTAACACACGTGTGACATAAACCACTTTCTAGTGTAAACAGTGCCTTTTTGTCAGTTTCATATGAAGCTGCATGACAAAAAAACAAATTTACTTCAATTCCAATTTGTAGGAAAATATAACGCAACAAAACCTGCCTCTGTAAAATTAGTTGTAAAGAGAAACAACCAGTTTTTTTTATTGAATTTTCTAGTTTTTGTAAAACTTTTTTCTTTCCTGTCAGAGGAAAGATTATCTTAATCTGAAATAATATTCTATTATTTATTATGACAAACGAGCATACCAAATAAATTTAACAAAATGAAACACTATCTACATTTTTATCACAGTTTTATTCACAGATCAACTAACAGATACACAAATATATACATACATACATATGTACAACTGAAACTAATGAAAAAAACTAATATAATATTAAAAGGATAATAATATTGTATCAAAATAAAAGAGTAATAATTATATAAAATATACAATGTTACATAAATTTAGATTGATTCTATTTTTGCTATCAGAATCTGCAAAAATTGAGAATTTTGTTAATGTACCATGTATTAAATTTGGCAGAGTTTCAATGCTAAGGTTTCACCTAGCTTATATATAGCCCAATTCGTGAAAAAATTGAATTGTTTAGACAATCTTTTTATTAATTTTGAAATAAAATCAATGGGAATGCAGATGTATAAACGTATATATATAATCAAGTTAAACATCAAACCTTTTATAATTACCTTTCACAAGAAAACTCGCAAAATGTGTATGAAACTGATCTAGTTGAGTTGAAATATACGTTTTTTCATGAGACTTTCTATTACTTTTATTGTGCTTTCCACTAAAATTAAATAATAACTGGGGCCACAGAAATTTAATATGAATGGTTGAGATACTGAACAGGTACGGGCAGTAAAGGAAACAGTTATGTTATGCTATGAATGGTTTTGTTGGCAGTTGTTTTGCATGAAGCCACTTCTTTCGACTTTCTTCGTCCTTTGGAAACCCAAAAAATGATCCTTAGGTCCTGTTCGGACAGTTTTCATTGCAATTAGGTACACAACAAATAAAGGGCATTGTTCTAAATTCACATATTTCTTTGTAAATCCACTTTTTATTAGAATTCAAGTGTTAACCTCACTATCACAAACTTCTATATGTTCTAATTTATTTGTAAAAACGAATGCAAAAAACACGCCGTAAACGAATTTACAGATAGCAGTTAACCACAAAAATTTACTACTTGTGGTGACTCATCGCAAGCTGTCAACGGTCGTTTCCAAGCTTTCTAGTAGAGACAGTGTTGCTCTGCAAGGCAATATTGACAGTGTTGCTTGGCAGGCAAAACTGACTAACTTACAATATTCTAATTTCAGATGCTTCGATCAAAGAAGTAGCCTGATGTCAGGCACCATAAAAATTATAGTGATGACATTATGCAGAAAGCTGTATTAGAAGTAAAAATGGAGGAAAATACCAGGCGGTAGCTAAAAGATATGGCTTAAATCGGACCACTTTAATGCACCACTGTAAAGAATTTAAATGCGGTAAAGTGGGCCAGCCAATAGTGTTAACCGTAACCGAAAAGATGTTGGTTCATTCCTTTGTGAAGATGGGTAAGTGGAGATATGGGTTCAACCGACTTCAACTGCAAAGATGTGTTCAAGATTACCTACGTAGAATAGATCCGTTTAAGAATGGCATGCCTAGTGTTGAATGGTGCATGATGTTTGAAAACAGATGGAAGCAACAGATTAGTCGAAGGTTGCCCAGAATTTACCCAAGAAGAGAGCTATTGCAGGGACAAAAGATGTTATGGAGGATATGTACGACAAATTAGAGAATGTTCTAACTCGTCTGGATTTGAAAAATAAGCTGCAAAACGTGTTTAATTGTAACGAAATCGACTTTCAAACTGACGCAGGTGTACAGAAACTGCTCTGCAGAGGGGTAGTCGCAACCCAACTAAACTAGTGGGAAGTGTCACAAAAGCTTGTTACATAGTTTTGATGTATTGCAATGCCATAGGCGACTTTTTGCCAATGTTTGTAAATTATAAAGGCTTGCACCTTTACTCGACATAGTGTAATAACGGCCTCGATAAGGCACTCTATAACTGTTCGTCTTCTGGGTGGATGGGGGCAGCTCAATTTTTAGACTGGTTTGAAAAATGCTTTGTCAATGAAGCTAGTAGAAGAGAGAAATAAACTTCTAATATTAGACATCGAAATGTTTTGTTTGCCGGCATATAGGTCTCATTTTTTGCAGCCCTTAGTCGTGGGTGTGTATAGATCAGTTAAAAACTCCTGAAAACTAATTATTAGGCAGTTTTATCAAGAAACTGGATATAAAAACGTGAACAAATTAATATTCCTTTCATTGATGAAGAGACTATCACAATCTGGGGCCGTACCAAGAGCTAATGCGACAGGCGGATTTGGGGGCAGTGGTATTTACCCACTATCAAAAGAAAAAATGTTAAGAAGAATAGAAATGGCTAAAATTTTCAATGAGTCGTTACAAGAAGATAATACCCGCAGGGGCTCACTAATATCAAATTTACAAAATGATATTGAGTCTTCTTCTACCTCTATATCAGGTATTCGATCTACTTCATATTTGGATCTGGAAGAGCATAAAAAGGATTTGAAACTAGCTATTATATAAGTTTCGAGGATTAACAACAAAAAGGAAAAAAATCCGTTGAAGCGTTGTAGTTCCAGTAAAACAAGAAATCCGTAAGAAAGACACCGAAAAGAAAGAAGAATAGAGCTGAATCAAGTTTATCTGACAGTGAGGTTGAAGTAGTTTGTGATGACGATGACGATATAGATGATCTTGGTGCGCCTTAAATAACTGCTGAAAGTGAAATTAATTTGGACGATCCAGTTTAAGAACCTCAAATAACCAAGGTGGAGCACACCGTAAAAGATGAATCGTTTGTTCTTGCGAAGTACGGTAATTGACGCTATGTTAGGAAGGTCTTGCACATTACTAATAATATCGCCAAAATTGATTTCTTAAGAAATAAAAGTTTGTACTTCGTCTATCCAGATGTTAGTGATAAAGAGAACATTGCGCTAACTGATATTAAACAAGTATTAGAAGATCCATATTTACATAGGGGAAAACATTATTTCAAGATACGTTTCCAGGCAGGAATAACAGTATATTGAATTTTGATTTAAAGAAAGAGCAATTTGTTTTATTTAAATGTCCGTTTTTTCGTATGTTTTTAAGTTTAAGTTAATTGCAAACACGTGTTTTGTAAGGTTTGTTTACTATACTTTTTACAGTTAAATTTTAAAGAAGTCTGGAAAATTGTTAATAAGAAATTAAATAGAGGCAAAAATAACACACACGTTATAAAATTAAACTTAAACAACAGCTTTATATCTGAACCTAGTCGTATAGTAACCGAATTTGTAAATTATTTTGATTCTATTTCAGCTAATAAATTAAAAAATAAGTATGGTAGTGTAAAGGTGGACTCATTTAAATCTCTAACGTCTCTTGCTAACTCTATTATAATGGAACCTGTCTTTGTAAGTCAAGTAATAAAGAGCCTTGCAAATCTAAAAAACACAAATGCTGCTGCTTCTGATTATATAAACATAAAAGTTGTTAAGGCCCCTAATACATACTTGAACAATTAAGGTTTTATGAAATGGTATTTTCCAACAATTCTTTAAGATGTGATAACACTACACAAAAAAAATGACATGTGATAGCATAGAGAATTATCATCAAATCTCAATCCTTAATGTATTTTCTAAAATGTTACAGTAGTATGTTGTTAGTATATGAGAGAATACTTAATTTTGTTAGAAAATCTAATATTTTAAGTAAATATCAGCATGTTTTTCACCAAATAAGTCAGTTGAAACAACTTCCTACCGTTTCTCAAACTATCCAAATTTTATGCTTTACCAAGAAAAATATGTTGTAACTCTTTTGATCTTTCAACAGCATTTGATACTGTCAATAAAGATATTTTGTATACCGGGTATAGTGTATATATATATATTTTCAAGTGACTTATTTTACAAACAATAATAAATGTTGAAATCATATTTGTCAAACTGGGGCTTTCCAGGAGAGATTTGGTGCCATGATAATTATCTTATACTTAACACAAACTGTGTATGTGAATAGATTTGTTCGTAAACTTTTGCCTTCAAATTTTGAAAGTCTGAGCAATATTAAATTTTTAAGTTCAAGAAAATTTTTAGGAATTATAATAGATTCATCCCTGATCTTCAACATTCTTGTCGGGCTTCCACCAACTTTGCAGTTCTTACCTTAAAGAGTACACTTAATGAGTCTGGTTTGCTTACTATTATTTGGCTTACAGCCACTTATCAAATAATATTATCTCATGGGGAAGTAGAGGGTCTTTGTTGGACGAAAAAGAATAGTGATACTCATTTTTGATCTTCAGCCTATGGATTACCGTAAGCCTGTATTTATTTAAAAGGGAATTTTAACATTACCTTGTATATAAATTTTCAAGTGTCTTATTTTACAAACAATAATTTTAAATTATTTGTCAAACTGGGAGAGACTAATTCTTACAAGACTAGAAAATAGTAATGTAATTTTGCTGTATCTGAAAATGTTTCCCTTTAACATGAACGTCCGAAGGGTCGAAAACTAGGCCTACTAGAAAAGATGGAGAAAACCAGAAGCAAAAAAGCCTGGTTCTCATGTGCGCAGTGGCGCAACTAGGGGGGGCGAGGGGGAGCTTAGCCCCCCGACCCCAAAATTGGCCCCCCCCCCGCCAGACGATTGGCGAGGGGCTTACGAAAACGTTGTTATGGATCATAAAAGTTTGAGAAATAGAAAAAAGTGTAAGCGATATTTTTTAAGGGGTTTAAACAAGTAAAAAAATCGTATTTTGATTACGCAAAACCGATAATAGCCAAACTGAAAACAGAAATAGGTGGAGTAAATATTCTAACATTGAAAAATCATGGAAGTCATTGATGTAGATACCTAATCTTTTAACATTACCTTGTATATATATTTTCAAGTGACTTATTTTACAAACAATAATTTTAAATTATTTGTCAAACTGGGAGAGACTAATTCTTACAAGACTAGAAATAGTAATGTAATTAGTGTACCCCACATAAAAATTAATTTTTTCGAAGATTTTCGTATTACAGTAGTCTGCCCCTTTATAACAAACTGCCTAAATGCTTTAAAGTGCTTAGTGGCGATAACTTTAAGAATAAAGCCAGAAAATTTCTTATTGATAAGGCTTTCGGTTCGGTGAAGGAATATTTAACAATCCTGTACTATGCCAGCTTGACACATGATCGTAATTTTGACAATTACTTGTGTTCATCTAGGTGTTCATATATATTTTTTTCATGTGTTTGTGGTTTTACTTTTATTTTTTTTATGTTCTTGTGCTAATTGTATTTGTTCTTATTATATAATTGTGTGTTTTGTATTTTTATTTTTCTGGAAGACAACTGCTTCAGAATATAAATACCGTTTATGTAAGTGTATTATCAATTTATATTTAGATTTATACTTTTTGACGACCCTTTATACAAATGTATTTTATGGTAATATAAATTATTCTATTCTTTTCTATTCTACGCCCAAAAGACGATATTCAGCACAATATATCCTGAATATATCCTAAAAATAGGGCAGTACTTATGGAGAACACCACAGAAATAACTAGGGTTTAAAAATAAGAAAAGGGTGGTCATTTGCTCGGCAAAATTTTTCACGAGTAGTGATACAAATCTTCAAGAATGGGACTTTCATTTATCATTTAAGTCTTTTATTTATTTTGTTTCTTTTAAAATTAATTAATAAATGAAAATATTCCGCATATTTGTCGTCATGAGGAATTGTTGAGCAAAAACTCGATAATTAAAAACGTTTTTCACACAGTGGAATTAATATTATTGTATTGATTTTCCAATTTGCTCTAAATTTAATTTCCGCATCATTAAGCCGCCAAAACATCTGGGTTATTTACCACCACGCGTCCTTGTAATGCGCCGTATTATTTACTTTCATTAAATTCACCTCGAGCCAGGAGTATTCCTAATTAAACGTCAACTGCAGTAATTAAAAGTGTGAAGGTGCTAAAAGCAGATGCCTTAAATTCTAAGCAATATTAATAGGCATTATAAACCGCACAGAAAAGTATTTCAATCAATATTTTCCAGTTTTCTCTTAAATATGGCGAGATAATGAATAATTCCAGAATTCTCTTGTTCAATATTTTAATTTCATGTGAAAGTAAATATTTAAGATATGACCACACAAACTGTTTATTTAAATTCTGTTCCAAAATATACTTTTTACTTTATTCCAAATAACCACACACGGTGTTAACAAAAGTAACTTTTATAATAAACATTTTTTTGTTTAATTGCAGAAAAAAATCAATGTCTCGGTCTCAGTCAAGTGGTTTAATACAGTGAAAAAGTTGCGACTAAACGAGTTTCACCAAACAAACAGGCATCATCAGATCTAAAATGTTGTGGGAACCTAATAGTAACGTATATAATGAATTAGGAATTAAAAAGTGTACTTTAAAACAACAAAAACATGTAAAATATATAAAACTAGCACATACCACTACATAATTAGACAAACACTAATGCGAGTTTATGTCTTTTAACAACAAATAAATAATTTTAAAACTTATCAAAAACTTTGGACATTTATGTAAAAGGAGATATTATAAGGTACAACAAAATTATGATTCGTTAAAAGAAATTTCAAAAATTACAGCAAGGTCCATCTTAAGTCCTTAAAAGATAAAATTAAATCTCATGACCTAATCATCACAAAAGTTGATAAGGGTTCGTCTTTGGTTATTGCCAACTGCTTTGCAAGCACAATTTTCAAAGATCTTTGAATATTGTTTCCGTAAGCGATTGTGTATCTTTACGTGTGTAATTTTAATAAGCGTGTATCAGCACGCTTATTAAAAGGACAAGTCAACAATAACTGCAATAGATACGCCTATAGAGTCCATTCTTGGATCTTTGGAGAACGGGGAGCACAATCTGGGGCTGTTCTTCGATCTCAGCAAGGCTTTTGATCTGGTAGATCACCGAGTCTTGCTGGGGAAACTGAAGAGTTATGGAGTTAGAGGTAAGGCCGAGAGTTCAACAGGTTATGATCAAAATAATTAATTCTGGAAAAAGGTCGTGTGGAGTGTGGGTGCCACAGGGCTCCGGTGAGTTGTTTTGCAGTTCGCCTGACTGTTTTGTGTTATTTTTATTTATGGTGTTGTTACAACTTTATTTGGTGTCGGGTTTATTAATTTATATTATTGATGAATCCGATCACGGATGTGGTTTGCATTTTGTTGGAAACTCCATTTAATCGATTAAGGGAACAAGATCAGAGTTTTATTCGTCATCCTGGTTTTCGGCGTACAAATGGTTATGTAGTAGTCAAATATTACAAAAATTGTGTTGCTGGCCTTGTTTACTGGTTTCCAATAAATATTCAGTGTGGAATAAGGAAGGATTTGCAGGTATGTTAAATATATGAAGGTCTTTACATAAACATGAAGACTCGGCGGAGCATTTAAAATGCGAATTAATGCTAAAAACATTTGTAAAAAATCAAAGCACGATAGCTGACGCTTTAAAATACATTTTAACGAAAACGTCCGATTAAATAGTCTATGTACTGTATGTCTAGTATTCTTGTACCTTACAAAACAAGAGTTAGTCTTTCGCGGCCATGATGAGACCAGGGAGTCAATAAATAAGGGGAATTTTAAAAAGCTTTTAGGTTTATTATTATCGAGAAGTTCCCAAGAACTAAAAGATCATCACGAAAAAATTAAAAATGTTTGAAATGGTGACTCGAAAACTATTCAAAACGAAATAATTGAATGCATTTCTGATTATTTAAATGATCATGTAAAAAATGAAATAATGAACACAGAGTGGTTTTCTGTGCAAGTGGATGACACAACTGATATTACGCAAACCCCCCAGTGCTCCATAATTTTAAGAGACGTTAATTCAGAAGGTTCAGGAGTCGAGAGATTCTTAGGATTTCATAATGTCAGCTCTGATAGAACGTCGGAGAATTTATATTCTCTATTGGATCAAATTTTGAACCAATTTGACTATAAACATAAATTAATAGGGCAATGTTACGATGGCGCAAGTGTGATGTTTGGCCATTTAAATGACCTTCAAAAAAAAAAAAAAATATTATCCATTGTCTTGCTGCTATGAAGGATAGGAATTGATTTAGTATACAAAATTTAGGTAAGTCGTAAAAAATATTCTACCCCTTCCACATATTACGATATTTTCTTGTTTCATTTCCACTTCACTTACTTTTTCACCCGCGAGCCGCCACTGCTATGACCTTGTGATTGGTTATAAGATGCTCTCAGTATCACAAATCAGTCCTTATTACATATGTGTAAAAATTTACAATAGGCTCTCCAGAGAGCTTAGAAATTATTCTTCAGTAAAAGTTTTTAAAAAGAAGTTAAAAAAATTGCTTCTTGACGGAACATATTACTCCACAGCTGTGTTCTTTGGCAGATGAAATATTGTAGTTGTTATTGTTATGTATTTATTATACATTATGTTTAAATGTAAGTAACTATTTGTTCATATAACTGTTTTTATGTTTTTTCTATATTGTCTATAATTTTTAATCATAGTATCTATAACTTTTCAAAGCTTTTTAACTGTATTGTTTTTGACAATTTATTAAATGTATATCTGTTTGTAAATGTACATATTGATAATGGATTAACAGCATTGAGTATTGAATATTATGAAAAGACAGGATTATGTTGACAGGGTAATGAAATTCCTGGACCCCGATGATTTTGAGTCGATAAACAGGGATCCCATTAGCACATCAACGTTAAGGGTGTTCATGCTCAAATGTTAATTACTTTGGAGTTTTTTCATACTTCAAGTATAAACTATATACTATGAACTCCTTTGTTTTATGATCTACCCAAGGAGCACAAAGAGGGAATTCCTATAACGCCAGTGGTCATTCGTAGAGTTAACATGCTATAAATTGTCATCGTGGTTGAATGAGATTTTCAGGGCTTCCACAATAATTTTTCTACAAAAAACTCCATAGAATTTGGAAATTATTTAAATTCTGCACAGTACCACATTGATTTCGCTCGATGTCAAGAATTTATTTTTGAGCGTTCTCCTTGAAGAGTGTATTAAACTGGTTGGGGGTTTATTAATGAGATCAAAACTTCTTTAAATTTATTGACCGTTTCTTTAGACAGAGGGCGGGCTTAGCGATGGGTTCTTGCCTCAGCGGGGTCTTTATGAGCAACCTTGAGAAGCAAATCATGGAATGTCGCTTCGGTTTAGTTGGCATATAAAAGATACGTCGACGTTTGCATTGTGTGGAACGGAAATGAACATGAATTAGGTTTTTTAATTTCATTAATTCGATACATAATAAAATATCTTTTACTTTGGGAAAGGATGTAGATGGTAAATTGCCCTTCATATATTATTTACTTATCCGTGAAAACAACCCAATTAATTTTGAAGTATATAGAAAGCCGTCATCAACTGATAACGTTAGTCAATTTTCTTTAAACTCTCCACATACACACAAACTTGCTGCTTTTAATTCATATTTCTATAGACTCTTTAAACTTCTTTTGTCTACAGATGCTTTTAACAAAGAATTATGAATAATAAAACAAATTGATTTTAACAATGGTTACCCTTACTATTTCCTCAATAAATTATGTTACACATTTTTTAATAAATACGTTAAATACAAACTCTCTTATGTACTGCACTCCAAATCAAACGGGTGTACCAACAAATATGGTTGCCTAACTTATTTCGGCAACATATCTCTAAAGCTAGCCAAATTTTTTAAAAATTTTAATCTTTCTATAGCTTTTAAAACAACTAACACCATAAAATCCCATCTAATTGAAACTAAAGATAACACTTAAAAACTCAAAATCCGGAGTATACTCGTTGAGCCGTGGAGATTGGTCTGCTGTTTATGCCGGCCAATTGGGAGGCTTGAGCATTGTTAATAAATATAATAACTCAGATGTGACTAAAATTAGATCATTGTCACTTACTTTCAATGAACCATAATTTTGCGGTAGCTGAAAATGTTTCCCTTTAAGATGAATGTCCGAAGGGTCGAAAATTAGGCCTACTAGAAAAGATGGATATAACCAGAAGCAAAAAAGCCTGGTTCTCATGTGCGCAGTGGCGCAACTAGGTGGGGCGAGGGGGAGCATAGCCCCCCTCCCCGCCAGACGGTTGGCGAGGGCCAACCAAAACACTTAAACTCCATTTTGTTTGTAAAAATGGGTAAAAAAGTATTCTTCCGTAGCATAGTTTATTTTTCTCTTGCATCTTCCGCTTTTTAGTTAAGAAATAAACATAGGTTTTTTTTCTAAATTAGCATTTTGTATACTTTTGACCAATTTAATTGGACACTATCTGGGCTTACGAAAACGTAAGGGCGCGCTTATTTTGAAGTTATGGATCATAAAAGTTTGAGAAATAGAAAAAAGTTTAAGCGATATTTTTTAAGGGGTTTAAACAATTAAAAAAATCGTATTTTGATTACGCAAAACCGATAATAGTCAAACTGAAAACAGACTATACATATTTAAAATAAAGTTGAGGTGATATTCCAAAAAACGGCGAAACTTCTGTTATATAATTTTTTGTTTCAAAACCATGTTCGTCTCCCAAGTAGCACAAATTAGCTGATGAGCTTTTTTGCCTAACAGTTATCCCTAAAAAACACATAAAAACCAGAGATTTGTCAAATTTTGGCACATGATTCTTGGTTTGTTTTCTAGCCATGAAAGCTCGCTACAAATTAGATTTTTTGGCTCCAAAAGTAGCAGTTTTAATGTAGATAGGCTATAGCATAATTACTTTTATAGGATAATTAAACCTCCAACTTTTTTTTTGTAATATTGGATGGCCAAAAAGTAGAAATATCTCTTAATTTTGTTGCCACAATATAACCAGATATATTCTAGTAAGTATTGAAGTTAAATTATAGTAAGCATAGCTGTTTAAAATGCCAGAATATGGCATTTTTAATCTATAGAAATAAAGGTCAGAATATAATCAATGAGTAGGCATTTTTCCCAAATGCCATCCAAACATATTTTTGCAAGTATTTAAGTTTAATTATAGTAATAATAGGTATATAAGAATGACAGATTATAACATTTTAACACAACAAAAATTGAGAGGAAAAAATGTGGCTTTTATTATCATATTTTGGTTTCAAAATTAAACTAAAATTGGATAGTTTTATTTCGCTTATTTTTGCATTAATATTGCCAAAAAATGCCACATTTTCAAATTTACGTTTATAACCTATAAAACTATACTTAACCAAACTGAAGATTTATTTATAAAAACGAAATGTAAATTATTTACTATACAACATGTCTAATAAAAAGATTAAATATTTCACCACATATTATAGAAAAACGCCGACTTGGGGTAATCTTCGTTTAATTTGGTACGCTGGCTTCTGAGCCATTTTTTAGCGAGTACTAAAGGCAAACCAAGTAGGCATTTTTATCGACATAATTTTGATAAATGTTGCTACATTTGAAAATTATTCCCATTTGATAAATATTTGCTTACAAGGTGGCCAATTTCAAGGAATATTTGCTTAAAAAATAACCCAAAGCTTTTTATGATCCGCCATCTAGATTATTTTAACAGTAAAAGTTCCTACGCAAGTGTTTTTTGTCCCCACCAACCGTCAAATGAATATTTTACACAATAAGTCACAGTGTACGTATTTCTACGAAACCATGATTTGTAATGTTTGCATTTCCTCTTAGCTCATAAATTCTTACACTGATTGGTTCTGTTAATACTATTTCTACATAATTTGAAAAAAAACTCGATTTTAAAGTTAAAAAGTGGCTAATAAACCCAACCATTATGGCCGAATTTCCCCACTTTAGCCATATTTCCGTCTTTATACTGTAATAGAACTGTTATTTTGGCTAGTAATTTTAGCTAATTAGCCAGAGATGTTAGCAAATATCACAGGATTTTAGCCCATATATGATTATATGTGCTATTGGGCTGGTATACAGGGTAGACCAAAAAGGAGGAGACACTTTGGCAAGTTTCCTGTTAACAGGTCGAGAAAATATATGTTATACGGGAGAAGTGATAACTTTGAACTCCCTAAAATTTTTATATACTAGTTTCATCGTTCTATGTAACTTTAAGTGTCGTAATGTATTCAAAAAATATATATTTTTTGACAGCTGTCATAGCTATTAATCAAATCATATATAGCCGAAACATAAAAACTTAGACAATATCGGGAGTTTATAATTAAATCATAGCCGTATGAAAAAATGATTAAAATTGGTTTTATTATCTTATGGGTGTCAAAAGTCGATGTCTAGTTGCATCACTGCATGTGCGTTAATGACGTTTTCAACTTCGAGCCGAACTTGATTTCTAATAATTTAAATTATATACTCAACAAAAATCCCATACGTCACATCATTATTTTAGTAGGACGGTAGCCGAGTGGTCTATGGTTTTGTAACTTAAGTTATCTGGAAACGGAAGGTTAGAGTTCGACCTTTACCATAGAGAAAAAGTTTTAAAATATTTTTGTTGTTGGAAGACTCGCTTTAGTGTTTGTTTAATTATGTAGTTGCATGTGCCAGTTTTATATATTTTACATGTTTTTGTTGTTTTAAGGTTGGTTTTTGATTTGTTAATTTATTAATACGTTACTATTAATTAATGCATTTTAGATCTCATGATGCCTGTTGTGTAATCGTAGCTTTTTCTCTATATTAAACCACATGACTGAGACCGAGACACTGTTATTCTGTTCTGCAATTATTAAACTAGGTCTCTTAAAGATATTAAGGACGAATTACTTATTTTTTTGTTTAAACAATGCATTCATTTTTCAACGAAGCCTAGTATACTTCTGTTTTTTAGTTTTCGACCTCTAAAATGTGTCAAATTTGGAATTTTGTATTTTCGTTTTTTTATGCATAGAACATTTTTGTAAATAGCTGACGTTACAGTCAATCTATATAGACCCTGGTCTCTCATTTGTGAAACGAATGTAGTGATTTTTAGTATATTAGATTTAAAATTTTTAGTAACATGCAAATATATCTTCTAATTCCTTATGATAGTTTATTTTGACTTTTTTCGCTTATATAACTTAAGATTTTTCTTTATACGAGAAAAGCTGGTTGACTAGTACTAGAAAAATTATTAAAGACTCATAAACTGATGACTAATATTTGAATTTGATAAAGATTTTTGCCTAAAATATTTTAAAATATTCAACAATTGCACATATTTTATTTAACATATTAAACTAACAACAAAACATTACCAGGTTTGTAGAAAATATAAGTTTACCAATAATTTTGAGGAGTTCTATAAGAACCCTACTTCTTAAAATTTACATGTATTTTTTGCCAAAAATTATCTATGAATATGAATAATTAAAATGTACACCCAGAAGTAGAATATTCAAGTAAATACACAGAAGAAAAGAATCTAATTTGCCCAAAGAAAAATCTTTGTTATGTCATGTCATCAAGGTACCAGACTAAAAACAAAAAACACTAACATAAGCACGAAGAATTACATATTTATTACGTCAGAAGATACATACTTTGCGACTGTTATAATTAAAGTCATACTAGATACTTACATGTTTTAATCAATTGGGAGATCTCATAAGTAAAACAAACATAAGTACATTAACAGTTTTCCAAACAAAATAGTTATATTTAAGACACGTACTAAACGAAACTAATGCATTTATTTCTTCATTTTTATGGAAAAAGCTCTTTATTACTGTCTTACAACTTTCCGACATCTCATGCCAATGTCGAAAAGTACATATTAATTTTTTTTTTTCGTCAGTGGAATAAAAAAAGGTATCTACACTAGCTGTAAATATTTCTCCGGTAATACAGGACAACAGGAAATTTCAGAATAGTAACCTCTACTAGTACTTGCTTGAGTGACGATCACAGTAAGATATTGTAGTTTTATAGCGAATAGATTTCTATTGATTTGTATTGCTGGACAAGAATTGACAGTTAGTATACATATCTTTTATATTGTTTTGAGTGAAAAAAAGAATAGAAAAAAAATTTCACCCTTTTAAGTTTCACAATTAAAGTGCGGAACACGAAAGAAAACCGGTCGTTGCGTTGAATTTGAATTAATATTTCGAAGTAACGATGGCGAGCAAAAGAGGAAAAACAATTCGAAGCGGTGTACGTGAAGTTATTGCGAGCGTTATAGAGGCCTGTACTAGAGAAGCTGAAAATAATAGTTTGACTATTCCAATTCAAAATCGAACAGAACGCGCTGCATTTTACACTGGTATTTCGGAAAATAGTGTAAGAAAAATTCAAAGAGAACATAATGATCGCTCATGTTCTAGTTCACCTTTAAAATCTCCTGGTAAAAAAAGACCCCGATTATCGTACAAAGATAGAAGGTTCCGACCTGCAAACCCCTACTTCGTGCTGTAAAGAACAAAATAGATTTTCCGTACGGGTATAAAACTTTAAATCGGCTTTTATGATCAAATGGTTTTGTTTGGCGCAAGTGCCAAAATAAACGAAAATTGCTCATTGAGAGACCAAATATTTTTCGCTGGCGGGTGAACTATCTATCAATTGTAAGGCAATATAGGCAAGAAGGACGGAATATTTTGTATCTAGACAAAACCTGGGTAGATAATGATACGACAGTGAACAAATGCTGGGAAAGTGAAGTGTTACAGGTGTTGTTCAGGGAATCCGTTCTGGTAGTCGCTTTATTATAGTTTATGCTGGTTCAGAAGCCGGATTTGTTCCAGGTGCTGCTTTAATTTTTCGCTCGGAACTAACAACTGGAGACTATCATGGACAGATGAATAGAGATAATTTTGAAAAGTGGTTGCTCGAGAAGCTTCTACCTAACATTCTTCCCAAATCAGTCGTGGTAATGGATAATTCGTCTTACCATTCTCACGTAGAGGATAAAGTGCCAACTAAATACTCTACAAAAGCTCATATGATATCGTGGCTTAAATCGAACAATCTTGTATGTGATCCAACATGGAGAAAATATCAATTATATGAAGTAATATCAGCCAAGAAGCCTAGAGAAAAAAAGTATAAAATTGACGGTCTTTTACGTAACCTCGGTGATACACCTTTAAGGCTGCCTCCATACATGTGCGACCTCAACCCTATTGAACTTGCATGGGCAGGAGTAAAAAAATATATTCGAGAGCGCAACACCGGTAAACTTTCCATTGAAGATTTAAATAAAATAACATTAGAAGCGATTGACTCAATATCGGCTGAAAATTGGAAATCGTATTTTAAACATGTTCGTTATATTGAAGATAAATACTGGAAAGTAGATGGTAAAATTGAAACGGTTATTGATGATTTAGTTATCACACTGGGATCTGCAAGTAGTGACGACGAAACCTCATCAATCATTTTCAGAGGAAGACAACGATTTAGAAGGAATCGAACCATTAGAATCACAGCCGTCAATCTCAAAAATGGCTTAGTTTTTTTTCATATATTTTGTAAAATTGTTCATAAAGTAGCTGTCAATAAACTGCTTCAAAATAATTAATATTCTGTTCAATACCAGGTGTCAAAAAATATCTAATATTGCAATTAATATTTGAAAAACTACAGAACTCATATTTTTCACAAATTAACACATCAATGTAGTTATAGTAGGGGAGCCAGCACTGATTCCAGTGAACAAGATTTATCACAATTTTAACTTATGCAGTTCGACTTTGGGCTATTCGGGTATGCCAAAAGTGAACGTTTGTCTCCGTCTGTCATATTACTTTGTACAGGGGGCGTCATTGTTAAGTACTATACAGGGCGTTTCCTAATTGCGTGCTAATGTTAAAAGAGGGTGATTCTTGGAACTTTTTAAGATAAAAGTTTAATATGAATCTAAAAGTCTTTGGATATACAGGGTTTTAAAAAAACATTTTGAAATTTGATACACGTCTTTTATGCATAAAAGGGTAATTTTATTAACAATCAATTTTTGAAATTTCTACCAGTGGCGTGCATATGTAATTAACCTGGGTAAATCCGTATGCACTTTAACGCATTGAAGACGTGTATCAAATTTCATGCAGTTATCTACAATAGCATCAGAATTGGGATGAAAAAAATGTTTTCTTTTTAACCTTTACCATCCTGTATCTCAAAAGTTAAGACTTTTAGGATATAAAAGCACCCTCTTTAACATCAGCACGCAATTAGGAAACGCCCTGTATAGTACTTCACAATGACGGCCCCTGTATAAAGTAATATGACAAACGGAGACAGACGGCCACTTTTGGCATACCCGAAAGTCGAACTGCATAGATTAAAATTTTGATAAATTTCGTTCACTGGATCTAATGCTGGCTGCCCTTGTAAAATCTGGACTTATATACTGGGTGGTCCAATAATAGTGGACGTAGGCAGTAGCCCGGGAACCGTTAATGACAGAACTCAACAAAAAATATATTTATAGGTAAATCGATCAAGAAAAATCAAAATTAAATCATTTTAAAATTAGAAAGTTCGCCGTTTTTGCAACACAAAAAAGATATAGAAGTGCGGTACATGAAAGAAAACAGAAAAATATATATATAAAGGTTCATTACGCATAGTTACATTTTTTAATTATCTGAAGTGCGTATAGTCAAAAAGGAGTGCCATATTGTTTAAAGAACGACGGGACACCACTGGTGTAAAGAGATTTCTTGGCCGACCTTCCTAAACCGATTGACTCCGTCCGGTTTTCTTTCGTGTTCCGCACTATAATTTGTACTTTTCGACTCTACCATGGGATGTCGTAATGTTGTAAAACACTTAAATCTGTAATAAAGGGTTTTTTCCATAAAAATATCTTCTGACGTAAGAAACATATAATAGTCTTCGTGCGTATGTTCATGTTTTCCTTCTTTTGTGCCTAGTACTTGAAAATCACCAGCCAAATATGGACATTCACATTCAAGAAAACAGAAGTAGTATATTTTATAGAATATTTTCTAGAAATTGTATGTCATACCCTGTTATATTATGCAGTATATTATAAGATATTATACATAATGTTTATAAATGGTTTTCGTTAACGATCCTCTTGTTGTTATGTTAAAGTGGTGAATTATTATTTGCGGTTGGGATCCAGGAAAAAAGACAAAAGTCTTTTTTTATAAATTGCCGACCTTTCGCAACTTTATTGTTGCATCCTGAGGATAGTAGATATTCACAGAAAGGAGACCCAAATACTTGGATTCATATTTTTGTGGGTTCTCCTAGTATTCTGATGATGCAACTAATAAAGCTGCGAAAAGTTGGCAATTAAAAAAAAAGACTTTTGTTTTTTTTACTTGAAACTAACCTCAAATAATACAACTCTAACATTAAAAATAATATCTAAATTATATTAAATCACAAACAAAAGTTCAGGTTTATAAATCTCAAGAAGGCTGTGATAATTGTACATTGGTAGTAAAGTTTGAACTTAAAGGCAAGTAAAATAGGTGTACAATGTTTTTTAGGTTTTAGTTTCCATTGATACGTATTACTTCTGAAAGGCTCTTATAGTTTGACTATTATTGCCTCATAAAGTAATACTACAAATATATAACTTTATATACTATTATAAAAATGGTAATATGTGCAAAAAATTTAAGCAAAAGAATTTCACAGTTATTAAGTTAAATTTAGATTTGTTTTAGTCTATGCTAGAATGCGCTCCTGAAATTTTTTTTTTATTAAAAACTGAAACAATAAATTTTTTATTTAACGAAATGCACTAACATCTGCTCCAAATATTTACGATTCGTGCAAAGCGTAAATACTGTAAAAACAACGTTTATAAATAGAAGTGGATCAACAAGTAATTCAGGCAACAAACAGTAATAATCCTACCTTCACTGAAAAAGTCTCGCTCCATAATTTAACAAGTTCCAGTTGTATCCATGACTTAAAAATTCTTTTTTAAATTACCAAATAAACCCTCGCCCTTGACTCTCAACGGAAAAACCCGACCAATTACATCGTTTAAGTAGTGTAATTTGTAACGCAGAATTTCCCATGGAACTACACGAAAATCAGCCGGCTTACAACTAACGTACACAGTGGAAGCGTTTACCATTCGCGTAGGTTGCCTAGCGACATACGAGACACCGCACAGTGTTTCGAATTAGAAATAAAAACGCCAAAAATTAAAAAAATTAAGTTTTTTATTTCTAGCAAAAACTTGTAGAATATTGTAGTGAGAACACTGGTGCATTCTATCTCTAATGAGACTTTTAAACCAGTATTAACTTGTCACTGTTGAAAGTACATTCGAAGCGCAATGCCATTGTCTAGATATATTATACACTGGGATCATACTATCCTTGTTTTGATGTTGGTGTAAAGTTAAATTAAAAAATATTAACATTACTCCTTCCAACGAAATTCAGGAGTCAACAGTGCAAAGCAATGTCAACCGTGGTGTGCCGGCGGAATAGTTTCTTCTGTGATTCCCAAGGTGATTCCATTTGGTGTCTTCGCTTTAGACAAGGTCCGTTAGTCTAGGGCAGGGGTGCTCAAACGGTCGATCGCGATTGCTTTTTGAGTAGATCTCTAGAAGAAAAAATTTTCTAATAAGTAGGTACTTAACTAAACTACAAAAATTTATTACGTAATAAAATAACACTCTGTTAGCGGCAAAAGGCGGCTTTATCAAAGGAACGCGCAGTACTTGTCAAAGAAAACCCGCGTTTTTTATTCTTGCCGCTTTTCTAGAAATTTCAGGCAGAGCGTTTAACGGGAACATTCGAGACTTTCGTTCACGCCGATATAAATGTTGCGCCTGCAGGAATTGGAGTCATTCTGAATTGCAACTTGAAGGCAATACTACGTCGATACAAAGTTTATTATTAAATAGTACAAAATGAGTGAAGCGAAGAAATCTAAAACGTATCATTTTAATAACGATTGGGAGGAAGAATTTTTGTTTTGTGAAGGATAAGTGCATTTGTCTTATTTGTTGTGCGTCAGTTGCAATAGCTAAGCGTGGTAACTTAGAGAGGCATCATAATTGGTTCACAAAAACTATGAAAAGGATTTTCCGCCACAGAGTGAATTAAGAAAACGAAAAGAACGTGATTTGATATCTTGTTTGAAACAAGAACAAACCATGTTCACAAGACCAGCCAAACAATCAAAAGCTGCTACGATCGCATCATTTAAAATATCTCATATATTGGCGAAACACAAGAAACCATTCGAAGATGGATCGGTTGTGAAGGAAGCATTTATTGAAGCGGGTGAGACTTTGTTTGGAGATTTTAAAAATAAAACAGAAATCATGTCTGCTATTAGAGAACTTCAGTTATCTCGTCCGATTGTCACAAGGCGTATTGAAGTCGTGAGTCAGGACATGACAGATAAACTAAAAAATTATATCATGGAATGTACATACTTTTCTTTACAGTTCGACGAATCCACCGATATGACAGACATTGTCCAGCTATGTATTTTTATTCGGATGGTATTCAATGACATGTTGGCTAAGGAAGAATTTTTGACAATCATTCCTCTGAAGGGGAAGACCCGTGGCGAAGATATATATGTATATACGTTTTCTTCAATTTTCTAAAAAACTATAAGCTACCAATATATAAATTAGTGTGCATTACAACCGATGGAGGACCAGCAATGACTGGAAACAAAAACGGTTTTGCAGCATTGGGTCGAGCTAATGAAGATTTCCCTTCATTTTTTTCAATCCATTGCAATATACATCAACAAGTTTTGTATTCAAAAGTTTTAAACACAGAGGAAATTATGGGCATTGCAACAAAAATTGTGAATTCCATCCGTGCACGTAGCTTGCAACGGCGGCTCTTTAAGTTGTAGTTGGAAGATAGGGAGTCAGCTGAACACACTGATTTAGTTCTTCACACGGACGTTAGGGGGTTGAGTCGCGGAAAATTCCTAGAAAGGTTTCAAGAATTATTGCCCGAAATAACAGCTTTTCTAGACGAAAGTGGTGATGACACTCAGATGTTGAAAAACGAAAAATGGCTCACTGATTTGGCATTTTTGACTGACATCACAATGCACTTAAACGCCATTTGGAGCTTCAAGGTAAAGGAAAAACTGTTATTGAGATGATTAGCGCAGTAAACGCATTCAAAATTAAATTGCAACTTATGATAGATCAAATGAAAAGAAAGGATCTGAAACATTTTCCGTCTTTGAAAGCAAGGATTCTTCAGTTGAATTATGATACGTATGAGGCTAAATTATCAAATATTTTGGGACAATTCGAAATGCGTTTTTATGATTGTAGTAAATTGACAAATGTAGCATCATTTATGAGTTATCCTTTTTCATGTAAAAATATTGAGGAACTAGCTACTGAAATAGTAAGTCAGTTTAATATGAACTCATGTTCTGTTGAAAATGAGTTGGTGCAGATTATATCAGATATACATCTCAAAGCTACAGCATCTGATACAAATTTCTGGTGTTTTATATCTGAAGATAAATATCCGAATCTAAGGCAAATCGCCCTTCAACTGACAGCAATGTGTGGGTTAACTTACTTGTGCGAGTCTGCATTTTCTGAAATGAAGATAATTTAGTCAAAATATCGCAATCGATTAACTGACGGTCATATGTCATCATGCTTGCGATAGCACTCAGTGGTTCCGTACCATCTTATGAAAAGTATGCTGAGGACATGCAGTGCCACGCTTCAATATCCAAAGTCACTCCTTAGTTAAGTTTAACACTATATGTAACTCTTTTGTTTTGTAACAACCAATAAACTCGCAATTTTGAATAACTTTGAGTTTTTTCATTGATATTGTAGAGAAGAACCTAACTAAACCTAACCCAAACCTTGACTAAAATAATGTATATTGTGCGGAAAGCTAATATCTATATATGCTACGGTACACCCTACCTATAATAATATTTATAGGGGAGATGAAAATAAACAATGGCGTTATATTGGACTTTTTTTTTGCTTGTAATTATAAAGTGTTTTTGATGCATTTGCAAATAACTGTGACCGTAAATATTTTAAGTTTAAGTTTACCCCAAGAAAAGTAAATATTGCACATTATTATAATTTGGTTTTATTTTACTGTAAAAGACAATATTGTTTCATGTCTTAGTGTATGTTTTACTTTATTTAGCACCCCAATTTGAGGTAGAAACTCTCAAAGATTATCATAAAAGAAACTTTTATTTTGTAGGCCTTCTTCAGTACATACATCATTACTAAATTCACTTGGGAGACAACTGTCATTAATCACTTGCGCAAACATTGTTATTTGTTAAAAATCTAATTGAAAAAGTAAGTTTGCACTACATAGTTTGCATAGATTATTAGAGTAAAGCATTAACGTATCAGTATATTTACAACCTGACAGAGGTTGTCAGTGTAAAGTAAATTTCGATTTTTTTCTTCGGCATATTACTCTTTGTTGACTGAAATTAATAATAATTTCATTAATTAACCTTTTAGCTGATCCAATTTTCCTATATTAATGTGTTAAAGTAGATTAATTTAGTCATATTTTGCGAAACACTAACGATAATATGGGTGCGCCCATTTAAACATTTAAAAATGTTGCATCAATATGGCGGGTGGGCTTCTATTGTCACCACTGTCCTTGAGAGTCTAGAGTCTCTGAAGACCGAACCTCGTACCAGCGCCCCCTATCTCCGGAATCTCAAGTACAAGAGGTAATAGCTTCCTTGTAGTAAATAATTACTGTAATTCTTCAACGTTGCAACCGAAGAATAAAGACTGGTAATAGCCAGTTTAAAGTAACATTAGACGATAACTTTTCTACTCTGCAACGACTCGTTTTACATTATAGTAATATCTTATACATTTGGACGTAAGTAGTAGTCGCTGTAAGGTTCAGGAAGGTTCTGATACTTGAAATATGTAACAGATTAGAAGCAGTAACTTTGAAAAATTACTATTATGTCACTAAAAAAAATGACGACCTTGGAGTCAAGTTGGTAAGTAGTTACTTGGCAGTAGTTATTGTATATTTACTTGACAGGAAATTACTATTCGCAGTAACAAATACATATATAATACTTAAAAACGTGTAACCCAAAGTGGTTATTGATATATAGTAGGATTATTAGTAATAAATACGTAAAATCCCTTAAAGACTAGTAGTGGAAACAGTTATAGCTACTTTAGTGCCAGCTGGGTTGAAGGGAATCGGGTAGGTAACTTTTTTAGCTTTGCCGTGAACAGACAGACCGACAGACCAGACAAATAGACAGACAGACCAACAGAATTGAGAAAACATGTTTCTAGACGTCTACGGGCCCTGAAACGCT
Source organism: Kuschelorhynchus macadamiae (assembly GCA_030620095.1). Classification (NCBI taxonomy): domain Eukaryota; kingdom Metazoa; phylum Arthropoda; class Insecta; order Coleoptera; family Curculionidae; genus Kuschelorhynchus; species Kuschelorhynchus macadamiae. Next base: position 1,433,676 of record JAUTXW010000446.1, read on the forward strand.
AAGATGTGAAAAAATCTCGGAGGGTAATTTTTTCACGATTACAATATTTCCCTTTAACGAGGTAAGTAAAAATAAAAAGTTACCTTTTTGTTCATTAATAAATATTTGTGGTTACTGAAGAAAAATGTTAATAAGTCAGAAAAGTTAATTCGGAAACCCATGTTATATATCATTGAATTCCTATATTGATGCTCTATTTGAACATAAAATAATATTTAAAGGGTGACATTTAAAAATAATTATTACATTTCAGAAATGACAAACACCATATCTTTTTTCTCATGTAGTTTTTATATTAATTAACAATTATATCAGACTTCGTTTTTCTTGTGACAAATAAACTATTTTGAAAGTGAATTTCAATTAAATATTATTTCTTTTGTTTAAACAATTAAATACTCGAAACTAGGTAATAGATAAATTAGAAAACTTCTGGATACAAGCATATTTTTAAAAATTTAATAAATTTTTCAGTTATATCAGCTTAAGTGTAGGCGCAGTCTTAAAGAAAAATGTCAATAAATCAAAAACCAAGCATATCAGACCGACCTCATATGAAAATATAATACAAGTAATGTAAGTTAAATAAGAGAGGGTCAGGGAAACTAAACACCCCGTATGCATGGTGGTATAAGAAATAAAACTTTAGGCTAGAATAAAGATCTGGTTTATTTAAAACTTCTTTCTATTTGGTATCTTAATATGCCCACCCCGTATGTTTTTATACTGAATTTTTATATTATTTTACCAGTTTCCGTAACGTAAATAAAGTTACTATTATTGTCCTGAAATGTATCACCACTGTCCATTTTCAGAAAATACCGGTCATTTTGTATTTGCAATTTTCAAATTTAAAAATCTGATATCAGACCGTTACCTCTAAATAAAGATTTTTAAACAGGTCGTACCGTTTTTTAATATTTGGTCAGCTTTTTTTGATTCTGGAACACTGTGCGCCGGATGGATGTGACGATACACCCGCGATGCTTCCGGACGGCTCTCCGCGTGGTCGAGGGACAAAAACGAGGATGAGCGAAAGAAGGATGAGACGGGCTTTTAGCGTGATCGTATTTTTCGGGAGTCTCAAAGTCATAAACAGTTGAGGCAATGATGAAGAAAGGTCGGCGTTCGGATAACGCTAGTCGAGAGCACAGGAGGTTAACCCGGAAGCAAAAGATTACGACCGGAAAAGATTAAGCGTTCTGCAGTTGCAAAATGGGATACGTTTAAAGGGTTATTTGAGAGGACAGGCAAAAGTATGAGCTCTCATATGTCCTTTCTTTTAGGGCCTTTTTTTATTTGGAGCCACTATATATTATGTTAATTTGTTAAATACGTTTACACTGAAAAATCCATTAAAAAATACAATTTCTATTTATTTACTGTTGTTAGTTCTTCATGACTACTTGACATTCGAATATTTAGCATCACTAGAACACAGGGGCGTGCAGTCCATGGAAGCAAGGGAAGTAGTGCTTCCCCAAAAAAAAATACAAAACGTCTTCTAAAATGTAATTTTTGAAATAGGAAACCATTAATTTAGTTTATATTAAAAATGTTAAAATATTATCATAATTATCAAGCCCATAATAAATGTGGCCGTGACTCCGACCGAGCCACAATAGAGATCGAATAGAACCTATGCGAGCCGCTAGCTTCTCTGCAGCTAAGCCCTGTAAGCCTGATTTCCTGTGAATCGAGCCAGAGGTTATTGAACTTTCCACCGGCTGTTTGCAATTTTTGCATTTCAGTCGCGTGCTTTAAGTGGGGGCGGAAGCTATCGTTGGAGTAGGTTCTTTGTTTGAACGGCTATCCGTGTGTTGTGTGATGCGTACGTCGCGTCGTGCATAGTGCGATATGGAAGACAATAATACGGACGTGGATATGCAAATACCGTCAACTTCGGCTGTCGGTAATAACGTTGAAAATGTTGGAGAATTTAGTAAGAAGAGTGTGTGTGAATGTGTGGTGTGTGTTTTAATAATAAAGGTATTTTCAACATTAAACTTCGCTGATAAGCTTCAAATAATTTCTAAAGGAAGGGCAAAACCGCCTTTTAATTTAATTTAACCACAAAAATAAAAAACTGTATTAGACATTTTTATCCAGAAAAACAATACGAACAATTTAAATGGCTAACAGGGTGTGAAAATATAAGTAAATTATTTTGTTGGCCATGTTTACTTTTTGAAAATGAAAAAGGTCTCTGGAATAAAACTGGTTTTTCCGATTTAAACAATTTCCATAAAGCTGTAAGAAGGCACATTATGTCCAAAGCGCATTTGCAGGGCGTCATAAAAGAAAAAATCTTCGGCACAACCAGAATTGAACACACTCTTAATAAACGGTTGGAAATTAGTCACCGCCAATACAATGAACTAGTCAATAAAAATAGACAAATAATAAGAAGACTTATCAATATTGTTTGTTTTCTCGGACAGCACGAATTGGGATTTAGAGGTCATGACGCTTTAATGGCTGAATATGATGATTGCTTAAAAAATCATTTAGAGCAGTCTAGCGTTTTTTGCGGAACGTCGAATCGAATCCAGAATGATTTAATTTCCGCTGTTGCAACCATTATTCTAAAAAGAATTAAGCAGGAGATTGGCGAAGCGCCTTTCATTGCTATTGTTCTGGACGAAACAACTGATATCACTAATTTTAGCCAATTATCTATAGTAATACGCTACGTTAAAGCAGACGAAAGTATTCAAGAGCGTTTTTTAGGTTTTAAGAATGTGTCCGAAAATCGTACAGTAGATGCATTATATAACGTTACTAAAGAAATTAATGGAGAGAAAAAATTAGTTACTCAAAGCTATGATAGAGCTGTAGTGATGGCAGGACAATTAGGGGGTCTGCAAGCTAAAGTTCGAGAAACTTTCCTAAGTCCTGTGTTTGTTCATTGTTTTGCTCATAAATTAAATTTAGTTTTATCCCAGTCCATCAATCACATTAAAGAGTGTAAAGTATTTTTCGTTACTTTAAGTGACATGGCTGCTTTTTTTTCCAAGTCAACAAAACGTACACAAGCTTTGGACTCCATTGCCCACAAACGATTGCCCAAAGTAGCTCCTACTAGGTGGAACTATAATGGAAGACTTGTGTTAACAGTATCTCAAAATCGTTAATCACTGAATGAACTATTTGAGAATAAAATAGAAAATAACGAAACGTGGGACTCTGAAGCAATAAATAGTTCGGGGGGGTTTTTGGACTGTTTGAACCGAGATTTTAATTTTAATTATTTGTTGAACATATTTCCAGAAATATTTCCATTCTCGGACAATATTTTTAATATATTACAAACTAAAACAAATGATATTGCTTTTTGCCTAAAAAAAGTGGCTGATTTTAAGTCCATGTTAAGCTAAAAAAGAGATGCTTTGACCTATTTTGGGAGAAAACAATGACGTTAAATGTAGAGCCACAAGCCAAGCGTCTTCGAACAGACAAGTTCGGAGATGTTCAAACATCATACATGAATTAATAGATCAAATTCAGCAACAAATAAACCATAGATTAAACGGTTTAAATGATTTTTAATTCCGGGAGCTCTGCAATTTTGATGCATTTAAAGGAAAAACTTTTCCAAGATGGATCGGTTGTGAAGGAATCATTTATTGAAGCGGGTGATACTTTATTTTGAGATTTTAAAAATAAAACAGAAATCATGTCTACTATTAGAGAACTTCAGTTATCTCGTCCGACTGTCACAAGGCGTATTGAAGTCATGAGTCAGGACATGGCAGATAAACTAAAAAATGATATCATGGAATATACATACTTTTCTTTACAGTTCGACGAATCCACCGATATAACAGACACTGCCCAGCTGTGTATTTTTATTCGGATGGTATTCAATGACATGTTGGCTAAGAAAGAATTTTTGACAATCATTCCTCTGAAGGGGAAGACCCGTGGTGAAGATAAACATGACGTTTTCTTCAATTTTGTAAAAAACTACAAGCTACCAATATATAAATTAGTGTGCATTACAACCGATGGAGCACCAGCAATGACTGGAAACAAAAACGGTTTTGTGGCATTGTGTCGAGCTAATGAAGATTTCCCTTCATTTTTTTCAATCCATTGCATTATACATCAACAAGTTTTGTGTTCAAAAGTTTTAAACACGGAGAAAATTATGGGCATTGCAACAAAAAATGTGAATTACATCCGTGCACGTAGCTTGCAACGGAGGCTCTTTAAGTTGCAGTTGGAAGATAGGGAGTCAGCTAAACACACTGATTTAGTTCTTCACACGGACGTCGGGTGGTTGAGTCGCGGAAAATTCCTAGAAAGGTTTCAAGAATTATTGCCCGAAATAACAGCTTTTCTAGGTGAAAGAGGTGATGACACTCAGATGTTGAAAAACGAAAAATGGCTGACTGATTTGGCATTTTTGACTGACATCACAATGCACTTAAACACCATTAACTTGGAACTTCAAGGTAAAGGAAAAACTGTTATTGAGATGATTAGCGCAGTAAACGCATTCAAAAGTAAATTGCAACTTATTATAAATCAACTGAAAAGAAAGGATCTGACACATTTTCCGTCTTTGAAAGCAAGGATTCCTCAGTTGAATTATGATACGTATGAGGCTGAATTATCAAATATTTCCGGACAATTCGAAATGCGTTTTTATGATTGTAGTAAATTGGCAAATGTAGCATCGTTTATGAGTTATCCTTTTTCATATAAAAGCATTGAGGAATTAACTACTGAAATAGCAAGTCAGTTTAATATGAACTCATGTTCTGTTGAAAATGAGTTGGTGCAGATTATATCAGATATACATCTCAAAGCTACAGCATCTGATACAAAAAAGATAAATATCCGAATCTAAGGCAAATCGCCCTTCAACTGACAGCAGATGGGTCAACTTACTTGTGCGAGTCTGCATTTTCTGAAATGAAGATAATTCAATCAAAATATCGCAATCGACTAACTGACGATCATATGTCATCATGCTTGCGATTAGCACTCAATGGTTACGTACCATCTTATGAAAAGTATGCTGAGATCATGCAGTGCCACGCTTCAACATCCAAAGTCACTCCTTAGTTAAGTTTAACACCATATGTAACTCTTTTGTTTTATAACAACCAATAAACTCGCAATTTTGAATAACTATGAGTTTTTTCATTGATATTGTAGAGAAGAACCTAACTAAACCTAACCCAAACCTTGACTAAAATAATATATATTGTGCGGAAAGCTAATAACTATAGATGCTACGGTACACCCTACCTAGGTATGTGTATGTATCGTGTATGTACGACAACCCTACATCACACATACCTGCAGCCTCTCAGAGTCGATCGTAAGTAGTCTAAAAATATTGAAGTAGATCGCCAGCAGTTCAAGTTTGAGCACCCCTGCTCTATACCAATGCAAACTTTGAGAGAAAATAGCAAACACTGCCATGATAAAGGAAGATAATAATCTTACCCATAATAATTTCAATTTTTTTTTAAACTTTGTTAACACCACACGTAAAGCTAACGAGCTGCCTCCACAAGTGTCTTATAATAGTAAAATGGTGCATTGAGGTGTAGAAGCGGCCAATTTGTTTGGGGAGTACTTTCAAACTGTTTATTCTAATCAGATCTGTCATGTTGCACCGATAACATCCCTGAGCATTTTAAATATTCACAACTGCGATATATCAATTTCAGCTATATTCATAGAATTGAGCAATCTCAACATCTTTAAAGGTCCTGGACCGGATGGCATTCCCGCTAGTTTACTCAGAAACTGTAATTTTGCACTATCACGTCCATTGTTTTTCATCTTTAATGCTTTATTTTTCCAGATTTTTGGAAAATAAGTTACGTTGTACTTGTTCATAAAAAGGACAGCAAGGGCGACGTCACCAATTACAGACCTATATATAACCTGAGTTGTATTCCAAAATTGTTTGAATGCTTTGTGGCCAAACATTTGACAACTAATTTAAACGGCATTCTAATAAATCAACAGTTTAGCTTCCATCCTGGTAGATCGACGGAGCTGAATCTGCTTACTTACAGCGACTATCTGTCAGGGGCATTGGGGGGGGGGATGGTGTGGTTCATTCGATCTACACCGACTTCTCCAAGGCCTTTGACAGAGTGAATCATCTCGTCATGCAGTAATTTGCAGATAACTTGCAGTTCTTTATCAGGGTCTTATCAACTGATTAGTGCCTGGATTTGTAAGCAGAGCTCGACTGCTTGCAAACCGGCTGAACGGCATTGAGCTTAATGCTTCTAAGTGTAAAGTGGTTTGTTTTTCAAGAATACGCAACTCTATTGAGTACAATTATCGTATTGGCAACACATTTCTTGAGACGCTGAGCGAATTCACTGATCTGGGAATCGCACTCGCCGAGAACTACTTGGTTGAATATAATACTTTGTACTCTACTTTTATTCTTGAACCACTGTCATTTAGGCGTGATAAAAAAGACTTTAAAATTTTGTATAAGATCCTTAATTCCATGTGAACTGCAGCCATCTACAGTCCCAAGTCGGACGCCCCTACTAGAGATACCAGATTGTTAACGACGTTTTCACCAAGACGCAATCGAACGAACTTTGGATCAAATACTTTTTTATCACGAGTACCGAGATTAGCAAATATATATCCGGAACTAAATTTCTTTGGTAGTGTATCTCACTTTGAGAGGCAGCTCAAAACCCTTCAAATTAATAACTATTATCCAAAATATATGCTATGCAATGAATAAACAAATTTTAGTTTAATTTTAAAAACAACAAATTGCATCCATTGTTAACTGTTAATTGGGCTTAATCCGTAAACAAATAAATAAATAATGTCGAAACTGTATCGCGCAAAATTAAAAAAAAAACACATCAATGCCACGGAGTAACCAAATGACAAAAACCTTACTTCACCGCAAAAATTAAGCTCTTGTGTAAAACTTGATTAGCTATACTAATAACAAAACACCCGATTTTGAGGAAAGAAACACCTTCTTACTTAGAAAAAGATCTATTATTATCTCTTATTACAATGGATTGTATATTTTCAAATGTACATATATCACCAATGGGTCGGTTCCAATAACCTAATTATATTACAGAACCTTAATTATAATTTATCTTTGCTATAACAACCACTACAAAGTTTAAAAAATTTAAAAATTACTGCTGGTAAAGGTTTTCAGTCGAGATGGAACATGACCTTTGGAAACATTGTCCTCTGGCGACAATCACCTTGCAAGAAATTGTAACAATAAAAGAAATTTTCTTAGCCTTAAGTAAAGTAAAACACGGCGGACAAGATCTTATATTGACATTGCAGTATTCATTATTCAAATTACTTTAAAAAGAAACTGGAATACTTTAAAAAAAACTGGAAAAAAGGACAACAGGGATTTCGATCAAATAAATCAACTGGCAATGCAATCTTCATCCTGCGGCAACTAAGAAAAGAATTGAACTTTTCTTTGTGTATGTGTTTCGTGATCTTAAGCTAAAATTTGATAGAGTAAAATTTAAAGATTTCATCGCTATTGTGAGATAAAATAGAATAAGCATAAGCTAGTTGAAGATAATTAAAGAAATTAACACTAACAATAAGACCAGACTAAAAATGGACACAGGTCTGACGCATTATGCCCAAAATAATATGACGGGTAAATAAGGTCAACGAGATGAATGACCGGTCTATAAAAATTTTGACTTATACAGGTGATGCTGTTCTTGTGAAGGATAATAAAAATGATCTACAGCGCCTTATTTACGGATTCACTACAAAGGCTACGAACCTTAACTTGATCATATCGTGCCAGAAAACACATTTAATGATAATCTTTAAGTACCCATTCCAGTGCAAGTAAGAGGTTTTGATTAAAATCAAAATAATAAATCATTGATCTGTAGTTATTTAGTAATCAAGGGACAAGTGAGAGAAATTGCTGTATATAAAAATTCAATGCATCTTATTCTAGTAGAACAAATTATTTTGGAGTAACCATACTAGGTACTAAGTGAAATATTTGGGAATTATCCTGGATAAAACGCTGAACTGGAATGCTCATCTGAATAAAATAATTCAGAAAGCTAAACTTTTAGCAATGAGGACAATATACAGACTCCAACATGTCACCAACAGCATAGATGTATAGTTACATGGATCATCCAATATGCTGAATGTTGTGAAAAAACATTACATGTTGGGAATGCCATCGGACCTGCTACCAAAAACTGTTAGTGCACAGCAACCCTACTCCGTGATCTTCCCAGGAAGAGAGGAGTGGGATCACAATAAATCTGATCTATTGAAAGAAGAGCTGTGCCTATTCACAGACGGCCCTAAAACCAATAGAGGTGTAGGAGCTGAAATCCGTGGGGTAAGGCCGAAGGTTGCTCTGTCAGTAAGCGTGGACAATAATACATCAATATTCCAAGCAGAAGTCCATGCTATCGAATTGTATGCTAGAATGTTGCAGGATCAACAAATAACACATAAAACGATAAAAATATTCTCGAATAGTCGAGCGGCTCTTAAAGCACTTGAAGCAAGTCATTGTACATCCAAAACAGTTTGGAACTGCCAAAAGGCACTTGTTGGCCTGGGGAGCGACAATAAAATCGCTCTCATCTGGATACCAGCACTTGCAGGTTTGGAGGGAAATGAGTCTGCGGACCTTCCTTGGACTTGGTCAACGAAAAAGCTAGTCTCTATTGGCTTGGACTGCCAGGTCTGTCCCATGCAAAGGCATTTATCCCCCTTCCTATGAAGAAGAGGATAACAGAAAGTCTGTTAAATATGAACAGAATTAAGATCACGACAGCCATAGGCCTATACACTGGCCATTGTGGTCTAATGGAGGATGACAAGACAGCCAGCCGTGTACTGTGTGAATGCCCGGCAGTAAGTGTAAGTGTAAACATAGGTATGAGCCACAATAGACCACAGTGTCGCAGTGGAGGGTCGGTTTGAGCCACTCACTTTTAACCTAATCTTACCTAACCTAATAGATACTCCGTGGGCGTTCTCCAAGTACCGATATGTGTATTTGCACGTTAACTTTATAGAGAACGCGGCAGTACTATCATATTCGTTATTGTAGATCTAAAACAACTATTACCTATTGTTAGCAGCCAGTCTCTAAACTGAGTACCACGCGCAGCGATGCTTTGTTTTGGGTATCGTCCTAGATCGGACTAAGACAGGTAATCGCCGGGCGTATGGTAATTAACTTATCTACCTAAAGTTAAAGTCAAACTAGAAAAATCACCATCTATTTCAAAACTGGAGAAATAAAGTTATCTTTGAAACTGTTAGTGCTAATATTTTAAACACTTTTGAGGTTAAAAATATCTGTTTTATAAAATATGTTTGGAATTCAATAAGGAAACTCAGCATACATTTGTACATACAGGGTGACAATTTAAAAACTTGAAATGGCGATATCTTAGGAAGGAAAAACTTAATCAAAAAACGCTCAAAACACTTTCTATAAAATGAAGAGGGAACAAATAAAAGCGTATTATTCGACCCTTATCTGTAACCGCTTGGGCAGGGTGAGATACACCCCTAAAATCTTAAATAGAAAGGGGGATCGAGTGATACATCAACTCGAAGCTCTTGAAAAATGCTTTTCAATGATACCATAGAAAGCAACTTTTCGTGAAATTCTTCTGTATTTATTAAAGGAAACAATAAATAAAAACACAGTTTTGAACATTTTTATTTTTATTTAAGTAAATATTCAAAATGATTGGTACCGATATCCTAGCATGTCTCTTAAGAATTCTAAACATTTTAAGCCTGGTATTTTATTTTTTTATGAATATTCGCATTTTATTATCACAATATTTACTTTAAAAGTAACTTGTACTATTAGTATTGATATTTTAACAGTTGACTTTTGGTTCAGTTTAAACGAAAACCAGCACGTATCTTAAATAATGGTGTACACCACAGCTGAACGTGTAGAAATGATTTTCATTTATGGTTCTCAGGATCAATGTTTCTTAAGGACAGCCCAAAGATTTAATGAAAGGCATCCAGGTCAAAATGTAAGTCCGGAGTATGTTCGCCAACTAGTAGCCAAATTTGAAGAAACGGGCTCTGTCGCGAATAAAAAGAGAAATCAACCGAGACTAGTTGACGAAGCAACGCAAATTGAAGTTCTGGGGCAGTTTGCAATTAATTCAACTTTATCAACTCGTCAAGCAGCTGCAGCAACTGGCTTATCTCGTGAAACAATAAGAAAGGTACTTAAATTTCATAAGTTTCATCTCTATAAACTGCGCATACTGGTGACGACGACCCGGATAGAAGAATCCAGTTTTGTGAAATAATGACAGATAGAATTACGGCAGAACCTCGACTAGTTAAAAATATTTGTTTCAGTGATGAATGTACCTTTTATTTGAATGGACATGTTAATAAGCAAAACTGTCGTTACTGGAATGACGAGAACCCACATGTATTTAGAGAAGGGCATACCCAGTACCCCCAGAAAATTAATGTTTGGGCTGGTATATTGGGAGACGTAAAAATGCTACAGAGGTCTATTGAACCACTAATAATGCAAGAATTAGAAAATCACAGGGACATACAAGGAAATTTAGCATTAGAAGAACGCTTACTACATTTTCAACAGGATGGGGCACCTCCTCACTATGTAGTTCCCGTTAGGCAATGGTTGTATGATAATTATCTCAACCAGTGGATTGGAAGAAGGGGTCCGGTTGAATGGCCACCTAGATTCCCGGACCTAACACCTATTGACTTCTTTTTGTGGGGTCACCTTAAATCTGTGGTGTTTAAAACGCAATGATCAATAGAGCAACTCAAGGACAGGATAGTTCAGGAATGCCGTGCTATATCCAGAGAAACATTTGCAAATGTACGCGAAGAATTTGAACAAAGGCTTTATTATTGTCTTCAAAACAACGGGAACCATTTTGAACATTTGATTAAATAATTATAAAAAATTTCACAATTGTGTTTTAATTTATTGTTTCCTTTAATAATCACAGAAGAATTTCACGAAAAACAGCTTTCTATGGTACCATTGGAAAGCATTTTTCAAGAGCTTTGAGATGATGTATCACTCGACCCCCCTTTCTATTTAAGATTATGGGGGTGTATCTCACCCTGCCCAAGGGGATACAGATAAGGGTCGAATAATACTCTTTTATTTGTTCCCTCTTCATTTTATAGAAAGCGTTTTGAGAGTTTTTTGATTAAGTTTTTCCTTCCTAAGATATGGCCTAAGTTTTGAAATTGTCACCCTGCATGCTTTTTATAAAATTGTTTCATTGGTCCTTCATCTTTGTGCACAAAAATACACATACATATCCTGACAGCTCATATTTTTTAAATATTTGTAGAGCTAAAAATAAAAAGATTAGTTATGAGTGATGACACTGTATATAGATAATAAACTATAAACTATTATTAAATGTTGAAAACAATTTTAAATCAATTTTTAAAAATAAATACAAAAAAATTATTTAAAAAAGCTTTTATATACAAACTATTGAAATAAAAAATAAAAAATAAATAAACTTATAAAAACACAGAACTTTTAGAAATTTTAATATTTTCTTAAAAGCTTGAGGGATTATTTCAAGAGTGACGCCTCGCGCCTCAAGTTTTTAAGAAAGATTTTAAAAGTTTTATGTTTATGTAAGTTTAATTACCTTCGCTTTTCAGTTTATAAATAGTTTTTATTAATTTTTTTTACATTTAATTTATTTTGTACTTTTTAACATTATTTTTTACGCACCCTATATAAGGCATTCACGATTACACACCATAATATTGTATTGTCTTCAAGTTAATATATCTGTACCAAATCTCAGTCAATTCCAAAAACGGGAACTGTATTTAGCATCTTGTATACCTTTGACCAATTTAATTGGACACTATATGGCCTTACGAAAACGTAAGGGCGCGCTTATTTTGAAGTTATGGATCATAAAAGTTTGAGAAATAGTGAAAAGTGTAAGCGATATTTTTTAAGGAGTTTAAAAGAGTAAAAAAAGTCATATTTTGATTACGCAAAACCGATAATAGTCAAACTGAAAACAGAAATAGGTGTCATTGATGTAGATACTTAACTTTTCTAGACTATACATATTTAAGATAAAATTGAGGTGATATTTTAAAAAACGGCGAAACTTCTGTTTTTTAATTTTTTGTATCAAAACCATGTTCGTATCTCAAGTAGCACAAATTAGCTGATGAGCTTTTTTGCTTAATAGTTATCCATAAAAATACATAAAAACCAGAGATTTGTCAAATTTTGGCAAATTGTTCTTGGTTTGTTTTCTAGCCATGAAAGCTCACTTCAAATTAGATTTTTTGGCTCCAAAAGTAGCAATTTTTAATGTAGATACGCTATAGCATAATTACTTGGCCAAAAATATCTTTTATAGGATACGTCCAACGTATTTCCATGCATGCTTTTTTACGTGAGGGACTCTAATGAATTTTCTTATTAAATTACATCTCTAAAATAAAAAATTGTAGATAACGCAATGTTTAGTTTTAAGAAAGGGCGCGTGTTTTACATGCCTAAATTAGATTATTTTAACAGTAAAAGTTCCTACCAAGTGTTTTTTGTCCCCACCAACCGTCAAATGAATATTTTACACAATAAGTCATAGTGTACGTATTTCTACGAAACCAAGATTTGTTATGTTTGCATTTTAATACAATTTCTACATAATTTGAAACAATTGATGATTTATCATATAAATGAAGAAAAGGCAAAAAATGAGAAATTTAGGTAAATTTCGGAAAAAATGTTATTCAAATTTCGGCTAAAAAACAAATCTGAATTCTGCTAAAAAAGCTCGATTTTAAAGTCAAAAAGTAACTAATAAACCCAACCATAAAATCAAAAGAGTGGTTCGTATAATTGAGGCGTTAAGAGCCAGAGTGGACCATCCCACAAAAATCTAAAATATTAGGTAAACCTTGTTTTGTGTAGTTTATGGCCATTTTTTGGTGCCAGAACGGACCAGCTGAGCTTGAAGCATATTGTCACAGATGGCAGCACTTACTAGGTTAGTCCAGTTGCACTAATTTAATTACAACTGGACGCCATATTGGACCATGTGGCTTGGTCCGCTTTGGCGTTCTGTTAAACTGTTGTTTACTGTCGTTTGGTTCGGTAGTAGATCTAAACTAATCTAAACTTTGTTGCCAGATATTAGTGAATTACGCTTTAAATAATGGCTTCAGTCAGTTACTTAGGTAGCATTACGGATCAGGAAATAGAAGGTAATGTTAATTCCTCCATAGATTTATGTTATTCGCCTTTTCACAAAGTTTTAACCTAACTTTTAGGCCAAAGATCAAGTTGTGAAAGGGAACCTTCTGTATTTGAAGACAATGGAAGCTCCGATGAATTTGTGCCACCAGATTCAGGTTCAGAGAGTAGTTCTAGTATTGAAGAGCACGTGATTCAAGAACCTACGTTAGAAGAAAAAAAGCAAAAAACGAGAAAGCGTCAAAGAAATGAGAGTGAATGGAAGAAAAATAAACGGAAGTTTCTTCGTGCTAGTGGTAAGGAGTACATTAATGTAAATGGAAGCACTGTGCCATCCAAAATATTTTCTCCGGCTGAATCGTGCTGCAAATTAGAATGCCATAAGTCATTTAGTTTTGAAATGCAGACACAACTTAACAATAAATTTTATGAGCTGGCCAATTTTGACCTTCAAAACGCATATATATTTTCCCAAGTTAAAGTTAGACCTGTTGCCCGTCATTATTCGCAGAATAATGGTACCCCTAGCAAAAAATCTAAAAATCTAACACGAGAATATTATTTACCTAATAATCAGGGGCATGATAGGAAGATTTGTAAAAGTTTATTTAAAAAGATTCTTGATGTGTCAGACGGTAAACTTGATAGAACTCTTAAGAATAAACCTAATTTAGTATTCCAAGTAGATCAACGTGGGAAGCACCCTCCAGCAAACAAAACCTCAGTTGAAAGGGTGGATGGGGTTTGCCAGTTTATTGAAAAATTTCCCACTTATATTTCGCATTACTCAAGACACAAGAGTGAGAGAAATTATCTTGGTCCAGATTTGAATATTCGAATTCTTTATAACGAGTACAAGAAAAATATTACAAATCCGCTTTCAGAATATAAGTTTCGTGATATATTTAATACGAAATTTGATTTACACTTTCATCCACCCATAGTAGACTCATGTAAAACATGCGATTCGTTAGATAATAAAATAAAATTTGAAGGTGACCCACAAAAATGTCAAGAATTAAAATTTAACCTTGAACTTCACCAACGCAAAGCCAAGCAACTTACAGACGCCATGGATCTAGATTCAAAACTTTTAACGGAAGATGGCGTTACGGTCATCGCTTTTGATTTAATGAAAACACTGCCTACACCTGTCATCTCTACCGGAATAACCTATTATAAAAGACAGTTATGGACTTACTGTCTTGGAGTCCATAACTTGCAGACTAATCAAGCCACCATGTTTGTGTGGGATGAATCTGTTGCATCCCGGGGAGCACAAGAAATTGGTTCCTGCCTTATATACTACATTAAAAATTTTGTGACAACGAAAAAAATTATAATGTATTCTGATGGATGTGGTGGTCAGAATAGGAACATTAAAATGACATTAATTTGTAATTATATGGTTCATTCTCAAGAATTTTCGGTGGAAGAAATTCAGCATAATTTTTTAGTTAGCGGCCATTCTTTTATGTCTTGCGATAGAGACTTTGGTCTTATCGAAAAGAATAAAAAGTTTCACCCAAATATTTATGTTCCTAAAGATTGGATAAATGTTATCTTAACGGCTCGAAAGAAAGATCCATTTAAAGTGGTTGTGATGGATAAAGAAAATTTTTTTTCTACAGCCAATTTAGAAAAACTAATTACAAATAGAAAAATAAGCTTAGACTCCACAAAAGTTCAGTGGCTAAAAATGCACAGTATTATTATAAAAAAAGAAGATCCCTTCATAATTTATTTTAAATATGGCATAAGTGAAACTCAACCTTTACAAAAATTTGATATTCAGAAAAGAAATATTTCAAAAGATCAGATTTTGGCACCACTGCCGTTATTGTATCCAAATGGAAACTGCGTAACTGCTGCGAAAAAGCAAGATCTCTTGCAATTGATTGAATTTATTCCACCGATTTTTCATAACTTTTTTCATTCACTAAAGTGTTCTATGTCTGCCCAAGATGATATTAATATTGTCGACAATAATAACGAATAAAATGTTTTTGCTTTTTTTAGAACGTTCAGTTTGGTTGTTTAGTTCGGTTTAAGTTTTTTTTACAGTTTTTAGTTGAAGAGAGCATTTATATTATTTAGTAGTGCTTTAGCTGAGATATTTGTAATTTTGCAAATAAAATAACTCAAATTTCAATGATCATTGTTTCATTTTAGTCTAGTCCCATATGTAGAAATCAAGACTTACAAAAACCAGAACGGACCAACCCACAAAAATTTTTCACATCAAGCAAATTTAGACTTTTTGAGAATCCCTTTTAAAAATATTATATTATTTGAGTATTTTTGCAAAAAAAATATGCCAATAAAATTCTTATTTTTATGACAAAAAAAAGTTAAATAAATCGATTAACTTTAAACCTCATTATTTCCATTATATAATGATGAGGATAGTCCGCTCTGGTTCTCAACGCCTCAATTGCTAATTGGCCATTTTTACCCCATTATAGCCAAGTTATTATTCACCCATTTTAGCCATATTTCCGTCTTTGTACTGTAATAGAACTATTATTTTGGCTAGCAATTTTAGCTAATTAGCCAGAGATATTAGCAAATATCACAGCATTACTCAAGACACAAGAGTGAGTGATAACGAGTACAAGAAAAATATTACAAATCCGCTTTCAGAATATAAGTTTCGTGATATATTTAATACGAAATTTGATTTACACTTTCATCCACCCATAGTACTCATGTAAAACATGCGATTCGTTAGATAATAAAATAAAATTTGAAGGTGACCCACAAAAATGTCAAGAATTAAAATTTAACCTTGAACTTCACCAACGCAAAGCCAAGCAACTTACAGACGCCATGGATCTAGATTCAAAACTTTTAACGGAAGATGGCGTTACGTTCATCGCTTTTGATTTAATGAAAACACTGCCTACACCTGTCATCTCTACCGGAATAACCTATTATAAAAGACAGTTATGGACTTACTGTCTTGGAGTCCATAACTTGCAGACTAATCAAGCCACCATGTTTGTGTGGGATGAATCTGTTGCATCTCGGGGAGCACAAGAAATTGGTTCCTGCCTTATATACTACATTAAAAATTTTGTGACAACGAAAAAAATTATAATGTATTCTGATGGATGTGGTGGTCAGAATAGGAACATTAAAATGACATTAATTTGTAATTATATGGTTCATTCTCAAGAATTTTCGGTGGAAGAAATTCAGCATAATTTTTTAGTTAGCGGCCATTCTTTTATGTCTTGCGATAGAGACTTTGGTCTTATCGAAAAAAATAAAAAGTTTCACCCAAATATTTATGTTCCTAAAGATTGGATAAATGTTATCTTAACGGCTCGAAAGAAAGATCCATTTAAAGTGGTTGTGATGGATAAAGAAAATTTTTTTTCTACAGCCAATTTAGAAAAACTAATTACAAATAGAAAAATAAGCTTAGACTCCACAAAAGTTCAGTGGCTAAAAATGCACAGTATTATTATAAAAAAAGAAGATCCCTTCATAATTTATTTTAAATATGGCATAAGTGAAACTCAACCTTTACAAAAATTTGATATTCAGAAAAGAAATATTTCAAAAGATCAGATTTTGGCACCACTGCCGTTATTGTATCCAAATGGAAACTGCGTAACTGCTGCGAAAAAGCAAGATCTCTTGCAATTGATTGAATTTATTCCACCGATTTTTCATAACTTTTTTCATTCACTAAAGTGTTCTATGTCTGCCCAAGATGATATTAATATTGTCGACAATAATAACGAATAAAATGTTTTTGCTTTTTTTAGAACGTCCAGTTTGGTTGTTTAGTTCGGTTTAAGTTTTTTTTTTACAGTTTTTAGTTGAAGAGAGCATTTATATTATTTAGTAGTGCTTTAGCTGAGATATTTGTAATTTTGCAAATAAAATAACTCTAATTTCAATGATCATTGTTTCATTTTAATCTAGTCCCATATGTAGAAATCAAGACTTACAAAAACCAGAACGGACCAACCCACAAAAATTTTTCACATCAAGCAAATTTAGACTTTTTGAGAATCCCTTTTAAAAATATTATATTATTTGAGTATTTTTGCAAAAAAAATATGCCAATAAAATTCTTATTTTTATGACAAAAAAAGTTAAATAAATCGATTAACTTTAAACCTCATTATTTCCATTATATAATGATGAGGATAGTCCGCTCTGGTTCTCAACGCCTCAATTGCTAATTGGCCATTTTTATCCCATTATAGCCAAGTTATTATTCACCCATTTTAGCCATATTTCCGTCTTTGTACTGTAATAGAACTATTATTTTGGCTAGCAATTTTAGCTAATTAGCCAGAGATATTAGCAAATATCACAGCATTACTCAAGACACAAGAGTGAGTGATAACGAGTACAAGAAAAATATTACAAATCCGCTTTCAGAATATAAGTTTCGTGATATATTTAATACGAAATTTGATTTACACTTTCATCCACCCATAGTACTCATGTAAAACATGCGATTCGTTAGATAATAAAATAAAATTTGAAGGTGACCCACAAAAATGTCAAGAATTAAAATTTAACCTTGAACTTCACCAACGCAAAGCCAAGCAACTTACAGACGCCATGGATCTAGATTCAAAACTTTTAACGGAAGATGGCGTTACGGTCATCGCTTTTGATTTAATGAAAACACTGCCTACACCTGTCATCTCTACCGGAATAACCTATTATAAAAGACAGTTATGGACTTACTGTCTTGGAGTCCATAACTTGCAGACTAATCAAGCCCCATGTTTGTGTGGGATGAATCTGTTGCATCTCGGGGAGCACAAGAAATTGGTTCCTGCCTTATATACTACATTAAAAATTTTGTGACAACGAAAAAAATTATAATGTATTCTGATGGATGTGGTGGTCAGAATAGGAACATTAAAATGACATTAATTTGTAATTATATGGTTCATTCTCAAGAATTTTCGGTGGAAGAAATTCAGCATAATTTTTTAGTTAGCGGCCATTCTTTTATGTCTTGCGATAGAGACTTTGGTCTTATCGAAAAAAATAAAAAGTTTCACCCAAATATTTATGTTCCTAAAGATTGGATAAATGTTATCTTAACGGCTCGAAAGAAAGATCCATTTAAAGTGGTTGTGATGGATAAAGAAAATTTTTTTTCTACAGCCAATTTAGAAAAACTAATTACAAATAGAAAAATAAGCTTAGACTCCACAAAAGTTCAGTGGCTAAAAATGCACAGTATTATTATAAAAAAAGAAGATCCCTTCATAATTTATTTTAAATATGGCATAAGTGAAACTCAACCTTTACAAAAATTTGATATTCAGAAAAGAAATATTTCAAAAGATCAGATTTTGGCACCACTGCCGTTATTGTATCCAAATGGAAACTGCGTAACTGCTGCGAAAAAGCAAGATCTCTTGCAATTGATTGAATTTATTCCACCGATTTTTCATAACTTTTTTCATTCACTAAAGTGTTCTATGTCTGCCCAAGATGATATTAATATTGTCGACAATAATAACGAATAAAATGTTTTTGCTTTTTTTAGAACGTTCAGTTTGGTTGTTTAGTTCGGTTTAAGTTTTTTTTTTACAGTTTTTAGTTGAAGAGAGCATTTATATTATTTAGTAGTGCTTTAGCTGAGATATTTGTAATTTTGCAAATAAAATAACTCAAATTTCAATGATCATTGTTTCATTTTAGTCTAGTCCCATATGTAGAAATCAAGACTTACAAAAACCAGAACGGACCAACCCACAAAAATTTTTCACATCAAGCAAATTTAGACTTTTTGAGAATCCCTTTTAAAAATATTATATTATTTGAGTATTTTTGCAAAAAAAATATGCCAATAAAATTCTTATTTTTATGACAAAAAAAAGTTAAATAAATCGATTAACTTTAAACCTCATTATTTCCATTATATAATGATGAGGATAGTCCGCTCTGGTTCTCAACGCCTCAATTGCTAATTGGCCATTTTTATCCCATTATAGCCAAGTTATTATTCACCCATTTTAGCCATATTTCCGTCTTTGTACTGTAATAGAACTATTATTTTGGCTAGCAATTTTAGCTAATTAGCCAGAGATATTAGCAAATATCACAGCATTACTCAAGACACAAGAGTGAGTGATAACGAGTACAAGAAATATATTACAAATCCGCTTTCAGAATATAAGTTTCGTGATATATTTAATACGAAATTTGATTTACACTTTCATCCACCCATAGTAGACTCATGTAAAACATGCGATTCGTTAGATAATAAAATAAAATTTGAAGGTGACCCACAAAAATGTCAAGAATTAAAATTTAACCTTGAACTTCACCAACGCAAAGCCAAGCAACTTACAGACGCCATGGATCTAGATTCAAAACTTTTAACGGAAGATGGTGTTACGGTCATCGCTTTTGATTTAATGAAAACACTGCCTACACCTGTCATCTCTACCGGAATAACCTATTATAAAAGACAGTTATGGACTTACTGTCTTGGAGTCCATAACTTGCAGACTAATCAAGCCACCATGTTTGTGTGGGATGAATCTGTTGCATCTCGGGGAGCACAAGAAATTGGTTCCTGCCTTATATACTACATTAAAAATTTTGTGACAACGAAAAAAATTATAATGTATTCTGATGGATGTGGTGGTCAGAATAGGAACATTAAAATGACATTAATTTGTAATTATATGATTCATTCTCAAGAATTTTCGGTGGAAGAAATTCTGCATAATTTTTTAGTTAGCGGCCATTCTTTTATGTCTTGCGATAGAGACTTTGGTCTTATCGAAAAAAATAAAAAGTTTCACCCAAATATTTATGTTCCTAAAGATTGGATAAATGTTATCTTAACGGCTCGAAAGAAAGATCCATTTAAAGTGGTTGTGATGGATAAAGAAATTTTTTTTTTCTACAGCCAATTTAGAAAAACTAATTACAAATAGAAAAATAAGCTTAGACTCCACAAAAGTTCAGTGGCTAAAAATGCACAGTATTATTATAAAAAAAGAAGATCCCTTCATAATTTATTTTAAATTCAATTTGATATTCAGAAAAGAAATATTTCAAAAGATCAGATTTTGGCACCACTGCCGTTATTGTATCCAAATGGAAACTGCGTAACTGCTGCGAAAAAGCAAGATCTCTTGCAATTGATTGAATTTATTCCACCGATTTTTCATAACTTTTTTCATTCACTAAAGTGTTCTATGTCTGCCCAAGATGATATTAATATTGTCGACAATAATAACGAATAAAATGTTTTTGCTTTTTTTAGAACGTTCAGTTTGGTTGTTTAGTTCGGTTTAAGTTTTTTTTTTTACAGTTTTTAGTTGAAGAGAGCATTTATATTATTTAGTAGTGCTTTAGCTGAGATATTTGTAATTTTGCAAATAAAATAACTCAAATTTCAATGATCATTGTTTCATTTTAGTCTAGTCCCATATGTAGAAATCAAGACTTACAAAAACCAGAACGGACCAACCCACAAAAATTTTTCACATCAAGCAAATTTAGACTTTTTGAGAATCCCTTTTAAAAATATTATATTATTTGAGTATTTTTGCAAAAAAAATATGCCAATAAAATTCTTATTTTTATGACAAAAAAAAGTTAAATAAATCGATTAACTTTAAACCTCATTATTTCCATTATATAATGATGAGGATAGTCCGCTCTGGTTCTCAACGCCTCAATTGCTAATTGGCCATTTTTACCCCATTATAGCCAAGTTATTATTCACCCATTTTAGCCATATTTCCGTCTTTGTACTGTAATAGAACTATTATTTTGGCTAGCAATTTTAGCTAATTAGCCAGAGATATTAGCAAATATCACAGCATTTTAGCCCATATATGATTATATGTGCTACTTGGGCTAGTATACAGGGTAGACCAAAAAGGAGAAGGCACTTTGGCAGGTTTCCTGTTAACAGGTCAAGTAAAACATATTATGTTATACAGGAGAAATGATAACTTTGAACTCCCTAAAATTTTTATATACGAGTTTCATCGTTCTATGTAACTTCAAGTGTGATTTATTAAAAAATAAATATAAATGTCAGGGCTTGAGCCCTTCCAATAGTCGATGTCTAGTTGCGCCACTGCCTGTATGAGCCATTTACAATTGGACACCATTGTTATTGTAGGTATTTTCATCGAGTTTATGTATGTATATCAAATCTCAGTGAATTCCGATAACAGAAACTGCTTCAAAAGTTACTTGCAAACATACTAAAGTAATAAAGTGTTTATTGTGGAAGTCGAAAAGTGTTTTCATTTATGAAATTTCAATTTATATACCGAGAGAAATGTATTTTACGTGATTGAAAAGTAAAGTCTTTTCACTGAACGAAGTTAAACACAATTTTTAGCAGTTCTGATACCGTCTGTTACTTTTATAAGCTAAATCTATTTTAGCGAAGGGAGGAAATTGGCGTAGAGTCGAGACGTAATCTATTTGCAGCGCAGCAATTTTTATGTAACATAAAGCGGGAATTTAATCTCAATATATTATTCTGCAAAGACTGCATATAGCAATTATTTACATTTTAAATTCTCTTTTAGGGACAAATATAAGGAATTAGAGACTTGTTCGTAAAATCGAATGGTCAATGACCCGTTAAAAATTACTGCAACTTATACGAATATTATCTTACTCGATCGGGAAATACATTTTTCCTTAGCTTATATATAATACCACGTTTATCTTCCAGCAAACTTCGGTTCGTGGAAGTTCTTGATTTTTTTCCATGAGCTTGCCAATGAAACAATATTACCTCAGTCAAAGCTATATTGGAAAAACAGAGAAACAGGTGTATAACTCCTAGCTAATTTATATTATTTAAAATACTAAGCTATTTTAAGTGAAATCCGGATTGAAGCTGCACAAGTTTATTAAGCAAATTAATTTTTAATTACTTTTCAATATTAATCCCCTGCCTTCTAATTCATCTCGTCCATCGATTTATTCCCTTGGAGAAAGAGCCTTTTGGTTGAGAGCGAAACCGATTATTTATCGTCGTTTCCAAAATTCAGACCACCTTCATTCCTTTTAAGTGAGCAAAAGATATTATAATAACTTAGGGCCAAATCTGGGGAGTAAGGGAAATGTTCTATGACTACAAATTTTACTTTTTTGATTACCCCAGTTGCTCTTTTGGAGCAATGTGGATGAGCGTTGTCATGCTGCAACAAAACACCTCTTGCCAAAGATTTAGTACCTCTTATCATATAATTTTCTGCAAGTACTCTTTTCCTGTCCCAGAATGTGGTTAACATGATCTTACCAGCTGATGAAGCATCGTTAAAATGTTCGGCTTTAGGTGATCCGGAATGACGCCATTCTTTGTCGGATTTGTTGCATTCTGGCTGAAAATGGTGAAGACAAGATTTGTCCCCAGTCACGATTCGATCCAGAAAGCTAGGTCCTTCATTTACATGACGTTTGCGCAGAATAAAGCAAGCCTCGATGCGTTTTTAGACAGTAGATACTAGCTTGATTCATGCTTTATACATAGTATTTACATACGTCAACATTTTAGTAAAATAGTAAACTTAATTGATTAAAACACAAAATGTTTAATTAAAGAAGTTTTACTTAGCCATTAATAAAAAAAACAGCAAAAAATGCAAAATCTTAAATATCGGACACTAGTATACAACATTAAGGACAGTCAAAATTAAAAAACAACTTAAAATACACACAATGAACTATGAAAAATTTCCTTCCATAACTAAAAACATTTATATCTACAAAAAGTCTTCACAGCTAAAATATTTAGAGAAGTAATAAAAACAATTTCAAGTCATAGGCAATCTATTGTAAAATTTAGCTTCCCAATATCCAGGGCCATCGTGACACATTTTCAGCCTACAATATCCAGCAACCAAATTATTTTTTCCCTTGGTCTCATAATCATGAACATCGGCATTTGCCCTGAACCTCTTCATGTGCCAGGGGCGTGCGGTGAAATTTTAAGAAAGGGAAGCAATTTTTAGAAACTTACCTATTTGTAATGTAATTCGATTCTTCGATCATTTTTTGCAAATTCGTCAATGACGTCATAATAAAAACGTCGATGCTCCGACATATTTTGGAGAAGTTTATTTTCAATGGACAGCAGCGATGTATACGAAAGTCTCTCCTGCCCTGTTGAATCTCTCACGAAATTTTTTATACGTTTAAATGTTGAAAAATTGCGTTCTACTGATTAACTTGTGGCAGGTATTGTCAATACTAATTCACACAATTTCGACACTTCGCTGTATGCATCTTCCAGCTCCTTGTCTTTTAAAAATTGGATTAGTTCCTTAGCGTTATTTTTTGCGTTAATGTGTCTTTTAAAAATTGCATTGCACTCGGTCGAAGAACTGGCCACAATGAAGAAGAAGAGATTTAAACGCATCTTCTGGAAAAGTTTTCCCTTTAAATGCATCAAAATTGCAGAGCTCGAGGAATTTAAAATCATTTAAACCGTTAAATCTATATTTTATTTGTTGCTGAATTTGATCGATTAGTTCATAAAAGAGGCGTATGTATGATGTTAGAACATCTCCGACCTTGTCTGTTCGAAGACGCTTGGCTTGTAGTTCTACATTTAACGTCATCGTTTTCTCCCAAAATAGGTCAAAGTCATCTCTTTTTTTTTGGACTTAAAAACATTTTTTAGGCAAAAAACAACATCATTTGTAATATATTAAAAACATTGTCCGAGAATGGAAATATTTCTGAAAATATGTTCAACAAATAATTAAAATTAAAATCTCGTTTCAAACAGTCCAAAAACCCCTCGAACTATTTATTGCTTCTGAGTCCCAGGTTTCATTATTTTTTATTATATTCTCAAATAGTTCAATCAATGATTCACACATTTTCAGATACTGTTAACACAAGTCTTCCATTATAGTTCCACCTTGTAGGAGCTACTTTGGGCAATCGTTTGTGAACAATGAAATCCAAAGCTTGTGCACGTTTTGTTGACTTGGAAAAAAAAGCAGACATGCCACTTAAAATAACGAAAAATACTTTACACTCTTTAATGTGATTGATAGACTGGGATAAAACTAAATTTAATTTATAAGCAAAACAATGGACAAACACAGCACTTAGGAAAGTTTTTCGAACTTTAGCTTGCAGACCCCCTAATTGTCGTGCCATATCACTAAAGCTCCATCATAGCTTTGAGCAACTAATTTTTTCTCTCCATTAATTTCTTTAGTAACGTTATAAACTACGGTATATAATGCATCTGCTGTACGATTGTCGGACACATTCTTAAAACCTAAAAATCGCTCTTGAATACTTCCGTCTGTTTTAACGTAGCGTATTACTATAGATAATTGGCTAAAATTAGTGATATCAGTTGTTTCATCCAGAACAATAGCAATGAACTGCGCCTCACCAATCTCCTGCTTGATTTTTTTTAGAATAATGGTTGCAACAGCGGAAATTAAATCCTTCTGGATTCGATTCGACGTTCCGCGAAAAACGCTAGACTGCTCTAAATGATTTTTTAAGGAATCATCATATTTAGCCATTAAACTAAGTAAATCTTGAAAAGTCCCTCTATTTGAAGAAACCCTTGTTTCGTCATGACCTCTAATCCCAACTCGTGCTGTTCGAGAAAACAAACAACATCGATAAGTCTTCTTAATATTTGCCTATTTTTATCGACTAGTTCACTGAGTTGGCGGTAACTAATTTCCAACTGTTTATTAAGGGCTTGTTCAATTCTGGTTTTGCCGAAGACTTTTTCTTATATGACGGTCTGCAAATGCGCTTTGGGCATAATGTGTCTTTTTACAGCTTTATGGAAATTGTTTAAATCGGAAAAACCAGTTTTATTCCAGAGACCTTTTTCATTTTCAAAAAGTAAACATGGACAACAAAATAATTTACTTATATTTTCACACCCTGTTAGCCATTTAAATTGTTCGTATTGTTCGTTTTTCCGGATAAAAATGTCTAATACAGTTTTTCATTTTTGTGGTTAAATTTTTCATAGGCGGTTTTGCCCCTTCTTTTGAAATTATTTGAAGCTTATCAGCGAAGTTTAATGTTGAAAATCCCTTTATTATTAAGACACACAACACACATTCACATACACTCTTCTGACTAAATTCTCCATCATTTTCAACGTTATTACCGACAGCCGAAGTTGACGGTATTTGCATATCCACGTCCGTATTATGGTCTTCCATATCGCACCATGCACCACGCGATCCGCGTATCACACAACACACGAATAGCCGTTCAAACAAAGAACCTACTCCAACGATAGCTTCCGCCCCCACTTAAAGCACGCGACTGAAATGCAAACATTGCAAACAGCCGGTGGAAAGTTCAATAACCTCTGGCTCGATTCACAGGAAATTGAGCATACATGACTTGGCTGCAGAAAAGCTAGCGGCCCGCATAGGTTCTATTCGATTTCTATTGTGGCTCGGTCGAAGTCAAGCCCGCATTTATTATGGGCTTGATAATTAAGATAATATTTTAGCATTTTTAATATAAACTAAATTAATGGTTTCCTATTTGAAAAATTACATTTTAGAAGATATTTTGTAATTTTTTTTGGGGAAGCACTGCTTCCCTTGCTTCCATGGACTGCACGCCCCTGTCATGTTCCGTCTGAGGTGAAGCAAACTCTCCAGTGTGAAGACAGATGGCAGTGTCATATTCCCAGGTCGCGAAAAGCATCCGTACATCCCTTCCTATATCCCAGACCAAACCGCAGACGTACTGCCCTTCTCTGCAGTCCAAAGAGTATCTGGGATTGAGCCGTGTGATCCGAAGCGAAAATAGCATAAATTAAACAAGAATGAAACAACTAAAATAAGCCGTCCTCAGACTTCGCGTAGCACACATAAGAGAGACTTCGAAAGATATAGAAAGAACTGCAAAAGTTTGCAGCAACCGAATCAAAATGGCCGTGCCATAGAAATCTCTCATCCAGTTGTACACCCTAGAACTTAACCTCATTATTCCCATTATTTGCCGCACTTGTGTCTCTCAAGGAAAAAACAACAGTATGAATATTTTCTCTATTTAAAAACAATCTGTTTGAATTAAATTAGTCCTCCGGCGCTGCACGAACTAGCGCAGAGTTCTCCATGGCGCACTGAGGGGTTGGAGCATGGAAAGAAACAGTGGTGTCATCAGAAAAAAGTGTAAATCTGGCCTGTTTCGCCACTAAGAGAAGATCATTTATGTAAATCAGGAAAGTATTAGTCCCCAAAACTGAGCCTTGTAAGACCCCAGTTTTTCGCTATTCTGACTTCACTCCGCTCACACTCGCAGCCTGCGTTCTCTCCGAGAAATAAGAGCTCAAAAGAGAAACTCTATTTTGATCAAAGTTATAGGCTCGTAGTTTTTTCAGCAGGATATCATGTGAAACACAAACAAAAGCCTTACTGAGATCGCAAAAGAGCGAGGCCGATTACTGCAATGCCTTAAATGGCTC
This sequence comes from Kuschelorhynchus macadamiae, assembly GCA_030620095.1. Taxonomy (NCBI): domain Eukaryota; kingdom Metazoa; phylum Arthropoda; class Insecta; order Coleoptera; family Curculionidae; genus Kuschelorhynchus; species Kuschelorhynchus macadamiae. The sequence continues at coordinate 1,460,384 of JAUTXW010000446.1, forward strand.
CATGATATAACCAACATGATTGACAATTGCAAGAGTTATATTTTTGTTTTTTTTTTTGATAACTAAATTGACTTTTTGGAGAAAAGATCATTACTACTAAAAAAAAATGTGTAATTTGTAAAGCAACAAAGACGCGTCAAAATACTCGGAAAATATTTTGGCATATACAAGCATTGATTCATTTAGTCAGCGGAACCAAAATACAGTTTTTTACAGCATTAATGAGCCTGGCATTTAGCCCGAAGAATCTCTACCCTTTTTGTTTTGTAAGCTATTGAGAGGGTGTTTTATTTCACAGAAAATAACCGCTCTGAACGAAAAAGTGCAGTTCGGGGGAACAAGACCACACACGACTTCCACAGGATCGATTTGCGTTATTGGAATGCCATTTAAAAGATTTTGAGCTATACTCGAAAGAAAAAAAATTCTTAAATTCATCTGGGGGTATTATGATATTTGTTAATGATCTGCCATATGCATTTTGATGGATTAACAGTTGACCTTATCAGATTATAGTTTGTATTTATTTTAGCTTCTCGGATTGCATTTCTATATATTAATTTATATTTTTTTTAAATCCTGGAGAAGCTCTAATCTTTCCTTTTGCTTCACTTCGGGCGTTAATTGTCTTGGGTCCCATCTAGCATTGAAATATTTTAAGTGCTTAAAGACAATTTTATGCGCTGAATCGGTACATATATCAATTCTGCAAGCAGTTCCATTCAATCTAATCGTCTAAAATTATCTAAAATATGCTTCTAAACGGTCCATGTGTTGTTGTCTGTGATCACACCAGGACGCGACGCATTTTGAACTGATTAGGTACCAGTTTTGAAGTTTTTTACCTATTCAAAAACACTTGAACGAGCTATATAGTTACTTTCGTTATAACATTTGCAAATTGAAATATAATAATTCAGTTTATAGTAACACTGAGGTAATTAGAAAATTTGGATAGTTATACAGCTACTGATTTTCACAGAGTGTTACCGTCCCCAGCTTGTCAAATAACTCTATGAGCTGCATTTGTCTATATTTACAGATCATTCACTTCATAAGTAGACAGTTAATAGAGTCTGTATTACTGGGATGATTCTATTGAAAGTAACATTATTTTGAATGAATGATGAAATAAACAATATTTTTTGCTTATAATACAATATTTTGTTTTTCTGGTTTCTTCTTTGGGTTCATTTCACTCACATGAATTATGATAAAAATATATACCCTAATTTTTTTTGTAAAATATTAAATTAAAACTTTGAGAACATTTGAACTTGTAGAACTTGCGTAACTATTTTGTTATCATTTATCAAACTGCTTTGCTTTATATGGAATGCTAAACAGGCATTTTGTTCACCAATTTTTCATTATTAGCCCATTAGCAATCTAAATCAAACTGTAAACTTTATAACATTGCAATTAAACATAACCTTTAAAATCTCGAGAATATGTAGAATGATGATCTTACATACCTCAAATCTTTTATTCATAGTTAATTGTATTACCTTTTTGTAAAGTATATTTAGCTTCTATACATTATTTTTGTTTACAAATTACATTTGGAATTTGGCCTCTCTCTTCTGATCACTATGGTCTGAGCATCCAGCCAGCTTGGAGAATGTCTTCAGTTTTTATAATTTTGATCTTGCTCAGGGATAATTCGTCAGCTCATTGAATATGGCTGGGCTCTGAGCCTGTTTTTACTAGTGGGACCAGCAGTGAATACCACTATAATAACTTTATTTTATGGCGTTAAGCTCCTTCTGAAGTGAGAAAGAATTGTGGAAGGGGAACGTCAAACTTCTTGGAATTTTCGAGTGATTTGCTCGTCCTTTTTTATTCTGGACTAGCCAAATATCTAGTAAGCTTTTGAAGTGCAGTGCTGTAAATCATTCTGAAATTCGCTCAAGAATGCTCAATGTATACGGTTTGGCGTAAGAAAATTTTTTATTCTTTAACATCTGCACGAGTCTCGCAGCTTGCCGGGTCTAGGTTGGAATTTTTTTGTTGTTGACAGAAAAAAAATGTGTTTCAAGCAGATTGCCTTTAGCCTAGCCCTGGTGAGGTTGTGTGTTTTTTTGGGATGATGTAAAAAAGCGTATCTATATAAAAAAGTGTATCTATATTAAAACAAGGATTATCAAACGAAAGACTCAGTAACGTCCCTATGAACTTACTAATACAAGCGGAAGGCAGCAAGTTTTCTTTGGGAGAGTTATTTTGGTTGCAGAACCACGGGTACACTTTACGAAATTAAGAGAGGCGTCCCCTAATTGGCTGTGACTCAAAAAAAGGTTGGAGGGCTTTTCAATAAAACAATGTTATAAAGTGCAGACTGTCATTTGTTAATGTTTTTTTGGCTTCCTTAGATTCCTTTTCTTTTTTCTTTTTGTTAAATAATTGTTTTACTGAAGAAAACTGAAAAACGTGCAATTTAGTTTCTTTTTTGCGGATTACATTTTAGAAACGAAAATATTAAATAAAAACACAAAATATATCAAAGATAATAATAAATAAACAAAAGAATATCTTGACCATACCAGTGGTGTGTGTCAAAAAAAAACAAAAAATCTCATTTATCCATTAATCCTCTATATTTCGCCATTGATTAATGGCTTCCTCAGGAGGTAAATAGCTAAAATACAACACTAATGAAATAACAGTACAAAAATGTTCTTTTTTTTATAATTACCTTCACGTTCTAAAATTTTTGTGTTGTTAAAGTCTTCTGGTTAACTTCTGCAAGCCCAATGGCAAAAAATTGAATTTCTCTGAGCTTATTAGCACAAGAAAAACCGTAAGTTTTCTAGATTTCTTGTAGAAATGTCATTTTATGTTGAGTACAGTCTAACACCCTTGTGTATATACGTAGAATATAATTCTCTTTCTTTTTCTTAAACCTCAAGTGTTATAATATAGTGTTTAGTTTTCTTGGGTATAGGTTTATGTTTTATAATGAAACTTGCTATTTCCTTCCGAATTAAAATGAACAAATTCCAAAATCGTATAATTAAAAAAATTAACAAAACTAAACAATTTATTAAGGATAACACTCAAATTACCGTCTTTAAACCTGACAAAACTAGCAAAACTGTCATAATGAACACCACTGACTATGACACGAAAATGATTCAACTTCTAAATTACACAAATACATATAAAAAATTAAAATCCGACCGTACAAACGTTTTTCAAAATAAAAACAATTCTTTTATAAAAAGCTTAAGCTTGCATAAACCAAATATTCCTCACTTGTAGCTGGTGTCAATCGCTTTTCTATAACCTTTCAAAATATTTGTCAAACATCACAGGAAAAAATAATCATTACATAAAAGACTCTTTTACCTTCAAGCAATTCATTGATTCAGTAAAATTACCACCAAACTCCAAACTTACATCTTTAGATGTAATTTCTTTATATACTAATATACCTAATGAACTTGTAGCTACAGCGATAAAAGAAAAATGGAATGAGCTAAAAGAATTTACAACTTTAACTTGCGACGATTTTATAGAAGTATTAAATATCGTAACCCAAAATAACTACTTCCAATATAAAAATGATTTTTACCAACAATTAGACTGTTGCGCCATCGGCTCACCAATTTCTTCTACAGTCGCACAAATAGTAAAGGAGTTTCTAGAAGAAAGAGTTCTCGAAAAATTGGATTTTAATATTACGTTTTTTAAAAGGTACGTTGATGATTGTTTGGCTTTAATTCCAGAAAACAAAATCGACAATGTATTACTAGCTTTTAATAGTTTCCATCCTAAACTTCAATTCACATTTGAAGCAGAAGAAAATAACCAAATAAATTTTTTAGATTTAACCATTATCACTCAAACTAACAATAATTTAAAAACAAAACGGTTTACGAAAGAAACATGGTCTGAACATTACCTTAACTTTAATTCTCATCATCCCAATAACCAAAAAAGACGTGTCGTAATTGGTCTAACTGATCGTGCTATAGCCCTCACGTCACCTGAATATCGCCCCGAAACTCTCCAAAAAGTAATAAATATTTTAAAATCTAATCATTTTCCTGAAAGGTTTATCAAAAAAATAATTAAACAAAGAACCCACAAACATTATAACCAAACTAATCAATTAAAACAAGATAACATTAAAAAAAATGTAGCAGTACCTTACACAAATCAGTTATCAGAAAAAATAAAGCACATTTTAGGAAAACATAATATAATTGCATGTCACAAAGCACACAACTTAATTGGTTCTTTGTTTACTACACTAAAAAGTAAATTACCAAAAAATAAAAAATCTAATATAATCTACTCAGTACCCTGTTTAAACTGTCCAGCAAAATATATAGGAATGAGTACTTAACTATTGGAGAATAGGTTGAAGGGACACAAGTATACAAAAAATGCATCAACAGCCTTCCACAAACACGAAAAAACAGAAAAACATGAATTTGATTACGCCAGTATTAAAATATTAGATACTGACAATAAATATCATAAACTTATTATAAAAGAAATGCTTCATATAAAAAAAGAAAAATACGCTGTTAATGACAAGCAAGACGTATAAAATCTAAGCCAAATTTACTATAATTTAATACATGTATTATAACAAAATATAAATAATTTCTTCATTACCTATATTTATTAATTTATAATAGATTTAAATCGTTATCTGGAGTTACTGATTCTACCTTGACTAAGCCTTAAGAAAAAGGGAAAAAATATATTCCTCAAGTGTTGATTTTTAAAGAAATTAGTTGATAAGCAGATTAGCAACCGAGAAGTAAACAATAAATATTTTTCGAGGTACGTAACAATTTCTGTTCCTGTTTTTGTCCCATTTTCGTTTAAATTTTAAAATGTATTGTTCCTTTTTATTCTAAGATATACGATATTTTAAATGTAAGTTTTATATCAATGTTAACAATTTGTAAAATTTCAAAATTATTTTAGGTTTAACATGTAATTTCAAAATGGAAAAAAACTTAAATAATAAATAAAATTTTTTGAAAAAGCCTACTAAGACGGGCGAACGTCAAGGAAATAGCAAGTTTCATTATAAAACATAAACCTATACCCAAGAAAACTAAACACTCTATTATAATATTTAAGGTTTAAGAAAAAGAGAATTATATTATATATATATATATATATATATATATATATATATATATATATATGTACCTGGGCCTTTACCCAGAATAATTTGTTGTATTGTGTAGAATAATTATTGAAAACTGAAGCATGGCCTTCTTAAATATGCAAAGTAAATAATCTTATTTTTTATAGCTCAAAAGAAGTATGCTGGACTGGGAAGTTGCAGACGCAATCTGGATTTTATTTGAAATAACCACGTAGATAGAAAGAGTAAAAATGTAATTAAATGCATATCACTGATAAATTACGGTGCAAAAGATATTAAACAATATTAAATTAAATAAACATGATTAAATATGGTAGGAATTACGGTCATTAAAAATAGTAAAAGATGAAGTTCCACATTAACATTATTCACCATTTTAATATTATCTATCTTTAGACAAACTAGAATAGATTAGACATAGAAAAATGTACTATTAGCAATAACCGGATTTTATCTATACAGGTTCCGGTGTGATTCCAGATGCGTAGATGGACAACGTGTAACTCTCGACCGAGCCTGACCGAACATTACCGACCAATTAAATTCTGTTGCTTCTCAACTCACGCGCCGCGTAAACTATGACTCTGGTTTTAATTAATTGCGTTATTGGCATGGTCTATTTGATGTGGTTCATTATCATTATGAACTTCAGTTTTCTTTTATGAACTGGGGATCGGACGCTACAATCTAAATTCATTAGGGCTTGGCTTGGCGTTTTTTCTTATATTAAATGTAATGGCATAGATTTTATTTATAAAATTTAATTGGTATACAGAGAGAAACGTATTTTACATGGTTAAAAAATAAAGATGTCTTTTATCTGAAGTTAAACTCCATGTTTCGCAGTTTTGTCTCTTCCTTTTATAAACTACATCTATTTCAGCGATAGGAGAAAATTGGCGTATAGTCGATACGCAATCTCTTTGCAGGGTAGCAATTTTTACGTGGAATAACTCGAGTTTCATCGCGATATATTTACCCAGAAGGGCTGCATGCTGCATATAAGAATTCTTTTAACTTGGAATTCTCTTTCAGGAACAAACTAAATGTGAGCACTTTTACAGGATGGGAAATAAATAAATAATAATTAAGTCCGTGACTGAGATGCCATAGAGGTCAAAGGACATATAGATGTTGAACAGATATAGGACAGCTCAACGGAAGAATTAAAAACGAACGCTGACATATTAAGATCAGTATAAAACTCAAAAATAGAATGTAGTTGAAATAATCATCTCAAAGTACAAGTCACTAAATGGATTGAAAATCGATTTAGGTCAAACTAAGTAATTTTTTTATGTGATTGACTATGATTTCCCTAACTTTCTTTTGCAAAAATTCAAGTTTTCGTGCTGTGGTGGAACAAAGGGGCAATTTTAGGGCACTAGGAAATCTCACTCAAATTTTATTTGTTTTTAACACACTGTATAATAAATCCATTGTTTAATCATCTGATTCGGTCTAAAAAATGTCTAAGAAAAAGTATAATTTATAGCAGTGGCGCAACTAGACACCGACTTTTGGGGGGGCTCAAGCCCTGACGTTTATAAGATAATATTGATTTGAGGATAAAACTAATTTTAAAGAAACGATGAGGAATTAAATAAATTTGCCGTATTTCACCGTTTTTCGAAATATTACCTCTTTTTTATTTTAAATATGTATAATCGCAAAAAAAATAAGAATCTACGCCAATGACTTCGGCAATTTTTTAATGTTACATTTACTCGAACCATATCTATTTTCCATTTGACTATAATTAATTTGGCGTTCTCAAAATATGAAATATATACTGTTTTGTACCCTTAAAAAATCGAATATCTACGCCCATGGCACCCTAAATCTAAATCGTTGATTGACCTCAAGACCGCTGTCTTTCTACCTTGAGCGAGAACTCGTAAACTGGCTGGTCCCCATATACGAACATAAAAATTTTGAACGTTAAAAATGTTTCAAACATTCTCACACCTGCATCCCTAGGGAAATAATAATCTAAAATTATTATAGTAGCTTTAATTTTTGATTTCATCAACATATTACAAAAATTGAAATTAATATTAATGGTACAATTATTACAGTTATTCACATTATTAACACAATTTTGAAATACGTTTTCTCGTTTCTTCTCGATCTGTATTACATTTTCTGACTCCACAGATCCTTCATTTCTGACCAATGTTTCTGTCACTGTTGCAGTGCACAAGAGACTTCTGGCTGGGTCTTATTGTGTAAAATTTTATTCGCTACTTCCTTTTTATTATTGAGGCTCTCAGCTACGTAACTTTCCGCAATAGTAGCGGATTTCGATCCACCATGTCGTTTGGTAGCTAGTACATCAACTCCAGTATTTGCTAATAAAGTTGCCGACGTGCTTCTAAAAGAGTGTCTAGTATACATTTTGAAGTTCTCAAACTTTAGAAATTTCGCAATTTTTCGCAGGCTGGTTTAAGCACTTTCCATTTTGATATCGCATAAAGAAGTGCGGATTAATAGTAGTCATGTGGGATTTTGTATCAATGTACTTTTTTGAATTATTTTGAAATGACAGACCTGAGTGTCGTCACTTTTGTCACTGTAAATATAGGTGACATTCCATTTTTGGAGTCAGGAATGGTCACAATTATGACTTTTTGACTTATTTTAACATTGTCCATTTTCATTTCACAGTGTTCATTAGAACGGCACGCTCCAGCAAATCCCAGTACCATTACGACCTTCATCAATAAGTATATATCATCGGGGGCTTCAAACATGAACTTATTCACATCTTCCCTGTTAAACACATTCGATTTTTTGGGTCTATAACCATAATTTTTTCTTTTCTCGAAGTTTTGGATACCTAGAAATATCTATATTTTTCTCTATAAAAAGGGTGGATTTCAACATCGAATACTCACGCCATAAGCTTGATGGGGACTTCAATATAGCACTTTTTTCGTGGAAATACGCAAAAAACAAGGTTTCTGAGATTGCAGTAGCCGTCTTGCTTTGGCACCAATTCTTAAAGGATTTATATGCTGCTTCATACCTTTTTTTCGACTTTTTCGGTAGTAGAGATAAACAAGCAATATTCACTGATTCTTCTATGTCTGAAACATCCATTTTGTCCACACAGAATCAAACAATTCGACTTCTTCAAACTTTTCGCTATGAATTGTCAACTTGACGTTGTTGATAAAATAGAAACTGCTTATGTTGCTCTGGCAACGGATTACGGCTGCCTTCATAATTTAATGAGAATGCTATCGAATATAATGACAATAAAAATCCAAAAATATATCCAGCATTTTCTTGTAAACATACAATACACATAATCACGCCACATGTTACATGTTTTGGTTGACCCTCACCAATCGCCTGGTGGGGGGGGCTAAAATTCCAAGGTTGGGAGGGGGCTAAGCTCTCCCTAGCCCCCCCCTAGTTGCGCCACTGATGGATAGCTTGGTACATATCAGAGTATTGATTTTTAGCGACCTTGTTTATATCATTATGGTACAAATTATTGTAAATTTAATGATTTACTTTAAACTCAGTTCCTCTCTGGACCAATAAATATAACTACTGATTTATACAAAGGGTTTTAAATTTGGAAGCCATTAGTTGGAGTTTAAAATAAATTTAAATAACTAAAAAACAAAAAAAACATTCATATTTTTTAAACTACTTGAACATAAATATTTCTATCAATTTTTACTAAAATCGTTGTAACAACCTTAAAAACCAAAGATATAAGGGGGGTGTAATTAATCATATAGCAAATTAAATACCTACTTATAAGTTATTTTATATTACATTACGTATCCACTTAAAGTCTGGCACATAAGTCTGAACGCGTGAAGGGAATGCGGATGAAAAATTATTTTTTCCGTTCAAATTATTTTTTTAATGCATCAGGAATTGAAATAAAATGCCAAAAATAATATTGATAGGTATCGGTAGACGTCAGCTTAGTCAGGATCCTGTGATTGACAGATTTCAAAACCTCGGCCCGTTCAACAATCAATTATTGTCAGAGAGAAATAGGCATGTTCCGCGCGAATGACGTGGGAAAGACGAAGATAAAAGATGCCTTGGACTGAATTGTGAACAGGCCAGGGTCTGAAATCGGAGAATTGCACTGTCAGGCGGAGTTTTCTGACCAGTGGTGTGCGATATTTAATTAACATATAGCGATAGATAAAATGGTAAAATTGTGGCACGATTTCAAGATAGTGAAAGAAAATGGCTGTTAAATAAAACATTAGCAATCGTCAAAAAAACGCCCTCCAGGTTTTATGTTTTATCTTCCCTAGATATCAAAGCATATATATTTTCTTTTCTGTCAGTCCGCCGGTTCGCGAAATAGCTACAAAACAACTTACCCAATTAATTTCAAATTTTGGAAAACAATTTAGGGTTATATGGGGATGACCTGGTGATAGTTTGGAAGTATTACTAAAAAACTTATTTCCAATTTACCACAAATTTTGCATAAAAATCAAATGTTACATAGAAATGAACTAATAACATTTTGGTATAAATCCAAGATAGCAAAACACAATAGCGGCCCAATAAAATAATCAAAAAATCAGCCTGTAAGAACTATTTACTGGATCAATTTCAAATTTTGTGCAAGCAATAAATGTGATGTAGAAATAAACTGGTAAATTTGTGGTACGAATCCAAGATGGGGAAACAAAATGGCAGCTAAATAATTGTTTTCAAAAATATTAAAATCTTAATCAACATAACAGACAAAATGGCGGTCTTAAAAAATCAGAATAAAAAAAATGTATCCTATTTACTGGTTTGGGTAGAAACTCGTAAAATATTGTGAGAAATTATATATGATGGAACAAAATGGCGTTTAATAAAATTGTTTGAAGGGACTATACATATACAGAGTATTTCACGAAGAAATAGACATAGTGAAATGGTTAGTATGGACGAAGGGCTTTTCATATTTTAAAATAAAAAAATTCTAAACTTATCTTTAACGCATATACAGGGTGACTTGTCAAAACCTCCTAAATTTTTAAAACTAAATATCTCAGGCACTAGAACCTATTTTAATGAAATTTGACACAGTACTAGAGGTACTTGGGACTAACCTAAAACTGTTATACGACTGGAAAAAAAATTAGGTTCGGACTTAATTTTTTTTAGTTTTTTTGTGCATTATTAAAATTAACACTCTGTAACTCACATATTGGATTTTTCAACATTGCACAAAAAAACCAATGAACGGTACTTAATAAAAATGCAAATAAATTGACTGCGCCTCTTTTGGTTTTTATAGATAGAGAAAAATATTTTTTGTAAATAATTTTCTATCAGTTTATGTAAAACAAAACTTAATATTAGAAACAATACTGACCCGATTCTATTGAAATTTTATAAAATGCTAAAGATCTTTGGGACTAAACTAAAACTGATATGACATATATATATATATATATATATATATATATATATATATATATATATATATATATATATATATATATATATATATATATATATATATATATATATATATATATATATATATATATATATATATATATATATATATATATATATATATATATATATATATATATATATATATATATATATATATATATATATATATATATATATATATATATATATATATATATATATATATATATATATATATATATATATATATATATAAATATTTTTATATAATATTAACTTCTGTTTTTTTTGGTTAATAAATTTTATTACATAATTTACTTTACTTTAAAATTTAAAAAAATCGGTAAAATTTCTTTACTTTAAATTCCTTCCCTGGTTATGATTTCTTGTAAAACGTGTGACCCAATTTAATTTCGCCCATATTCATTTAGTAACCAATATACACTGTATTTTCAAATATTTTTATTAATATTATTACTTCAGCTTTTTTGGGCTTAGTTTAAGTTTTTTAAAATATTTTATTAGGCCGTCATTTTCTTCTACCATCTTGGATTCAAACCGGTACCATTTTACTAGCCCGCTATTGTACTTTGTACACTTAGCTCTTGCAAAACTTTTCAAATCATTTTAATAAGTAGTTTTCCAGGCTAATTTTTAAGTAAATCATTAATCCATCCTAGTATCGTACATAAATTTTACCAGTTCATTTCAACGTAATACTCGATTTTTTTGCCGCATTTCAGATAAATTGGATAAGTAGTTTTTTAGTAGCAGTTTTTACACATTTCATTAGGCCGCCATTTTGCTCCGCCATATTGCATTTTTACCAAAATTTTGCCAGTTTATCCCCATATAATCCTTAACTTAAAGACTTTTAGGAAACAGAGCAAATAATGATTCCAATATTTTGTACAATAATGAACAGTTAATATCAAAGGAAAACATATCTTTTCTGGGAGTTGAAATAGACAGAGACTGGACTGGAGGGTACACATTGAGGGTGTGGCCTTAAAAGTTTCTAAGTACTGTTATGTCTTAAAAATTGTGGCTGAGAGGGTTGGTTAGGATGCTGCTCTATCTGCCTATCATGAATTTATTCAATCAAGTATCAGATATGGCCTTATCTACTGCGAAAATTCAATTGATGTTGCTAGAATCTCAGCTTTGCAAAAAAAGTGTCTTCGTTCTATTTTTAAATTAAGACTGCAGGATAGTTGTAGAAAAGTATTTATTGAAAATAATATTTTAACTCTTACTAACAACAAACTTTAAAACTTGGACTGTGTTTGTTTCAAATAATGGAGAACTTTTTAATAACTTTAATGAGAAGCACCAATACCTCACCAGAAAAAACATTTTCACTCTGCCAGCGCTTCTTAAAGGTTAAATCATTATCCACCCAAGTTTCATCAATATAAACAATATTTCGACCTTCTTGGCGATATTTCCTTATGTCATGGATGTACGTATATCTCCAGTGCAATATATTGGGTCTCTCCATCAGTACCTTCTTCCTGATAAATACTACCTAATAAACTTCACATATTTACAAAAAAATGTTGAATTCTCAATTAAAAAATGTATTAAGAAAATTCTTATGTAAAAAGGCCTTTTATACAATATTTTGCTTCTGACAAAAATGATATAATATAATGATTTTTTCTCTCCCTATGACTTATTATTGTTGCCACACTAGACATGTAGGTATTTTAATCTGTAAATATATGTATTTTAACCTGTAATTGTAGAAACTGTAAGTACAAATGTGAAACTGAGTATTTTTATCTTACTGTTATGTTTGTTTTTGTTTTTTTCTCTTAATCCAAAATTATTTTCAATGCAGCTACATAGGTAGTTAACTCATGATTCTAGATATGTGTGATATGATGATAGATTGCAGGAAAAAAAGCAAGGTATATTATATATGCCGCTATTTAGTAATTGTAATACTACTACTACATCCACTGGCTTTTTTTCTGTATACCTATTATATTTTGGAATATAAATAAACTCTTATCTATCTATCTACCTATCAAATTTTTGACCAAAATTTAAAGTCAATCGGATAAAGTTTTTCGTTATGCTGTGATTAGACTGACCGACCGACAGATCGATGGAACTGAGGAAACATGTTTTTTTGGCAACGAGGAGAATCCTAAAATATAAAGATCTGTAAAAACTTGGAAGGACGATTTCTTAACGATTACAATATTTGGCTTTTACGAGAAATGTAGAAAACAGCTTATTATTCCAGTCCATTATTAGTTGATTACGTTTTTTTCTTTATCTAAGTATAAAAACCTATATTCTTAAAAAATTATAAACGATTTTAAAATGTTATGCATTATCTAGATAAATATTTTGGGACATTTTTTCTTCTAATCATATGGCAATACACTAATACACAATTCCTAAACTCTATTTTTCAATATTCTAGATAAAGTTTTAGGCACGCCTATGAATAGACAGCAAACAGGCTAGAATTATATAGCAATACACTAATACGCAATAATTCCTAAATTCTATTTTTTAATATTTCAGCTAAAGTATTTAGGCACGCCTAAGCATAGAGAGGAAACAGGCTAGATTTTACCTCACCTCTCCCTTGCGTCACTGTTTCAGAACCGTGTGCCATACCATACCTAGGCATTAATGTTAATAATCTCCGATAAAAGTATCTAGTATCTTTAATTTCTCTTAATGTGCCACGTACATTTGTAAATATATTTGATTTAAATTCGGCAAACGATAAATTATAATGGTTGTCTATGAAGGGATCATAATACATTCTAGAAAATTATACAAGGTGTAACTTTGTTCGAGTAACGATCCCTTTGATCGCCCCTAAAAATTTGTTGTAGCGACACTGATTTATTTTCACACCTCTACCGTTTTTCTGGATTTATTCTATGATTTTTATGTTCTTTGAGACTTAAAAACATGGAAGCACTGCATTTTACACTGTTTCGGAAAGTAGTGTAAGAAAAATTCAAAGAGAACATAAACTAGCTGTCAATAAACTGCTTCTAAATAGTTAATTTTCTGTTCAATACCGGATGTCAAAAAATATCTAATATTGCAATTAATATTTGAAAAACTACAGAACTCATATTTTTCCAAAATTAACACACCAATGTGGTTATAGTAAGGGAGCCAGCACTGATTTCAGTGAACAAGATTTGTCAAAGTTTTAACTTATGCAGTTCGACTTTGGTCTATTCGGGTATGCCAAAAGTGACCGGTTGTCTCCGTCTGTCATATTACTTTGTACAGGAGGCGTCATTGTGAAGTACTATACAGGGCCCTTCCTAATTGCGTGCTAATGTTAAGGTGGGGTGATTCTTGGACCTTTTTAAGAAAAAAGTTTAATATGAACCTAAAAGTCTTAACTTTGGAAATACAGAGTTTTAAAAAAACATTTTTTTTTAAATCCTAATTCTGATGCTATTATAGATAAATAACTGTGTGAAATTTTATACAAGTCTTTTATACATAAAAGGGCATTTTTTATTAACACTCAATTTTTGAAATTTCTACCAGTGGCTTGCATATATAATTAACCTGGGTAAGTCCGTATGCTCCTTTGCATAGAAGACGTGTATCAAATTTCATGCAATAGCACCAGAATTGGAATGAAAAAAAATGTTTTCTTTTTAAACTTTACCATCCTGTATCTCAAAAGTTAAGACTTTTAGGACATAAAAACACCCCCTTTAACATCAGCACGCAATTAGGAAACGCCCTGTATAGTACTTCCCAATGACGGCCCCTGTATAAAGTAATATGACAAACGGAGACAGACGGCCACTTTCGGCATACCCGAGTAGCCCAAAGTCGAACTGCATAAGTTAAAATTTTGATAAATCTCGTTCACTGGATCTGATGCTGCCTGCCCTTGTAAAATTTGGACTTTTAAATCGTGTATCACTATACTGAATGGTCCAATAATAGTGGACGTAGGCAGTAGCCGGGGAACCGTTAATGACAGAACTCAAGAAAAAATATATTTATAGGTAAATCGATCAAGAAAAATCAAAATTAAATCATTTTAAAATTGGAAAGTTCGCCGTTTTTGCCACACAAAAGATATATAGAAGTGTGGTACAAGAAAGAAAACAGACAAATATAGACAAAAGTTCATTAAGCATAGTTACATTTTTTAATTATCTGAAGAGCGTATGGTCACTTGGGTGTCTTGGGCGACCTTCCTAAACCGATTGACTCCGCCCGGTTTTCTTTCGTGTCCCGCACTTTACCTGTGAGATAAATGATTAGAGTGAGTTGAGTATAGTGTGTTTTGACGCATTTGAAGGTGGACAGTCGCGCAAGTTTAGTTTTTGTCGTGGACATTTTTATCGGAGAATTAAACTCGTTTCTTCTACCTTCACATAAAAAAAAATTGGACTGAACTGTACTTGTTCGTTAGTGTTAATCAAAAACCCGTTTGTGTGGTGTGTCAAGAATCCCTTTCAGCTTTGAAAGAATACAACCTAAAAAGACATTACGATACAAAGCATGCCACAAAGTTTGAGACATTCAAAGGACAATTACGGCAAGAAAGTGAAAGCTCCAAAAAGTCAGCTTCAATGATAGCAAGATAGTTTTCAAAAGCAAAACACTGAAAATGAAGCAAGCGTGAAGGTTAGCTACATTATATCCGAAAAAATACCTTTGAAATCAACACTTTTTAGTGATGATGAATTTATCAAGAAATATATGGAGGCTGCCGCTAAAGTATGGTGCCCGTCTCAAAAACAACTTTTTCTAAAGTTAGTTTTGTCCGGTGTTACTGTCGCCAGAAGAATGGAAGAGTTAGCGGCAGACATTGAAAATTCACTAAAAGAACGTGCATCGAAGTTTGTATACTATCCTGTTACGCTCGACGAAAACACATATTTAACCGATACCGTGTTGCCATATAATGGTCATGCAGAGCTCGAAAAATTTATGACTCACGTAAATTCAATCCACCCCAGAATACAATTTACTCTAGAGTTAGAGGAAAACAACAAACTACCATTTTTAGATGTTTTGGTCACAAAATTACATAACGGACATTTCGAATACACCGTGTATAGAAAACCAACACATACAGACAGATATTTAAATGCAAAATCACATCATCACCCAGCACAAATTCAAGCTGTGGCAAATACTCTAATATCCAGATCCGTGCGATTAACTGAAACACAGACGAGACAAAACGAACTTAAGGTAATATCTAGTGCTTTAAAGAAAAATGGATACACAAATCGCACCATAGAGAAAGCTATTAATGCACAGGTTTCCCGAACAACGAACAACAAAAAATATGAACCGGGAAAGCAACGAGTAGTCTTACCATATGTAAAAGGCACAACAGACAGAATCGAAAGAATTCTGAGGAAACACAACATACAAACAATACACAAGCCACAAACAACTATAGGTAAACTACTCGGAAACCCAAAAGATAAAATCAAACTGGAAAACCACGGAGTGTACAGTATTCCGTGCCAGGACTGTGAAAACTTGTGCGTAGGGCAAACTAACAGGCGAATATCAGCAAGAGTGGAAGAGCATAAACTCAACATCAGAAATAAACAAACAACCTCAGCTTTATTCCTACATCATCAGGAAACCGGCCATAAAATAAATTTCAATGGGTGTAGGGAGATTGCCAATATAGAACATTATAAGACCAGAATAATCCGAGAAGCCATAGAAATTGAAAAGCAAGGTGATTTAAATAAAAGGGACGAATCATTAAAACTACCAACAGTATGGAAGACAATAATCGACAAATCTAAAATCGCAAAAAGTCAAGCGCAATTAGCGCAACAACAACAGCACCATCCGGAAAACATAAATAACGACCAACGCCTGCGCAGATATAACCTTCGGCCCCGAGTGGGAGTATAAAAGGAAGCGTCGCAGTCACCAACACTTCAGTCTCTATTCGGACGCGAGAAAGAAAGCTTCGAAAATGCCAAATGTGATTTTGGCGAAACGTCAGCAAAACTGTTCTTTTCAGAACGACAGTAGTGAACGGATGTACACCCGGAATGAAAACACATTGTATTTTTCCATCCGTGAAGGAGTAAAAATCAACATATATATATATATATATATATATATATATATATTTATATATATATATATATATATATATATATATATATATATATATATATATATATATATATATATATATATATATATATATACATATATACATATATATATACATATATATATACATATATATGCATGCATGGCCCTTAATTTTAGACTAAAATTTGAAGCAATCGGATAAGCAGTTTTTTAGCTAAGCCGCGAACAGACAGACTGACGGACATGTATATATATATATATATATATATATATATATATAAGAAAACATGTTTTCCGGCATCTAGGGACCCTTAAACATAAAGATCTGAATAAATCTCACGAGGGAAGTAATAACTAATTATCTTGTGTTTTTAACAAAAGTGTATAATATTTTTGCAAAATAAAATTTTTTTGTTGTCACAATACAAAAAAAAAACAAGTTTTTTTGCACAGAGGTGGCCCGCATTTAAATAAATAACACTGTATAAGTGGTTAGATTTTTAGGTCAAGCGGGGCTTATAATTTTTGGTGATTGATAAAAAAATCTCACTTTCATTAAGTGTCTGTATTAACAGAACATATCCTGATTGTTCCACTGATTCGAACCGCTTTCCGACTTTATTAAGGCGCTTGCTATTTTGTGTATTTTTGTTTTTGCCAACCAAATACATATTTAGCGAATTTTCTTATTTAGTCCCTCAGCATTTAATATATAAAATAATATTAAGTGGCTATCTTAATAATATTGCGTAATATAATAAAAAAACTATTTTCTTTCTCCCTGTATATTTGTAAATAGCCCATGGAGATTTAATAGCTCGATAAAAGAATCACACAACATTTTGGTACTCACACTGTTTTCTGATTTGATTCATAATGTTGGTGACCTTTGGACCCACACGATAAGACCGCATTCGACTATATGAAGAATATGAAGTCTAAAACAACGTCGAGAGTTACAGACGCAGATCTAGAAGGAAGTTTGCGGGTTGCAACTACAAAAATAGAACCAAATATCGACACACTTGTCAAAAATAAACAATGTCAAAAATCGCATTGATTGATTGAACTTTTTAACCAATAAAGATTATTACACTTTGAAATTATATGTTTTTTATTTTATTGATATGATGCTAAAGGCCCTTCAAAGGATGCGAAATCGATTTTTGGCCCTTGCACTAAAAGAAGTTGAAGACCCTTGCCATAAGAAGAAGGTTATGTGATATAAATTTAAAATCAAGTCAAGTACCGAGTTCCACTTACTTCACTCCATATGCAGCAACGATTGGAATGGGCTAGGGCACACATTCATTGGAGGAACGAGTGAAGGATAGTTCTTTTTACTGATTAATCTAGGTATTCGAGATTTTCGGATATTCGTAGAACTTGTGTTTTTGCCAGGGGTTCCACGTAATAGGCGTACAACACAAAAAGTTTATTCATACCTTGGAGCAGGGGTGCTCAAACGGTCGATCGCGAGTGCTTTTTGAGTAGATCTCGAGAAGAAAATGTTTTTTAATAAGTAGGTACTTAACTAAACTACAAAAATTTATTACGTAATAAAATAACACTCTCCTAGCCGCAAAAGGCGGCTTTGTCAAAGGAACGCGCGGTACTTGTCAAAGAAAAGCTGCGTTTTTTATTCTTGCCGCTTTTCTAGAAATTTCGGGCGGCGTGTTTGACGGGAACATTCGAGACTTTCGTTCACGCAGATATAAATGTTGCGCCTGCAGGAATTGGTGTCATTTTGAATTGCAATTTGAAGGCAATACTACGTCGATACAAAGTTTATTATTAAATAGTACAAAATGAGTGCAGCGAAGAAATCTAAAACGTATCATTTTAATAACGATTGGGAGGAAGAATTTTTGTTTTGTGTGGTGAAGGATAAGTGCATTTGTCTTATTTGTCGTGCGTCAGCTGCAATACCTAAGCGTGGTAACTTAGAGAGGCATCATAAAACGGTTCATAAAAACTATGAAAAGGATTTTCCGCCACAGAGTGAATTAAGAAAACGAAAAGTACGTGATTTGATATCTTGTTTGAAAAAAGAACAAACCATGTTCACAAGACCAGCCAAACAATCAAAAGCTGCTACGATCGCGTCATTTAAAATATCTCATATATTGGCGAAACACAAGAAATCATTCGAAGATGGATCGGTTGTGAAGGCAGTTGAGAATTGAGGCGGGTGAGACTCTATTTGGAGATTTTGAAAATAAAACAGAAATCATGTCTGCTATTAGAGAACTTCAGTTATCTCGTCCGACTGTCACAAGGCGTATTGAAGTCATGAGTCAGGACACGGCAGATAAACTAAAAAATGATATCATGCAATGTACATACTTTTCCTTATAGTTCGATGAATCCACCGATATGACAGACACTGCCCAGCTGTGTATTTTTATTCGTATGATATTCAATGACATGTTGGTTAAGGAAGAATTTTTGACAATCATTCCTCTGAAGGGGAAGACCCGTGACGAAGATATATATGACGTTTTCTTCAATTTTGTAAAAAACTACAAGCTACCAATATATAAATTAGTGTGCATTACAACCGATGGAGCACCAGCAATGACTGGAAACAAAAACGGTTTTGTGGCATTGTGTCGAGCTAATGAAGATTTCCCTTCATTTTTTTCAATCCATTGCATTATACATCAACAAATTTTGTGTTCAAAAGTTTTAAACACGGAGGAAATTATGGGTATTGCAACAAAAATTGTAAATTCTATCCGCGCACGTATCTTGCAACGGCGGCTCTTTAAGTTGCAGTTGGAAGATAGGGAGTCAGCTGAATATACTGATTTAGTTCTTCACACGGACGTCAGGTGGTTGAGTCGCGGAAAATTCCTAGAAAGGTTTCAAGAATTATTACCCGAAATAACAGCTTTTCTAGACGAAAGAGGTGATGACACTCAGATGTTGAAAAATGAAAAATGGCTGACTGATTTGGCATTTTTGATTGACATCACAATGCACTTAAACACCATTAACTTGGAGCTTCAAGGTAAAGGAAAAACTGTTATTGAGATGATTAGCGCAGTAAAAGCATTCAAAAGTAAATTGCAACTTATGATAGATTAACTGAAAAGAAAGGATCTGAAACATTTTCCGTCTTTGAAAGCAAGGATTCCTCAGTTGAATTATGATACGATTGTAGTAAATTGGCAAATGTAGCATCATTTATGAGTTATCCTTTTTCATGTAAAAATATTGAGGAATTAGCTACTGAAATAGCAAGTCAGTTTAATATGAACTCATGTTCTGTTGAAAATGAGTTGGTGCAGATTTTATCAGATATACATCTCAAAGCTACAGCATCTGATACAAATTTCTGGTGTTTTATATCTGAAGATAAATATCCGAATCTAAGGCAAATCGCCCTTCAACTGACAGCAATGTTTGGGTCAACTTACTTGTGCGGGTCTGCATTTTCTGAAATGAAGATAATTAAGTCAAAATATCGCAATCGACTAACTGACGGTCATATGTCATCATGCTTGCGATAGCACTCAGTGGTTACGTACCATCTTATGAAAAGTATGCTGAGGACATGCAGTGCCACGCTTCAACTTCCAAAGTCACTCCTTAGTTAAGTTTAACACCATATGTAACTCTTTTGTTTTGTAACAACCAATAAACTAGCAATTTTGAATAACTATGAGTTTTTTCATTGAAATAGAGAAGAACCTAAGTAAACCTAACCCAAACCTTGACTAAAATAATGTATATTATGCGGAAAGCTAATATCTATATATACCTAGGTAGGTAGGGTGTATGTATCGTGTATGTACGACAACCCTGCATCACACATACTTGCAGCCTCTCAGAGTCGATCGTAACTAGTCTAAAAATATTGAGGTAGATCGCCAGCAGTTCAAGTTTGAGCACCCCTGCCTTAGAGGATCAATAACGGTTTGGTGAGGCATATGTTTTAACGGCCGCACCAATCGTTATATATGTGATTGATATTTGAATGGTGAACAATACAGACAGCAGGTCATAAACAACGTCTTGCCGAATTTTCGCGCTACTATAGGGGATGGGTTTTTGTTTCTAGACGAGAATGCAAGACCTCACAGAGCGGCCATTGCCTTGAATGAGCTAGAAGAAATTGGCAAATCGCAGATTCCCACCTCTTTTATAGAATATGCCTGGGATATGGGGCAAAGAAAACTGGATGAACACGTGCCGGCAAAACAAACATTCGATGATTTAAGAAAAGTTCTTCCATAATTATGGAATGCTGTGAAGCCAGAATTAGCGTTCGTGTCGGTTTTACCACTTATTAATTATTCATTGACTTATTTTTTTTGTACTTTCAAAAATTGTTTGTCCTGAAGTTCTTTTTTTCCACCCTAGTATAAATTAAATTATTTTTTTGTTATTTTAAGTTTTGGTATGTTCTTGGCTTAGGTAGATTGTTGAATGTAAGAATTACCGTCATAGTAGCGTTCAAATAAAAAAAATATACACTGTACAATTTTGTTACAAACCAAAATCGAATATGGGGTTTCTATCCTGCATTAAAGGGGGGATGATATAGGCAATATAAAACTTAAAGAAATTTGCCTCCACAGTTCTCATCACAAATGGTAGAGCTCTATCGATGCTTGTCTAAAGACGTTTTTAGCCGCCATTATAAAGTCAAAAATTTGCCCTTTCTGGCACTGTTTCGCTTTACCCTGTATATTCAATGTTTTAAAAATTATGACAAGTTATAAATGAGTTGGGAATTTTAATATCCCTAACTTTTGAGGAGCAGTTTATATCATTGATCATATCTAAACTGCTGGCCACTTGAAACCGTTCACCTGCATTTTTTGGTAAAATTTAAGTTCGAATATTTTTAAAACGAGACGAGATACTGAGGTGCCGTTTTAAGTTGTATCTTGCAAATTTTATTATATATTACCGATGTTAGGCGTAAAACCGTTACCTAAGCTAAAAAGTTATTTATACAGGGAGTTAAACAAGACTCTACAAAAACAATTTCTTAGTTCTAATTGTTAGATTAGCGTAATCCTTGGTAAAATTGTCAAAAACAATTTCAAACTTTTTTAAAATTTTTAATATTTTTTCTACATAATAAGCTGTAACTTTTTGTTAACCATTTAATGTGAAGTTTTCTTGCTAGACGGCCTTTAAGTCATATTTTTTTATAATGTTCATGGTTTGCACTACGCAGAACATATACAGGGTGTGGCAAAATTAGTTAAAAACTTAGCAATCCTAAAGATCATGTACGTATATTTCAACACCCTGTAGCATAAAAAAGAATTCAAATTTAAAAGTTTTTACTTATGTTTTAAGTGGTAGTGAATATTTTCTCCAAACGGTTTTCTAGTTTTCTCTCTAACTTTATGATTTTAACAAATACAAGTGTTGATTTTACAGCCAAATTTACCAACATCGGGTAACACAAGAATCATGTAACAAGCTGCCATCTTTCTAGTTTTAAAAATATCAACTTGAAATTTGAAATGCCTCTATAACTCCATAAAAGAAAAATTGTTTATAAAACTATAATTAATTTACTTCGGCTTTAACCGGAAGTAACCCCCTACTTTTTTATTTTAAATAGGACCCTGTATATTTAACGGTCTATCATATTCAGCTTAAAATTAGATTTTTAACGACATATCACAAGTTAAGTTTTGTTTTCAAAATGGCGGCTGGACATTTTTTCAAAATTCAGCATTGGTCTGTCATGATAAAGATGCAGTCACTTTTTACAAAATACTCGTTTAAAGCAGTCCAGAATAAGCTTAATTTTAATTTTTTTAGAACAATTCGATTTCAACAGATTCTTTGACAGCCTGTAAGTATATTCGTTTTTGCTATTTTGAAAATTCAGGTTGCTATGCATTACATTTTAAAAAAGTTATTTTGCGAAGAAAATGAATGTGAAAAATTATACAAGGTGTCAATCAAAATTATCGGAGTAAATTGCTCATTCGGTAAGTAAAACAAAAATTGAAAAATCTATTATTCTTAAAAAATAAAAACTAAGCTTATTTTGAACTGTTTAAAAGAAGTATTTTGTAAAAAGTGACCGCATTTTAATCATGAAACCTCAAAGTTGCATTTTCAAAAAAAGACTGTCCAGCCGCCATTACCTTGTGAAATATTGTTGATAAGCTAATTTTAAGCTGAATACGATAAATAATAAAAATGTACAGGGTTCTATTTAAAATAAAAAAATAGGGGTCACTTCTGGTAATACTGGAAGTAATTTTTTTATAGAAAACTTACCTCTTCTCGAGTTATAGAAACGTCTTAAGTTTAATTTTTTGATATTTTTAAAACTAAAAGGGTGGCAGCCTGTCTCTTGTGTTACCCGATGTTGGTAACTTTGGCTGTAAAATCAACACCTGTATTTTTTAAATAATAAAGTTAAAGAGAAGATTAAAAAACCGTTTGGAGAAAATACTCGGTACACCTTAAGTAAAAACTTTTAAATTTAAATTCTTTTTTATACTACAGTTTGTTAAAATTTTGTATAAAATCTACTGATATGTCTATCAATATACGTTTAAAATAAACAAGTTGACAACTGGTCAGGGCAACATAAATACCACACGCAAATGTACTATAATTCAGAATTTTAAATTTAACCAAGAAATGTTTGTATGCACTTTTTTCTGCAAGTGAAACGAGGATGTCTTTTAGTTGAACGAAATCCACACAATTTTTCCAATTTTGATAGCGTCTGTTTCTTTTATAAGCTGAATTTATTTCAGCGAAAAGAGGAACTTGGCGGTGTGCGAAAAGGTAATCTTTTGGCAATACAGCAATTTGTGTATGTCACAAAGTCGAAAGTTTTATCGCAATATATCGTCTTGCAAAAGCTGCATGCATATAAGAATTCCTATCATTCTGATACATACAGGAACGTGCAGTATAAGTCGAGAAAAATAAAAAACTTAGCGAAACAAATGACTCCCGGGGGGATCGATATTTCTCAATTTCGTGTTCATGCATTTTTCAGTTTCTGAAATATGAGAAAATGAAAATATAACGTGCAAAATGTTATAACATGTGACTAATAAAGGTTGTTTTTTCGTTTTTCCTTGTTAAACTATTTGAATAATTGCAACTGAAAAAGCAATCTCAATAAGGAATTCAACCTTCGAGTGTCAGATTGCCACACGACTAATAGGGAGGTTGAAAAAATATCGATATATCTGCGGTGACTATAATTTGTATATGGAGAGAAAAGTACCGTAAAGTAAGTTTTTTTTGCAAATTAACTATTTTGTAAAAAGAATTGGTTTTTGGTTATAAATGCACCCTCCCCTACATTAACACTGGTATTATTAAAGATAACATAAAAAGTTCAATACAAAAGTTTCGTCAAATTGTACAAATGTTAAGCTAGTGTAGTTTGCAGATATACAGGGTGTTTAGTTTCTCTGAAATCAACATCAACTTTGGTTTTTTAAATGTAATACCCGGTATATTATATATCCGTCAAATGGATTTCTTCTTGCTAATTATAAATATTATAAATATACCAGATTTGTTACATTTATCTTTAAAAAGACCCGAGGAATTTTACAAAAACGATGCCGTTAAAGCCAATGTGTTCTTCAATATAGTGGAGTCAATAGGAATACAGGGTTTTTCTCAAATATCATAGGTGTTTTTAAAGATAAAGGTATCAAGCATGGTATGCGCATAATCAGCAAGAAGAAACGCAGTTAATGGACATATAATATATAGGGTGTTATATTTAAGAAACGTTGATGTTGATTTAAAAAAAACTTAACACACTATGTATCTGCAAGTTATTTTAACTTTTTTTAATATTTATAAAAATACGAACGTTAATGGAGGGGTGCATTTATAAGTAAAAGCTTTGTACTTGAAAATAACATAAATTGCAAACATCAAACATAATTCAGACTTCTTAAAATAAACAATAACATATGAATTTATTTCATTTCTATTAAGAATTTTCCCTTGATTTATGTTGTTGAGCTATCTCCTCCAGCTTTTGAGGAAAAATGGGTAAAATGGAAAATTAGTTTTTTAGTAATAATTTTTTTGACATTTCACTAGACCGCTATTTTGTACCGCCATATTGAATTTTTATCAAAATGTTACCACTTCATCCACATATAACCCTTAATTTTCGAACAAAATTTAAATTCAAACGGGTGAGTAGTTTTTTAGCTATGCAGCGAAAAGACAGACAGACCGACAGATATACCGACAGAATTTGGAAAACATTTTTTTTTTAAATCTAGGATCCTTAGATGTTAAAAATCAATAAATTTCTCGAAGGTTCACGATTACAAACAATTTGTTTGGCCGCCATCTTGAACTGGTACCACATTTTTACCAGTTCCTCTTATTACTTTATTTACTCTCTTCACACTTAATTTTTGCACAAAATCTGAAATAAATCTAATAGTTTTCAGGCTGATTTTTTAAATATTTCATTAAGCCGCCATTTTTGTATAGCTATCTTGGATTCATACTAAATTTTGCCAGTTTATTTCTACGTAAAACTTGATTTTTGTGCAAAATCTGAGGTAAATTGATAAGCAGTTTTTTAGTAATCCTTTTTTAACATTTCGGTAGGTTCCATTATCTTTTGCCATATTGGATTTTTACAAAACTTACCATTCCATTCCCAAGTAACCCTTAATTTTTGATTAAAGTTTAAAGTGAATTGCGTAAGTAATTTTTTTAACTATGCCCCTAACTAGCCGACGGAATTGAGCATTTTAGCATCTAGGGACCCCGAAACGTGAAGATCTGAACAAATCTCCGACGCTGATTTTTTACGTTTTCGAGGGAAGAAGTAATAGTTGGATTATTCTGAAGGAAATGAATCATTTCGTTTCAACTTTCGTCGAAATTTGTACACACGTGCATGTAAATTGATAAGCAGTTTTTTAGTAATCCTTTTTTTAACATTTCGGTAGGTTCCATTATCTTTTGCCATATTGGATTTTTACAAAAATTACCATTCCATTCCCAAATAACCCTTAATTTTTTATTAAAATTTAAAGTCAACTGCGTAAGTAATTTTTTTAACTATGCCCCTAACTAGCCGACGCAATTGAGCATTTTAGCATCTAGGGACCCCGAAACGTGAAGATCTGAACAAATCTCCGACGCTGATTTTTTACGTTTTCGAGGGAAGAAGTAATAGTTGGATTATTCTGAAGGAAATGAATCATTTCGTTTCAACGTTCGTCGAAATTTGTACACACCTGCATATAATTTTAATGATTGTAATTTAAGGTTTAAAGTTAAGGTTTAAAGTTAATATATAATTTAATATTCCTAATTCATCAAAAAGTTAATCTTCATTTAATACCTCTCTCAAATATGCTTTGAGCGTCTCTACGGAGTAAAAAACGTCGTTCCAAGAAATTTTTTCCACCACGTAAGCTAATCGATTAAAAAAGTTTAATTTCATTTAAATTAGTTTAAATTGTCCAATTATTCAATTTGGATACACAATTTGAAGAAAATAGTTGCGCTTGTCCACTGACATTATTCTCTGTCCATGGTTATTTAATAGAAAATACATTCTCTCACTTTAAATGGCAAAAATAATTCATTTTGACAACTTTCTAATTTATTTTTAAGGCTGGAATATTCTTAAGCTTCTCACTTATTTTGTCACATTCGATTCTGGTGATTGTTTGATGAAACTGGGAAGTCACAGTGTGTACGAACTACATCCACACTTCAAATCAAAATCGTTTATTTCCATACATACAGGATGCATTGGAATTGTCATGTAAGAAGATACATTCAAAAAATAAAATAAAATTAAATAAAAATAAAATAAAATAAAGAAGATACATTTAAATAAAATACAATACAATGGTATGGTGTCCATCAGATATTCTAAAAATCTACACTATTATACAAAGTCGTCAAAAATAAAACAAATACAATTCTTTGAGAGAGTAAAAAGGATTTCTAGCTAATATGGCCTTTAATGGCCTTTTGACTTTTAAACTGAAAATAGTTGGGTTTTCCTTTAACGTATATAGGTAGATGATTGAACACCTTCAAAAAACGTATCTCATGTCCTTCCTAGACCTGAGTCAGTCTCGCACTGGGCACATAAAGCTTGTCTGCATTTCGTGTTTTGTAATGATTAATATCACTCCATTTCAAATAGCTAAAACGATGTTTAAAAATAATACAAGCACACTGGAGAATATAAAGGTTTATCACAGTAAGTATCTTCTCAGAAGCAAAAACTGGGCGGCATGAGGCTCTAAATGTTTAAAATTCTCGGAACATTGTTCTGAGAATTCGCTTTTGACTTATGAGAACCTGATCCATGCTAGCAGAATTGCCTTATGCCAGTAGACCATATGACAGGACAGAATTTACTGATCCGTGGTAAAAAGTCGTATCGGTGTTGACACAGTCTCTCAACCTTAGCATTGCAAAATTAAAAGACGACAATTTATTGCACACGCATTCGGTGTGAGTATCCCAGGAGAGGTGTTGGTCAATTGAACCTCTCAAGATCTTAACAGATTCTCTTTGCTTGATATTAGTGGACCCATCCCTGATAAGCAGACTTCTATCCTGCAGAACTCTTATAGGGATGAAAAGCATAACGCTAGTTTTTGAGCTATTTAGATAAAGTCCATTATTCTCACACCAAGTAGATATGTCACGGACACTGCTATTAGCCTTGGCCCCAAGGATTTCATAGTTCATCTGCAGAAAGTGTGAAATAACAGTCATTTACTAGTGGAGGAAGATCATTAATGAATAACAGAAATAATGTTGGTCCCAGGACGCTACCTTGTGGCACTCCTGTAGTAACATTTACCCACTCAGAAAATGTGACTCCACCTACATCTGACAACTTGACTGCTTGAGATCTACCTGACAAATACGATTTAATCCAGTTTCATGCCGCTCCTCTAATTCCGTAGTGCATTAGTTTATCTAGCAATACCTCATGGTTGATAGTATCAAACGCTTTTGGTAAAGTCATAAAAAATCCCAACCGTTTTTAATTTTTGTCAAAATTATCAAGATTTTTTTTTACAAAAAGAAAGTATAGCGTCGTCTGTAGAATGACCAGCCCTGAAACCAAATTGTCTAGAGGTTAGGATGGAAAACGCGTCCAAAAAATTTACCAGTCTTTTCCTATAAGCTTTCTCAAGTATTTTAGAAAATACAGATAAAAGAGCAATAGGTCGGTAATTCTCAATAGCCGCCATATCTCCTTTTTTATGAATAGCGACAACAATAGATTTTTAAGTTCTTCTGGAAAGTAACCATATTCAAAGGATATGTTTATAAAGTATGTCAACGGAGCTACGATGTTATGAGCACATTCTCTTAAAAGGTTACAAGGAACTTGATCCAAACCAGATGAGCTCTTATTAGAAAGAGACTTAATAATCTGAAGAGTCATTCTCACTTAAGGGGGTTAGGAAAATTGAGTGAGCATTAGCATCACTGGAGGGTAAAGATGTGGTTTGGTTGCCTTCATAAGTGTTGATAAGTTAACAAACTCTATGAAAAAGTTATTAAATGCATTAGCTATATTATTTTTGACCACTTACTTTCTCTCCGTCAAAGTTTATTCTATTAGGAAGTCGTTTTCCGTTAAGAGATAAAGCATTAGCGTTAGAATTTATAATACTCCACGCACACATAGTTACATTGGAGGCAGTCGATAATTTTTGTGAGCTGAAGCTCTTTTTTATATCAGCAACTCTATGTTTATGGTGTTTTAATCGAGTTTTGTAAAGAGTTCTCAAATCGTCATTATTGAAGTCTTCCACGCGCCTATAAAGCTCTCTCAATGCTTTGCCCTCATTTACCAGAGCGGGCGTAATCCAAGGATTATGTTTCTTAACCCCTGATGAAGATTTTACTTTTATAGGAAAGTAAATATCAAACAAGCTGTGGAAAGTAGAGAAAAAATAAGTAAATTTACTTTTCAGCTCCAAAATATTGAGTTCAGAAAACCACTGCTCCCTAGACAAAAGAAAATTAAAGTAATTTTTATTTTCATAGGAAAAACATTTTGTATTTTTAACGGAAGGAGATGGTTTGCATTCCAGTAGCACAAAGTATAAAAACTGTGCCTTGTGGTTAGAAAAAGTAACATCTAATGTTTCAGTAACACTGTTAACAGAAACAGTGTTTGTAAATATATTATCAATTAAGGTGCAAGACGTACCCTGAACCCTCTTCTGAGATTAAACCTCAAAAAACTGCTTGATAAGCATTGAACAGTATCAATTGACTGAAAATAAGTTTTCAGTGGTTCGAACATTTGCAATATTCATTCAATTGCTGAAAGCATATTTAAAAATCTTGTTTTTGAAAATGAAAAAAGAATTTTCATAATCAGAGTCCATAAAATCACAAAATGATTTAAGTTTATCTACTGTGACAGCGTAGATACTTATTAGACTTTTTATAAATCCTCAGCAATTGATAATCAAAATGCTAACAATGAAACGCAAAGTTCAGTTTTAAATGTACTTGGTTGCCTTTTATAACAAAATATTAAAAGTTGAAATCTTATTGCCTTAAAACAACTATAAATTGCATATATTTGCCTGCAAAAAAACACTTGTTTATAGAGCTTTTAGGATACAAAACTTTCAAATAAATAAGCAGGATAAAAGCAAGCAAATGCCCACATGAAACCATATCTATTCGCGAAATTTCCAATGAACCTAAAAGTTTAGACAGCTACATTGCGAAACTTTATTCACTCAAAGTTTGTATCCACTCAGTTTTTAAAATTCAACGAGCATTCTCCCCAACTTTCGACTGCAACTGAGTTAGTTTTGTTGTTGAATTTACAACATGGCTACTAACTATGCAAATTGGGAAATTTTTCGTTTGTGTGTCCAACGACCCATAGATAAATGGTACGTTGTACTTGACTAAAGAAGACGAACGGATGGAAAATTTGATATGTTATTATACGTATTTTAGATTATATCTTGTATACAATACATAAAGGCATAAAGACAGATATTATTTTTTATAACATCGAATTTTTAATAGAAAATTTTAGGTTGCGAAGATAGCTGAAATGTCTAACGTAATAAGAAATTATGCCTCTTACCTATTATTAAACAATAGTATAGTTAAAAAAGGAGTTGTATAAAGTATATATAACAGAGCAGAAATAATTTGTAAAGATCAAACTTCTGTAAATGAAAAAATCGAATAAGTTATGTTTTAACTCAATATAATTACCCTAATAATTTCGTGGAAAAATGTTTTTATAAATCTGAGAATTTAAAATAATACAAAACCGCAATAGACGATTTATAAACCTCTTTAAACCATAACTACTTAACATATCAGATAATATAAATCGTTTCCACTGAAATTAGAAGAATATGGGGCGCATTCACCACATCTTCCAGAAATGTTTTGAAGAAAAACATATTGGTTTTGGAGAAAAAATTGGCAATAAAACAATATAAAATACTGTTGAAAGGTCTCGGTAAGCAGACGATCGTTACAAAAAAATCATGTAAATTGGTGTAGTACAACTCTCTTACGAACTTGCTGAAAAATCTGGCTTAATATATACATGAAATAACAGTATCTTAAAACAAGAAAGACGTCGGCATTTGTTAAAGGCAATCAGTGGCGACATATATATATATATTATATATATATTATTATATATCTCTTAAAATTTAAGTTTTTACATTCATCTATTCACCTAATTGGCAAAAAATACATCTCGAATTAATATTTTACTTGACCGTTGGCG
Source organism: Kuschelorhynchus macadamiae (assembly GCA_030620095.1). NCBI lineage: Eukaryota > Metazoa > Arthropoda > Insecta > Coleoptera > Curculionidae > Kuschelorhynchus > Kuschelorhynchus macadamiae. Next base: position 1,490,797 of record JAUTXW010000446.1, read on the forward strand.
GCATGTCTTTTTAAAACTTTCAGTCGAACTTTATTATAAGAACTATAACTGTGGCACAAACCGATTCGACTTTGCGGGAGGTGCTATGTTTAGTTTACGATTTTCCTACTACGTTGCCATGACAACGCGTTCGAGATGACGGCGACCGCATGGAAGATTATTGTCCAGCGCTATACAACGCTCTCGGTGAATTGCTAACGCAGTACACTACACCCACGTGTCGTTCAGTTTGGGGTGGTTGTTTACTTTTATTTTCGCGGATTTCGCTGCAACCGGTTAGTTCCTTTGCAGTTTACTTGACTCTTTTGTGTTATATTTATTTATGGTGTTGTTACAACTTTATTTGGTGTCGAGTTTATTAATTTACATTATTGATGAATCCGATCACGGATGTGGTTTGCATTTTGTTGGAAACTCCATTTAATCGATGGAAGGAACAAGATCAGAGTTTTAATCGTCATCCCGGTTTTCAGCGTACAAATGGTTATGTAGTAGCCAAATATTACAAAAATTGTTTTGCTGGCCTTGTTTACTAGTTTCCAATAAATATTCAGTGTGGAATAAGGAAGGATGTGCAGGTATGTTAAATATATGAAGGTCTTTACATAAACATGAAGACTCGGCGGAGCATTAAAAATGCGAATTAATGCTAAAAACATTTTTAAAAAATCAAAGCACTATAGCTGACACTTTAAAAGAAAATGCTAAACTATATAAAATACATTTTGACGAAAACGTCCGATTAAATAGACTATTTATGTGCTTGGTAATTGACGCGGTTTTAGACCTTGCAAAACAAGAGTTAGTCTTTTGTGGCCATGATGAGAGCCGCGAGTCAATAAATAGGGGTAATTTTAAAAAGCTTTTAGGTTTAATAATATCGAGAAGTTCCCAAGAACTAAAAGATCATTACAAAAAAATTTAATATGTTTTTACTGGTGACTCGAAAACTATTCGAAACGAAATGACTAATTTATTAATTGAATTTAATTGAATGCATTTCTGATTATTTAAATGATCACGTAAAAAATGAAATAATAAACACACAGTTTTTTTCTGTGCAAGTGGATGGCACCACTGATATTACACACACCTGCCAGTGCTCCATAATTTTAAGATACGTTATTTCAGAAGGTTCAGTAGTCGAGAGATTCTTAGCATTTTATAATGTCAGCTCCGATAGAACGTCGGAGAATTTATATTCTCTATTGGATTAAATTTTGGACCAATTTGATTATAAACATAAATTAATAGGGCAATGTTACGATGGCGCAAGTGTGATGTCTGGACAAGTTTAAAAATATATCTAAATGTCGAATTTTTTTGCAAGCCTTAGTGGTATTCCCTCATTTTTTCATCACTCAGCCCAACGAACGTATGCTCTTACATCTACATCTACGAGGCGTATACCAACAATTACATAAACTTGTTGGTCTTCAAATTCGAAGTTAGTAAATGTAATTGTTCAAGTTGCGTTCTGCAAAAAAAATCGTTTGACATTCATTTTTGCATATCCAATATAAAACGCTGTCGTGAAGCGCTCTGTAAAAAAAGAAATGGACATTTTTTTAATACCATGTTTGATAAAGCAAATTCTATTACAGAAATAAATCATTACAAACGTGAACTTGCTAAGCTTTCACCTGAAGAAATTAGGGCTAAGTATAGAACCCTTTTTAAAATATTGGACCTTATTTTGACAATACCGTCGACAAGTGCTTCAGGGGAAAGAAGTTTTTCTTGCCACAAACGTGTAAAAACTTATTTAAGAAATACAATATCTCAAAGAAGACCTACTTCTCTAGGCAATATTTCAATTCAAAAGAAATGTCTGGAGGAGATTAGGGCAACTCATCCATTTTATGGGGAAGTTATAAATAAATTTGCTGCTATGAAGGACAGGAGAATTGATTTAGTATACAAAATTTAGGTAAGTCGTAAAAAAATATTCTACCACTTCCACACATATAAAAAAAATTCTGGAAAAAAAATTATTGCAATATTTTTCACACGCGAGCCGCCGCTGAAGGCAATTATATATTTTTTAAAGATAAAAGACAGATATTATGTACAATAAAAAAATAAAAACTATTTTTTACAAGCACTTCCACTATAATATTTGTTTTAAAAAACGTGAAATATTTCGCCACGCAGTTTCTTCGGACGTTGCATCTCGAATGAACAAACTTTAGAAGTAACCGTCTATGCACGTATCTGGGTTATACAATTATTGTTGGAATTTTTTACTAATACTTGTTACAGTTGTTAAGTTAGCAAAACATTTATTTTTCATATAGTATTTAAAGTATTTTCAAGCTTGGGAAAGGAAACCAAATTTATTTGTGGCTACTCTGGCAATTGAGGTGATTTAATCATTTCAGCGAAAATCTTTCTGAAAAGTGATACCAACTAGACTAAACGAATCTTTGGCGTTAAGCAATTGATTATTATTTTGGAGGGTATGGATACTGGGAGACAATCTCTAGAACGCTTGCGACCAGCAACTACTTCTATTGCATAGAAAACTAGCAATCCAAGTTGTTACAGAATAGCTATAAAATGAAACTAATGTTATAAAAACATACTTAACAGGAGTGATTTGTTGATTTCTACCTGATCGTTCAACAAACAGAAGGTTTAAGTTTATTTATTTCTAGAGACTACAAGTGTATTGAATTTACGGCCTTTTAATTTTAAAATTGTTATCAAAATTATAACCAGTCTCCATTGAGTGATTTTTTCTGTTTTTACCTATGAGCAGACCACAAAGGCCGAGACCTAAGAACTAGATGATGTAGTTGCATGGAATGACTAAGCAGGCATAGTTGCCAATATATTATCAGATCAGAATCTGTCGTAATATCTATAAAACAGAGACAGATCGCTCACAATTTGACGATGCTTTAATGATGCAAGCTTCCTTGTAATGCTTGGATTGTTAATCAGGTGCATAGCTCTTCTTTTGACAGAGTCAAGGATGTTAAGGAGTTAAGGAGAGAATGTTCCTCATATATGCAAGCAATACTCAAAGCTCCTTCTAATTTGTGAGGTGTAAAGGGTATACAAGTGGGCAAAAAAACAGTATTTTCGAGCTCGAGGAAAAAATAGTTATTTATACTATAAGGGATGTAAAGAACAAAAAATTCTAGACTCGTTATGTATCCCATATAGTATATAACATTTTTCGCCCTCCCTGTATTGCATGTTTACAAGAAAATGCTGGATATATTTTTGGATTTTCATTATCATTACATTTGATAGCATTCTCATTAAATTATGTAGGCAGCCGTAATCCGTTGCCAGAGCAACATAAGCAGTTTTTATTTTATCAGCAATGTCAAGACAAAATGAATATTGCTTGTTTATCTCTACTACCGGAAAAGTCGAAAAAAAGGTATGAAGCAGCATATAATTCCTTTAAGAATTGGTGTCAAAACAAGACGGCTTCTGCAGTTTTATAAACCTTGTATTTGGCATATTTCCACGAAAAAAGTGCTGTATTAAAGTCCCCGTCCAGCTTATGATGTGAGTATTCGATGTTGAAGTCCACCCTTTTTATAGAGGATAATATAGATATTTCTAAGTATCCAAAACTTCGAGCATTTTTGAAAAGAAAAAATGATGGTTATAGACCCAAAAAATCGAATGTGTTTAACAGGGAAGATGTGAAAAAGTTCATGCTTGAAGCCCCCAATGATATATACTTATTGATGAAGGTCGTATGGTAATGGGAGTTGCTGGAGCGTGCCGTTCTAATGAACTCTGTGAAATGAAAATGAACAATGTTAAAATAAGTCAAGAAGTCATAATTGTGACCATTCCTGACTCCAAAAATTGAATGTCACGTACATTTACAGTGACAAAAAGTGATGACACTCAGATTTGTCAGTTCAAAATAATTCAAAAGTACGTTGATACAAGATCCCACATGACGACTATTAATCCGCACTTCTTTATGCGATATCAAAATGAAAAGTGCTTAAACCAGCCTGTCGGGAAAAATACGTTTTCGTCAATTCTAAGTAAAATTGCGAAATTTCTAAAGTTTGAGAACTTCAAAATGTATGCTGGATACTCTTTTAGAAGAACGTCGGCAACTTTATTAGCAAATACTTGAGTTGATGTATTAGCTATCAAGCGACATGGTGGATGGAAATTTTATACAATAAGACCCAGCCAGAAGTCTCTTACAGTGCTTCAACAGTGACAGAAACATGGGTTAGAAATGAAGGATCTGTGGAGTCAGAAAATGTAATACACGTCAAGAAGGAACGAGAAAACGTGTTTCCAAATTTTGTTAATAATGTGAATAATTGTAATAATTGTACCATTAATATTCATTTCAATTAATATCACCGGATATTTGTAATATGTTGATGAAATCAAAAATTAAAGCTACTTATAATAATTTTAGATTATTATTTCGCTAGAGATGTAAGTTGACTTACATCTTGTCGTTGAGGGCAACCAATACCTTGTTGAGTAACTTTCACTTACGTCTGTCAAAGCAGTGTCAAAATAGGTTGCTTAGAATACAGGGAGGAGGAAAACCAGATTTATTTGTGGCTACTGTGGCAACTGAGGTGATGTAATCGTTCCAGCGAAGATTTTACTGAAAAGTTATACCAACTGGACTAAACGGATCTTTCGCGTTAAGCAATTGATTATTAATTTGAAGGGTGTGGATACTGGGAGACAATCTCTAGAACTGCTGCGATAATTTTATGAACTGATGACCATCAACTACTTCTATTGGAAAGAAAACTAGCAATCAAAGTACAATATTTTGAAGGAAGGCAGTAGGCAGACAGTTTGTTAAGAAGTGCGTCATGCCAGACTTGATCAAATGCTTTAGACCTGTCGAGGGCAATAATTTGGGATTTTGATGGACTTGTTCCACTTGTGGATTGCAAAGGTAAGATCTGCTGTGGACCTTTCGTGGCGAAAGTTTATACTTTTCGAGGTAAGAATTTTCACACTAAATAAAAGATACACTAGAAATTTAAAATTTTTAATTTAAAACATACATTTTTGAAAATACCCTGTAGCTTTTTTTAACAAAAAAAAATAAAAAACCACCAAATATGGCCCGAGATATAGAACAAAGGTTCTAAATGTGATGAAAGTTCTAGAAAAACTATTGCGCTAAGAGGTGGAGAGATTTAAAATTTTTCATTTTTACATTATATTTTTTCACACCGTAAAACACGAAACAAAATTATCAAAGACCACTCCAGGCTATTGATTAAACAAATAATGGCCTTTCAGAATTTTTTTTAATTTTTAAATTTCGGCTAAGAATTTTCCGAGATACAGTCTCGTAAAAACGAAGAAAAAGATTGCTGTGCCGAGTAATTTAGTAATTTTTTAAACAGTTTATTTGGCTCTATATTAGAGTAAGAATTAAAGTAGAGATGACAATTCATTCATAAATCACGTTAGGGGTATGCGCCAACATGGTTCCCCTACTTTTCACATTTTATCGACCAATGTTTACAATAAAACAAGAGGTGACGACTACAAGTGGTGGCGCGACATTTTACTTCCCGCATAAGGAAATCTCATTAAACGTGAAAAAATCATCGTTCCAGGTTTTTACAGATCTTCATGTCGGTCAGTCGGTCTGTTCCCGGTATAGTTTAAAAATCTACTTACTCGATTAACTTTATTTTTATTTCATTTTCCACAGAAATTACATCTGATACAAAAAAAAATTATCCTTCACAAAATGAGGATTCTTACTTATTCCTTAATTAGGCAAATAGATATTTTTACCGTTCTATGGCATCATTTTCAGTGGTTTCACAAATGTGTGCGGATTTTATTAATGTCAGTAATAAGATTTACGACATAGTAAACTTCTAATATTTTTTAAACTAAATTGTGAAGTTATACTAAGATTTAGAAATCACGAAATCGTATCCGGAAAAACGAAATTGTTTTTCATTTCTTGAATTAATTAATAATCGCTCCGTACTTCACTATCTAAAATAAAAGCATTAAGTTAAGGTATGGTTTCGGTTGTGCGACGGACGCATGCAGTGACTGCATGCAGTGGCTGCTGCGTCTATCGCATCGACTGACTGTTCATTTGGAACTGCGTATAAGTGGGTTTACTTGTGCAGCGCCGCAACGGCGGCTGCAACGACGGAACGGCCGACTGCTTGGTGTACCAGTCTATGGACGTCGCTGCAGGGATACACTTGTTGCAAATTTTTATTTGATATTTAAATGAGTGGTGATAAATTTTCAAGAGACGAGGAAATGATGCTAATAGAATTAGTGTCGACATATAGATGTTTATATGATGCCTCACATGCAGATTATAAGAATTTAACAATTAAAGATAACATATGGAAAAAGATTGCGACGGAAATGGAAGGAAAATCAGGTATGGTGTAATAAAAATAATTTCATTTGCGGTTAAATTAAATTTTAATATTTATAGTTTAAATACCCTACGTTCTTGTAACCATTCTTTCTTGCCAAGCAATTTGGCCCTCAGAAACAAAATATTCCTTAAAACTGTCTCGAACTGTAAATCCCTCTGCATTACCATAGCCACCTCTTCTTGCAAAAGGTATTAAATTTGTCGGTTGTACATCCAAATTTACTGGATTTTCGTCAAAATGTTTCTTGTTCACCCTTTCAAAATCGTTTCTTATTAGGTTATGTAAACAAGCGGCCACTGTAATTATAAGATCTACTGTCAATGGTTCAACCGCAATGGATGAAAAAAAAATTCTAAAAGTATTTGCTAAAAGACCAAAGGCGTTTTCTGACACCTGACTTGAGACGGAAAAGGAAGTAATACATGTAAAAGTCGATCACGTATGGCTACCAAGACTTCTTTAACTATCTTCGATATATAACAGTGTGATATGCGAAATCCAAAAGACAATGATCGAAATGATTCTCCAGTAGCAATATATCTGAAATAAATAAAACATAATTAATTTAAAACATATATAGTGGATTGCAGAAAGCTCGGTTAAAATTTAACAATATATGATAAATCTTAATACGCTGTTAAAATTTGACGTTTGTCAAATTTTTAACAGCATGTTAGGATTTAACATAGTAATGGTAAATTTTAACATAGCCTTCTGCAATCCACTGATAGATTTTCGATAATATTAATGTTGTAGTTCAAGATCAAAACAGCAAAAATTGTTTCTCATTAAAATATTTGGGTTATTAGTGACATAAAATTATTGATAGAAACGGAAGTAAAGTGTAACCTTAATTTTTAGACGAAGTATGCAAAAAAAGGTGGCGCTCGATTAGGGATACATTTAAACGACTAAAAAGAGAAGGTAAATTGGGAACAGGTTCAGCCGCTTCCAAATCTCAAAAATGTCCATTATCTTGTTATCTAACATTCCTTAACAATGTGCCAGAAGAGAGAAGGTAATTAAAGTCAAAGCAAATCGATTGAAACCACTAATATTTTTTAAAATTTTTTAGAAGTCACTCGAACATTATTGAGGAAAGCCAAGAAGATCAATTATTGCAAAATAGTGATAGTGAAAGCGAAAGTCACCAGACACCTAACAAATCACCAACTCAATATCCACCGACAGTACCTTCACCACAAAGTATTCAAAGTACGTCATCGAGTTCCTCAAGAAAAAGAAAAATATCAAAGGTTGATGACGATGATATGATTCAATTAATAAATGAAAATAGACAAACGCGTGAAAAAATATTAGATAGTCTTTTGCAAAATAAAACATCTAATAGTACTGAAGACGACGTAGATCTATTTTATAAAAGTGTTGCAATGTCTGTTAAACGGTTACCTAGACACCTGATATCTTTAGCAAAATCACAGCATTTGCAAACACTTATTGATCTGGAAAATAGAGCTGCAAACGAACAACAAGGTCTTTCAGGAATTCAACATAATAGATTTGTGCCAAGTCAACAACCAGGGTCTGCTTTAAACCAAAACCAAGGATTTCTAAATCAATTGCCACCATTTCCTTCAAATCCGCATCAGGCACGATTCGTTCCGCAAGAATTCCTGTCACATGAAAACCAAGGATTTTTGGAAGGTTATGCTGAGCAGATAGATAACCAAAGCACCATAACAAACAATAATTATCAATAATCATTTTATTATTAATATTATTTGTGAGTTATAACTTTTTTCTATTTTGTGTTATTTTTTTTACTACATCTGGAGTTAAGAGTTTTTGTTGCATTTAGAAAAATGCGTTTAGTTTATATACATTTTTATAAAATATAGAAATAAAGAACTTACCTGAGAGTTACAGCCAATTTTTCTTCAGGTGATATAGGTCTTTTTACAAATCCAGTTGGTTTCTTTGTTATTTTGTCTGCGATAGCTTCTAGCACAAAATTAAACTGATTTCTAGTCAACCGAAAAAAACTTTGAAATTTTTCTTCATCGTCTATTAGATGTTTTGTAATAAGGTTGTTATAGGCGCCTTCCCCAGATCTGTTTTTATACATTAAATGAACAGCTCGCCTTTTTTGCTTTTTTTGTTTTATATATTTTAAAATTATTTCATCCTGCTCTTCTTCCAAAATCTGAAGCGCAAGTACATACTCCATAGCTGTCGAAATCGTACTGTCGGGAATTTTTGCTGCGCACAGTTAAACCACTCCGACGCAACAGCGGACGCAAGCAACGCTGCATGCATCGGTCGCTATAAGCGAAACCATACCTTTAGGTAAGTTTAAAACGAAATTAGTTATTTGTTTATTATTATACGAGTTTTAAATTGAATTAATAATTTTTTTTCCAGAATTTTTTTTATATGTGGAAGGGGTAAAATATTTTTTACGACTTACGTGAATTTTGTATACTAAATCAATTCTCCTAACCTTCGTAGCAGCAAATTTATTTATAACATCCTCATAAAATGGATGAGTTGCCCTAATCTCCTCCAGAAATTCCTTTTGAATTGAAATATAGAGAAATAAGTCTTTCTTGAGATATTGTATTTCTTAAATAACTTTTTACACGTTTGAGGCAAGAAACACTTCTTTACACTGAAGTATTTGTCGACGGCATTGTCAAAATAAGGGAAAACCCTTTATATGCTTTTGTTAAAATATCTTTTTTAATTTCATTAATTTTTTTCACTTGCTCTTGCAGCTATATATTCCAATTACTGTCATTGGCAAAAATAAGACCAAACTCATTTTTAAGTCGTTGATTTTTGAAAATATTTCCCCATATAACTATAACAAATTTTGATGCTGGCCAGTCGGAAAATTTAAACTATATTCGGAAAACTTAGCAGAACCTGCCAAACATGCAAATGTAAGTTTTACACAGTCTTGAAATCTTAGTGTCATTTCCATTAAAATACAGTTCAATATTTCATAAAAAAGGGTTCTATACTTAGCCCTAATTTCTTCAGGTGAAAGCTTAGCAAGCTCACGTTTGTAATGATTTATTTCTGTAATAGAATTTGCTTTATCAAACATGGTATTAAAAAAATGTTTATTTCTTTTTTTACAGAGCGCCTCACGACAGCGTTTTATATGGATATGCAAAAATGAATTTCAAGCAATTTTTTTTAAGAACGGAAATAGTATGTCCGTGATTGAGAAAATGTCATTAAACACTAATGCCAAAAACGTGAATTCAAAATCCGTTCATCTCACCTAAAAATCCTTTCGCAAGCCGGATTGATTTTTCATCAGATTTGTCACAGTTTGTAATAAATTCAAAGACGTCTTTTAATTTATTCCAGTCTTGAACAATCACATTCACTAACTTCGAATTTGAAGACCAACGAGTTTCTGTAATTGTTGGTATACGCCTCGTAGATGCAGATGTAAGAGCATACGTTCGTTTGGCTGAGTCATGAAAAAATGCGGGAATACCACTAAGGCTTGCAAAAAAAATTCTACATTGAGAAATATTTTTAAACTTTGCTGCATCACAAGGTTAAGACGATGCACAAGACAACGGACAAATACAGCCTTCGGCATTTTTTTTAAGGTCATTTAGATGGCCAGACATCACACTTGCGCCATCGTAACATTGCCCTATTAATTTATGTTTATAGTCCAATTGGTCCAAAATTTAACCCAATCGAAAATATAAATTCTCCGACGTTCTACCGGAGCTGGCATTATGAAATCCTAAGAATCTCTCGACTACTGAACCTTCTGAATTAACGTATCTTAAAATTATGGAGCACTGGGAGGTTTGCGTAAATCAGTGGTGTCATCCACTTGCACAGAAAAAAACTGTGTGTACATTATTTAATTTTTTACATGATCATTTAAATAATCAGAAATGCATTTAATTATTTCTTTTTAAATAGTTTTCGAGTCACCAGTAAAAACATTTTTAATTTCTTCGTGACGATCTTTTAGTTCTTGGGAACTTCTCGATATTAATAAACCTAAAAGCTTTTTAAAATTCCCCTATTTATTGACTCGCTGCTCTCATCATGGCCGCTAAAGACTAACTCTTGTTTTGCAAGGTACAAAACTGCGTCAATTACCAAGCACATAAAAAGTCTATTTAATCGGATGTTTTCGTTAAAATGTATTTTATATAGTTTAGCATTTTTTTTTTAAAGTGTCAGCTATAGTGCTTTGATTTTTTACAAATGTTGTTAGCATTAATTCGCATTTTAAATGCTCCGCCGAGTCTTCATGTTTACGTAAAAACCTTCATATATTTAACATACCTGGCAAATCCTTCCTTATTCCACACTGAATATTTATTGGAAACTAGTAAACAAGGCCAGCAAAACAATTTTTGTAATATTTGACTACTACATAACCATTTGTACGCCGAAAACCAGGATGACGATTAAAACTCTGATCTTGTTCCTTCCATCGATTAACACAGGAACTAACCGGTTGCAGTGAAATCAGCGAAAATAAATGTAAACAACCACCCCAAACTGAACGACACGTGGGTGTAGTGTACTGCGTTAGCAATTCACTGAGAGCGTTGTATGGCGCTGGTTAACATTATTCTTCCATGCGCTCCACGTCATCGCGAACCCGTTGTCATGGAAACGTAGTAGTAGGAAAATCGTAAACTAAACATAGCACCTCCAGCAAAGTTGAAGCTGTTTGCGCCACTGTTATAGTTGTTATAATAATGTTCGATTGAAAGTTTTAAAAAGACATACCGCCAACGGTCAAGTAGAATATTTATTCGAGATGTACAGTTTATTTTTTGCCAATTAGGTGAGTAAATGAATGTAAAAACTTAATTTTTAAGAGATATATAATAAATATAGTTAGATGTTTGCTTGTTTATTTTTCCTGGTGAAGTAGCACTTCACCTACTTTACCTGAATAGCCGCCACTGAAAAACAATGCTTTTAACACGCTGTTATTGGCTTCGTAATCGTCTGATTGTATGCTTGTATGTCTGGTTTAAATGTTGTAATGTATTTTTTGCCACTTCTACGTTACTCATTATTTTCAAATTTGACATGCATACACTTTCGGATATAAAAAATCCGAATTTTTTTAGTCAATGTTTAGAAATTGCAAATGGCGGAGCCAATGCTGATGCCGAATTTTGTTTCTTGTGTAGATTAAACTGAAATCGGTGCCTAGGAAAATCTAAGAGTGTCAGCATTTAAAAATTCAAAATAGCCGTATCAAAATGATAATGTCAACATGGAGGACAAATTTTAACATTTGTGCGAACGATTTTTGTCATTTGTACAGATTCGGCTGAAGTATTTAAGAATGATTGTTATGAAATTTTTGTCAATATTTGAGAATTAAAAATGGCGGCCCCAACATCGCAGACTAATTTTTAAAATTTCTGCAGACTTGATTAAAATTCGGCGTTTGGGGGGTATTTAAGACTGAACATCATTTTTGAGCAATTTTGAAAAATTCAAGATGGTAATGCCAACATGGTGGCTAAATTTAAACATTTGTATAGATCTAACTGAAAGAAAGTCGACATCTGGGGGTATTTGAGAATAAATATCATACATTTTTTGTGAATATTTAAAAAATCAGAGTGGGAATGCCAAGATTGCAAGCGAATTTGAACATTTATGCAGATTTGATAAAAAATCGATATTAAGAGTGAAATTCATACATTTTTAGTAATAAATATTTAAAATAGAGATGTCTCAATCAATCAATCCGATAGTGCTTTTTTAAGATATTATTATACATTTAATTATGCCACCATTTTATTCCACCATTTTGAACTTGTCTCAAAATTTTTACCAGCTCATCCCTATATAATATTTGATTTTCGAGTAAAATGTTAACATAATCGATATAGTAGTTTTTTTGCATCGACTTTTAGTAAAATTTGCCAATTGATGGTCATGCCACATCTAATTTTTCTGCAAACTTTGGATAAAATTGTTAAGCAGTTTTTAAGTAATAATTTTTTAACACTTCAATAGGCCTCCATTTTGTTCTGCCATATTGGATGTTAACCAAAATGTTACCACGTCTCCATCATATGACCTCTGATTTTTAACCGAAACTTAAAGTAAATAAGGAATTAGTTCTTGAGCTTTGTCGCGGACAGACATATAGACAGACCGACGGAACTGAGAAAGCATGTGATTTTCGAATTCACAATACGTCTTTTTAGGCGACTATTACCCAGTAAGTAACAATATTTTAAGTTAGGCTAGCATATAATACCATCTAGAGAATATTTGTAATTTTAATATTTTAATATACGTATAGATATTTTTTTATTCGAAGGGACAATTATTAATTAACAATTTTAATTCTCTGATAGGAAAAAACTATTTTAATCGCTAAGAAATTCACCTCAAAGACTTTCTTGTATCATTTTGCCTCTGACCCTAAATAAGTGAATAACATACATTAAAATGCATGAAAATTACACATTATAAGTCCCCTGGAGAAGGAAATCTAGCTGTTTACTTAGTTATTAACAGACAATTCCAAACTTAAACGGCTATTTTTTTGCAAACTCATATTAACGCACCATAGTTAGGTCAACTAAAGCTCCTAGTTTCGCAATGTCCAAGATAAAGTAAAAAAAAACATATTTATTAAATATCTAAAAAATCACTGTTCTCCTAGCCTCACCGCACATTTAAAACGCTGCTTCTTGAAGTAAAGCAACATATAATTAGAAGATTTGAACCATATCAACAATTACAGAATAATACATTAAAACACATGAAGTAGTGAAGCTAAGAAAGCTTGGTACCTAATGACAATTTTAATTGAATTAACTTCTGCCTTAAAATATTTTTTAGCAAATCAATTTCTTTAATGTTAAAGTTTATTGTAGTTGCACGAACCGCCATTGGTTTTTAAGCCACGCCGGTCACGTGACCCTGTAACTATCTTTGCTGTAGACTATTATATTATTTTACTATAAGAATCCATTGTGAATAAGAGTGGGATGGTCTCTAATACGTATAGTCGATAGGGGTTGTCATATCTAATTAAAACTTCTGTTTGTAGTGTAATTTGTTCTGAGGCTTTGGGTATTTTAGCTTGTATTATACTATTTTACAATAAAAGTAATTTCTTTATACTGCCTGAAAACTAATATTGGAAAAACATTATTATTCTTTGTATGAAAATTTAATATAAATTCCAGTAAACATTGGAATGCCTGACTGGGCTTGGCATCGTCGTACGATCGACCTTATACTGTGAGGTAATCTTGGCAGTGGCTAAATATGTAAATAATGAACTCTATTTTTATTCTTACTCTAAGGGCTCTATAGATTAATTGAGCCTGTATCGGCATGCAAAATTTGTGTATAAAATCGTAATTGTAGTTTTTCCTTTACTGCTTGGAACACTCTTTATAAGCCGACAACTTTAATTAACGTGAAAAACTTTTAAGTCTTTGCTTAAATACTCAACCCGTATATGACGCGACTACAAATCTCAACAAGAATAATGAGCTTTTAGAATACACCCCGAAGCAACAGTACTCTAAATAGCAACAGAGATAAGAGGAGAATAATAGATACGTCTGTATGGAACAAAGTTTTTAACGTCATTAGCGCTAAATATTGAATCGTCAATGCTATTCTGTCTATTCGAGGCCGTAGGATATAATAGCTTTGTAATTAAGAAAAGCCAGGAAACATAAATAGGTCTGGCATTGAAATGAGCATTCTGCTAAAGGCCTTTTGTCTCTTCGAAACTCCGTTTTGATTCCGAGTTTCCCACTTACGTTGCTATAAATGGAATTCTTATGTATGTAGATTAGTAAAACAATTTGCATGTGCGTCCGGAAACTTTCTGTTAAGTTTTTACTTTGATGGATTCATTTTCTTTATAGTCCAGAAACTGAAGAATTAAGATTACAAAAAAAAATTAGTTCGTGGATCAAACATTTTTTTATCTTGTACTTTTGGACACCCTCTATGACTGTTAAGTCTACTACGAGACTCGCACGCGTTTTCTCAAAAACTCGTTTCAAATTTCTAAAAATCTGCTTTGGACGAATATCACGCGAAATATTGCAAGTAGAGGAAAAAATTTAACTGCAAAACTGAAGGTCAAGATTTTTCCTACAAAAAAGCCCTAATAATTGTTTTGCTAGTTTAGTAGTTTTCACGACAAATAGATGGGAAGGTTTGTTGATTTTTATCCCCATCCTACCACCAAGGAATTAAAAAAAAGGTAAATGGTTGGAGGGCAAAATTTACAATAATTTCGTCAAAAATAAAGGGTTTTTGATGCTTGAAAAAGGGTTTGAAAGCCGCGGCTACAACATGCAATAATTTGTTTTAACCCACAACTTTTCTAAAATGTAGGATTGGCTAAGCTTATAAATGAATGAATAATTAGATAAATATACTTAAAATATGGTTGACGATTGTGTACTTGGCTCCTACATTAGTGCTACTTCATTTTTTTTTAATTTTGAGTACCGGGAAATATCTTTCTACGACTTCCGTGGATCGGCGAAACCAGGTGCGTGCAGTCCATGGAAGCATGGGAAGCAGTGCTTCCGCAAAAAAAATTACAAAACATCTTCTAAAATGTTATTTTTGAAATAGGAAACCATTAATTTAGTTTATATTAAAAATGCTAAAATATTATCTTAATTATCAAGCCCATAAAAAATGCGGCCTTGACTCCGACCGAGCCACAATAGAAATCGAATAGAACCTATGCGGGCCGCTAGCTTCTCTGCAGCTAAGTCCTGTATGCTTGATTTCCTGTGAATCGAGCCAGAGGTTATTCAACTTTGCGGCTGTTTGCAATTTTTGCATTTCAGTCGCGTGCTTTAAGTGGGGGCGGAAGCTACCGTTGGAGTAGATTCTTTATTTGAACGGCTATCCGTGTGTTGTGTGATACGTACGTCGCGGCGTGCATGGTGCGACATGGAAGACAATAATACGGACGTGGATATGCAAATACTGTCAACTTCGGCTGTCGGTAATAACGTTGAAAATTTTGGAAAATTTAGTAAGAAGGTTGTGTATGAATGTGTGGTGTGTGTCTTAATAATAAAGGGATTTTCAAAATTAAACTTCGCTGATAAGCTTCAAATAATTTTCAAAGGAAGGGCAAAATCGCCATGAAAAATTTAACCACAAAAATGAAAAACTGTATTAGACATTTTTATCGGGAAAAATAATACGAACAATTTAAATGGCTAATAGGGTGTGAAAATATAAGTATATTATTTTGTTGGTCATGTTTACTTTTTGAAAATGAAAAAGGTCTCTGGAATAAAACTGGTTTTTCCGATTTAAACAATTTCTATAAAGCTGTAAAAAGAGACATTATGTCCAAAGCGCATTTGCAGGCCGTCATAAAAGAGAAAGTCTTCGGCAAAACCAGAATTGAACACACAATTAATAAACAGTTGGAAATTAGTCGCCGCCAACACAATGAAGTAGTCGATAAAAATAGGCAAAAATAAAAAGACTTATCGATGTTGTTTGTTTTCTCGGACAGTACGAATTGAGATTTAGAGGTCATTACCAAAACAAAGGTTTTTTGAAATAGAGGAAATTTTCAAGATTTACTTAATTTAATGGCTAAATATGATGATTGCTTAAAAAATCATTTAGAGCAGTCTAGCGTTTTTCGCGGAACGTCGAATCGAATCCAGAATGATTTAATTTCCGCTGTTGCAACCATTATTCTAAACAGAATTAAGCAGGAGATTGGCGAGGCGCGGTTCATTGCTATTGTTCTGGGCGAAACAACTGATATCACTAATTTTAGCCAATTATCTATAGTAATACGCTACGTTAAAACAGACGGAAGTATTCAAGAGCGATTTTTAGGTTTTAAGAATGTGCCCGAAAAGATTATATACCGTAGTTTATAACGTTACTAAAGAAATTAATTGAGAGAAAAAATTAGTTGCTCAAAGCTATGATGGAGCTGCAGTTATGGCAGGATAATTAGGGGGTCTGCAAGCTAAAGTTCGAGAAACTTTCCCAAGTGTTGTGTTTGTCCATTGTTTTGCTCATAAATTAAATATTTAGTTTTATCCCAGTCCATTAATTACATTAAAGAGTGTAAAGTATTTTTCGTTACTTTAAGTGGCATGGCTGCTTTTTTTTCCAAGTCAACAAAACGTACACAAGCTTTGGACTCTGTCCACAAACGATTGCCCAAAGTAGCTCCTACTAGGTGGAAATATAATGGAAGACTTGTATTAACAGTATCTGAATATCGTGAACCACTGATTAAACTATTTGAGAATATAATAGAAAATAATGAAACGTGATACTCAAAAGCGATAAATAGTTCGAGGGGGTTTTTGGACTGTTTGAAACGAGATTTTATTTTTAATTATTTGTTGAACATATTTTCAGAAATATTTCCATTCTCGGACAATGTTTTTAATATATTACAAACTAAAACAAATGATATTGCTTTTTGCCTAAAAAAAGTGGATGATTTTAAGTCCATGTTAGCCAAAAAAGAGAAGAAAGAATTTGACCTATTTTGGGAGAAAACGATGACGTTAAATGTAGAGCCACAAACCAAGCCTCTTCGAACAGATAAGGTTGGAGATGTTCAAACATCATACAGACGCCTCTTTTATATAAAATATAGATTTAACGGTTTAAATGATTTTAAATTTCTCGAGCTCTGCAGTTTTGATGCATTTAAAGGAAAAACTTTTCCAAAAGATGCGTTTAAATCTCTTCTTCATTATGGCCAGTTCTTCAACCGAGTGTTACTGCGATCTGAACTAAAAGTGGTTTACGGAACTGATGACATCAGCGCAAAAACTAACGCTAATGAACTAATGCAATTTTTAAAAGCCAAGGAGCTGGAAGATGCCTACACCGAAGTGTCGAAATTGTGTGAATTAGTATTGACAATACCTGCTACAAGTTCATCAGTAGAACGCAATGTTTCAACACTTAAGCGTATAAAAAATTTCGTGAGAAATTCAACGGGGCAGGAGAGACTTTCGCATACATCGCTGTTGTCCATTGAAAATAAACTTCTCCAAAATATGTCCGAGCATCGACGTTTTTATGACGACGTCAATGACGAATTTGCAAAAAATGATCGAAGAATCGAATTACATTACAAATAGGTAAGTTTCTAAAAATTGCTTAGCTTGCCTAAAATTTCACCGCACGCCCCTTGGCGAAACATTTACTTTTATAACAAAACACAGGTCATGAAATTAACGAAATATATACAAAACACAAATACATTTTTTCTAAATGTTTCAATTACAAAATGACAGTGACATATTTATATAGATATATATATATATATATATATATATATATATATATATATATATATATATATATATGCATGCACTTAGAATTCACAAATTGTGGTTGAAAAACAGAAGATTACATGCCTCATTAGTTCCTAATCACATACACTTTCACACATATTCACTAAAAAGGCTTAAGAGTTAAACCAAGTCTAGTTGCCATGGTACTTAAAACTCTTAGCTCGCCAGTTATGTTATGACATATATATATATATATATATATATATATATATATATTTTATATATATATATATATATATAAATATGTCATAACATAACTGGCGAGCTAAGAGTTTTAAGTACCATGGCAACTAGACTTGGTTTAACTCTTAAGCCTTTTTAGTGAATATGGGGGAAAGTGTATATGATTAGGAACTAATGAGGCATGTAATCTTCTGTTTTTCAACCACAATTTGTGAATTCTAAGTGCATTAAAAAAAAGCTCTTTGCTGTACCATGTTATGTATTTAAATAAAATGCTTTTCACGGGCAGCTTTGAAATTAATTTCGAATACAAGTGAACATTCTTCTTTGCATGGCAGTATTGTGTCAATATCAGAAGATATCAAGTAACCTTACTAGTTTAGCCAGATATATTAGATTAGAACTTAGTTCTATTGCGTTTATTATTACAGAACTGGGATTATTCCACTCTTTAAAATAGCCAATTTGTGAACACTTTTCATTTAGGCATAATGCCGCAGTCTCAGGAAACGCTTATTCATACTTACTAATGCCACTACAATTTTTGAATGCTATTTTTGTAAAAAATCTAGACATCCCCCCGATAAATGATCGTTGTCATTTTTGCGAAAATATTGGACATTTTTCACACATACGCAATTCTAAAAACCATAGGTGTAAACATGTATCTAATGAAACTGCTGTTGCTTTATTTGATATTATTTCTGCTTCTCTTCCTACTTGTTTATAAAAAGAGCTCTTTAAAATGGAAGTTTATCGGTTGGTTGCTAAAGCATTAACATTTTTATTTTCGCAACTCAGTTGCGTGTTGCGTCTTACTATTACTTCTTCAGTTTTTAACTCTCCGGTATGAGGATTATATATTGTGAAATTTAAAACACGTACACCCGGTTTCATCATTAAGCGCTATTGTATAGATAATTATCACACTCATAAATATATCCAACCGATAATGTTTTATATGTTTCTGAACGTCATCCTCTTAAATAAAATTGCATAAATAACAATCGAATAGATATCATAGCGCTACAATATTTTACAGATTTCGTGTTACAGTAAAAGCCTTTTTGAAAGTACAGATGGTGTTCCAGTATGTGCTATCATTTTGGTTAAATTCCTGATGTATTATTGTTATGTTATGTTTGTTTACATCTTTATTTTTAGATCACTCTACAATTGTTTTGTGGATATTACAGTGATCACCAATTAATATTTGGAGAGGTCCTTATAAAAAATGTTCATATCCAGTTATTGAAAAATCATAAGTGTTAATGCTATGTAAAATTAATAAAAAACACAAACCTGTTGCATATAAAGGAAGTATTGTTAAAAATTGCTCAATTACAATGAATTGTTTTTATTACAGATTGTTTATGTCTTGTCTCCTAATAGTTGTATCAAAAACTGTGCATTATCTTCTGTAAAAGAAATCTCTTTCGCGGTACCGTCTTAGCCGTTCTATATGTCTAATTATATCCAGATATTCTTCTTGAAGATGAATTAGTGTTTTAATAAATACCTGAAAACTTACTGATAACATTATTGTTAGGTTAGAACTAGAATCATGCAAAACATGACACAATTAAACGAGTTTTCTTGCGCTTGCTTCCGTAGGGTTTGACAGATATCTATTGAATATCTGCCCATTTTTCTTTACAAATGTATTAGATAACTTATGAAAGAGATAGTTTTATCTAATGGTTAGGAAACCAACTCTTACTGTTTATTGGCTCGTTAGCCTTATTGAATAGAAATCTAATTCCTTAAAAACCGGTAATTAATAATGTATATGAGAATATTAAACTCTACAGCCTAAAAAAAGTTTGTGCGGATATTATAATTTTATTGGGTACGATCTTTTCAAGCAGCACTCTGAACTTATAATTATTTTTGGAGGAAGCAAGCCTTCTATATCTTCTTCTCAGGATTTTCTCGTTTTTAATAAGTTTAATTAAGTTTTTGCAACATGGACAAACTTGAGAGCATTGTATTTTTAATAAAACAGAAATAATGCACTAATACAGATACGTTGACGATTGTTTTCTATTGATAGAGGGTAATTCCGACTCTGCTAATCACTCATTAAACAAGATTAATCAAATACATAGTAACATCAAATTTGCACTACAAATTGAACAGAATGACTCTCTTAATTTCTTAGATCTCACCACTTATAGATCAAGTGGTGACCTGAAATTCAAAATTTATAGAAAACTAATTCAAACTGATCATGTCATTAATAAAATGTATAACCATCTATACCAACATAAGATGGCCGCTTTTATAGACTTTTGAATGTCCCTATGTCAGAGGCTGACTATAATGAAGAAATTAACATTTTAAAGCAAATTGCTTATAGCAATGGATACGACCCAAAATTATTAGATACCAAGATAAATAAGGTTAAAACTAAACTCTCTTTCCATTACCTGAACTTGATATTGATAAGTTTGTCTCAATTCCTTTTTTAAATAACAATCTAACAGAACAAATTTCAGAAATTTTCAAATCTTTTTACAATAATATTATAATATCTCATAAAATTAAGAACCCCGTTATAAAGCCTTTGAATAAAGGCAAAGACAAAATAAGCAAACTCAACAAAATTGGAGTTTATAAGCTTAACATTTCACACTGTGACGCTACTTACATAAGTAGAACTTGCAGACCTCTGTCAGTTCGTATTAATGAACATGTTAATAACCTTAATAAGTCACCATTTGGCAGTCACATTCAGTCTAATCGCCATAATTTTGATCCAGATAAAAATCTAAAGCTTTTGGTTAATGTTCATTCAAAAAATTTTATGAGACTTGATGATTTTGAGATCAATAATGAACTTAAACAAAACCCAAATTGACTCAACACACAAGTTAAGCTCAATAGAACTTTCATACCAATTCACCGAATATTGTTTTCTACTTAGGATCGCTTGCTCCTGAAATTCAGAAATTTTCACCTTGTCACTCCTCGAGCAATACTTGTCACCCATCTATCCTGCTCCTTTTCCTACCCAAACCCCTCTCTTTTTCAAAAAAGTATTTATCAATCTTTCTACTCAGGTTTGTAATATTCCTATTTTGTTTTGAGAAAGTTATTGGTACAATAATAACAATCTTTTGTTTAAGAGCCAATTAAAATATTTATTCCCATTTTTATGTGTTAGTTTACTACTACTTATTACTATCAAAAAATATTTGTTAATAATTTTTCATTTTTTATAAAGATTACTGAACCCTCCTTCATTTTATTTAAGGATTTTTTATTATTAGATTTATTTATAGTTATTGTCTACAGGTTGTTCATGTATGAAAGGTCAGTTAACTTCACATATCACTACACATTTTTGTTAGTAATTAATAAGAGTCACGAATAATCATATAAACTGAAAACATAGAAGAAAATGTTTGAAACCGGGTGGGGGTGAATGTTATATTGTTTTATTACAACCTTGTACGTTTAATGTTACCATTCTGTTATTAATAATATGTAACATTAATGTCACTAATTTGTATAACCTCAAGTAATATACACTTGAAACAAGTAAATGTACCACGAACACCTTGCTTTAAGCGGGTTTGGCAATAGATCCATACTGCCTTGTAGCCCCAAAGGTGTAATTTGTCTTTATATGTGAATTTATTGTCACCGCCAAGCCCATAAGGGATCATTTTGACTTTTAGGGATATATATTACATCTGGCTATCTACTTAAATGAATGGCCGGCTTTTCCGAAAAGTTAAAAAAGCTGACTTTTATTACATAAGCAGGACATGCTTGTTATTTTTGTTGTTTGTATTGGAAATTGGATACATTTTTCTTGTGAGAATATAATAAAATATAAAATATGTTGTTTAAACACTTTATTTTGATATATTATCACAAATTAAATTGTGTACCTACTTACTGTGATGGAAAATTGGTATATTTAATTTTGTTTAGCTAGTACATTTAACTAAATCACAATTAGACCCATATGGAAAATATTTGCTTTGACTAGTGCTAACTATGCCAATTTAAAAATTAAATATAATGAAATTACTATCGGGTCAACAGGTACTGATTAGTTTTTAGCAAATATTAAGTTAAATAAATACGTAAAATTTTATATAACAAGTTTGATCGTCAATATGGATAACAAAAGAACTGTACAGGGTGTTTTTTTTTTGTTGATATTATTGGGTATAGGCTGAACGGTAAGAGATACAAAAAAATCTAATAAACGTGTCCCTCTCTTCTTTAGCGTTTAGTTTAATGGCGCGGTCAGATCTACGTTAAGTTGATTGGTTTAGAAAATACAGGGTGATCTCCCGTTTCTTATTAACTTTTATTACTCGGTTATTTATGGAGATAAAAAAAATTTAAATACAGAAGTTTTGTGACCTTTTACGTAGAATCCAGCGGCGTAATTAAAAAAAATAGAGATATTTTAATTTTTGAAATATTATCAAAAGTAGCATTTTCTTAAATGGGACACCCTATATCTAAGTATCTGGAAAAATTACACTTTTTTCTTGCGATTGCAACAATATATAATACCTAATATTTTTGTTTATCTTAAATAGCCAAAATACCAAAAAAAAATTTTTTTTTAGTTGGCTATGGATTGATTCATTATTCTTTTATTTTATAATAGATATCTTAAAAACTCAGTTACCAAGAATATTAAAACAATGATAAATCAAAAAACAACAAAAAATTACAATAACAACTCAACAATTATTAATCAATTTAATTTAATCACAAAAGGTGCTAAAATATAAATATGAATATTTGGCACTCTTCCAATGCATTTAATAAAAGTTGCTCTAAGTTCTTCTAACGTATTACTTTGGGTTTTATATTCATTCTTGATAAATCCCCAAAAATAAAAGTTTAGTGACGTCAGGTCGGGGGATCGCGGAGGCTATTTGTTTAGTCCATATGTACCAAGCCAATTTTCGCCGAAATTGACAGTTAATAAGTGCCTTACTAAATAACTGTTTTGGGCTAGGGCACCGTCTTGTAGATAAACATTATTTCTTGCAGCTAATGGTACGTTATCCAACTCGTTTACTACACACTTCCAAAATTTGGATGTATCCTTCAGCATTCAAATTTTCATTATAAATCCTGTAGTTACGGACTTTATTTTGATATAGTGCCACCCACGCATGGAACCCAAAGCGTCCTTGTTGTACCCTAGCGGCGCGGCGCGCGGCGGTCTGATGAGGATTTGTATTTCACCAATATCGATTGTTATGTTGATTAAAAATTCCTTCGCTAGATATAAAAGCTTCGTCAGTCCATATTACGTTTTGACAAAAATTGGGATTCTGATTAATCTGTTGCAAATACCAGTGACAAAATTCTAAAGGCCGTTCTTCATTTCCAGGATGTAAATTATTAACTTTCCTTTTATAAGGTTTATACTTATGCTTTTTTAACGTTTTTAGAACTTTAGATTTACCTATGCCTGTCAATATTACGGCTAGATATTGTCGGATCAGCAGTAATACAAGGTAATATATTTATTTCATCTCTTTCTCTATTTTCCTTATTGTAACTCTTACCTCTCGGTTTTGCGAATGAAACATGCACACTTAAATTGTCATGTAATATTTGAAATATTTGTTTGTCTGGCTGTCGTAGATCCGGGTAAAGCTCAAAATATAGGTCTAAAGCTGCATTTTTATTTTAATTACTCTGAATATAGCACTCTTGTTTAACTTTTTGTAGTTTTGAAAAACATTAATTTTGGACACCTTTTTTTAAAAAATATAATCGAAAACGGCATTTGACAATCAATTGTCATTAAGTCATCATTGTTAATTAATTTTATGACAGGTGAACAAAAAAAAAACAAACGCCTAAAGAATTGATTCCATGGCCAACTAAAAATAAATGTTTTTTGGTATTTTGGCTATATAAGACAAAGAAAAAAACTTAAGTATTTTATATTGTTGCAATCGCAAGAGAAAACGCTGTTTTTCTAGGTACTTATATATAGGGTGTCCCATTTAAGAAAGAGTTACTTTTGCTAATATCTCAAAAATTAAAACATCTATATTTTCTTAAGTACGTTGCTGACTCTACGCAAAAAGTGATAAAACTTTTGTATTTGAAGATTTTTTATCTCCATAAATAACCGAGTAATAAAAGATATTGAGAATCACCCTGTATTTTCTAAACCAATCCAGTTAGCGTAGATCTGACCGCGCCATTAAACTAAACACTATCGTTCAGCCTATATCCTATAACAGTGTTTCTCAATCTGTGTTCCGCGGAACCCTAGGGTTCCGCCAAGGTGTGTTAGGGGTTCCGCCACTTAATAAACTTTTTGTAAACAAAAATGTTTTTCGTAGTGTCGCCCAGCAAATTATGTTGTAAACATAAATAGTTTTCGTAGTACTACCCCAGCGAAAAGACGAAGAGCGCTTCCTGCATATTCCTGTTAATGGCGAGAATACGGCGTAATAAACGCAAATTAGTGCTTTGAGTATTATTTTCTTGACTTTGATTCCAGTTACAAACAAGAAAAAGTAGATAATAACGTTGAGTTATACAATTGTATTGCTTATTTATTGTGTCTATTTTCCAATTCAATAAATTATCATGGATAAATGGCTAAAAACCGGTAGTCTGAAGAGAAAACAAGACGATAATTCATGTCTTCAACTCGACAAAAATGAAGACAGTATGCATAGCACGAGCCCTTCCACTAGTAGCGAACCTTCGACGTCGAGTTCTGCTGAGAATGCCAATAAAAAAATCAAAGTTAGAAAATTCAGTCCAGAATATTTGTCCTACGGTTTTACGTGTGTGGGTGATTCTAGTGCTCCTAATGGTCAGTGTGTTGTCTGTTACAAACTGTCAACAGTTCATTAGCTCCAGCGAAACTGCTAAGACACTTGCAAACAAATCATAGTGAGTACAAAGAGAAGTCTATTGAACTTTTTCAACGTAGGTTAGCAGAAATGAGTAAAAGTAAAAAAAAATCTATCGTCTTTAGTGGGAAGTAGGATTAACGAAAAAGCTTGTAAAGCATCATTTCAAGTGAGTTATCGAATAGCTAAGACCGGAAAAGCGTATACTGCTGCCGAAACTCTAATAAAACCGTGCATAATGGACGTCGTAGCAACTATGCTGGGTGATAAGTTTAATGATCCTATAAACATGGTGCCACTATTAAATGATACAGTTTGCAGAAGAATCCATGAAATAAGTACTGAAATAGAAAATTAAGTTATTCTTATCTATTACAACTAGACGAGACAACAGATGTTGCCGGATTTGCAATACTTCTTGTTATCGTTCGATATATACATAACAACAGTGCTGAAGAAGACATGTTGTCGTGCAAACCTTTAAAGGCTCGTACAACTGGTGAGGATATTTTCAACTTTGTCAACTCATACATCAACGAGAAGGAATTGAACTGGCAAGAGTGTATTAATATCTTTACGGACGGTGCAAAGTCAATGACTGGCAAGTACAGTGGACTTATTGCACGTGTTAAGCAAATCGTACCGGAACTCGAGAGTAGTCATTGCGTCATACATAGAATACATAGACATGCGTTGGCAGTGAAACGAATGCCTCCAAATCTTAAAAATACATTGGGCGAATCAGTAAAAATAGTGAACTTTATCAAGTCTAGGCCTACAAATTCACGACTTTTTGCGGTCCTCTGTGAAGAAATGGGAAGCTAATTCACTACACTTTTGCTCCACACCGAGGTAGGCTGGTTCTCTCGTGGAAAAATTTTAGTGCGATTGTTCACCTTGAGAAATGAAGTCATAGTGTTTATTAGCGACTCTTCATTCGAACTGTCATCACGTCTTACTGATGTCAAGTGGTTACAACGTTTATCATATCTTGCTGATATATTTTCGAGCCTTAATGAACTGAATCTATCACTTCAAGGTTTATCAGTGACAGCACTTTCAGTTTATGATAAAATTGAAACCAAATTAAAGAAATTACAGTTTTGGGAATACTGCGTTGACAAAGGCCATATTGAATGTTTTCCGACTCTTTACGATTTTGTTTCGGAATGTCAGTCTCCTCTTTTGACAGACATTGCCTCGGAGATTAAGTGTCACTTACGAGATTTACAACTTTCTATAAGGGAATATTTTCCAATAAAAAAAGATAGTCTGAGCTGGCTTAGAAACCCCTTCACTGTTTCAATAAAGAATCTCGAACTTACTGTCAAACAAACCCAAGAACTCATCGATATCTCAGCGGAAGGGAATTTAAAGGCCAATTTTAACCCGGCGACTTTGTTGGAGTTTTGGAGTAGTCTCAGATGTGAGTATCCAGAAATTTCACATCTCGCAGTAAACAAATTATTGCCCTTTGCTAGAACTACCGTTGTGAAGTAGGTTTTTCAAAATATAGCAATATCAAAACCAAACAGAGGAACAAACTAAATGCCGAAACCAACTTGAGGATTCAGCAATCTAATCTTCAAATAGATTTTGACAAGATGGTCTTGAAGAAGCAAGCACACCCGTCTCATTAATATAAAAAACTTAGTGTTTCTATGACATATTTTTTACACAAATGTATTTTTTACTACTGATACTTATTTAATCGTATTTCGTAAAGAGCTTTTATTAATTTTTCGATTTTTTTTATTACTGTTAATTCTCAGTTGCATCATCTGTCATAATAAAATATTTTCATAATTAAAAACTTTTTTTGATTCCGTCCATTGGACTTTATTCGAATTTGTTTCGGTGTTACCTGAAGAAAAATGATAGCTGCTTTGGGGTTCCGCACTTTGGTAAAGTTTGAGAACCACTGCCCTATAATATCAAGGAAAAAAACACCCTACAGCCGGATAAACAAAGAATAGATTATTATATAGGTTTAAAAGATGTGGTTCTGTTCCAAGCAAGTTGCATTTTAAATCTACAGACAGAGGCATATCCAGGGCTTTAAAAGATGTAATGTAACAATCGTATTATCGTTTACAAAAAATATTTATGTAAGGGTAACTTAAAGGAAAAAGAAAATAGGTTTCTCAGTTTCTTTTTTGAGTTCCCGATTTTTCCAAAAAATGTGCAATTTTTAAAACTCCGTTTTATTCATATAATAGTATCAGGTAATAATTTTTACTAAAACATAAACTCTATGAATTAGTCTTTGAAAATTATTAGCTCTTTTTTCAACCCAAGCCCCCGTTGTTTACATTGGCGTGCATAAAATTGTTTTCGGGTTCTTAAAATCTGGGCTCTATAAAAATTAAATGTTTTTAAATGCAACGAAGTGTAAAATGCTAGTTTTTTTCGACAAATAAAATAACAAAATTATGCTCTCGAATAAATTTTGTAACTTTAAAAATGTTCACCTTAGGCATAGATATTTTTATTTAATCAAATATAGGCAAGGTGGCTTCATTATTAGTAGAGACTAACTTTCTTTCTTAACTTAAAATTTCAGAATTTGTAAAAATTATTTAAAAAGGTTATTTTCAAAGTTTCGTAGATGCACAGGATTTCTTAATATATGGTATTTTTTATATATAGGGTATATGGTTTAATACAGAACCCTTTAAGTCTGTAATAATATAGAATTTTGCAAACGCTTCTTTTTCGAGATACAGATGTTAAAATGTTACATTATTGTTAATATTAATATGAAAAATAACTTCACGTAACATGTGCTATATCTAAATCCACTAGTTTAAATGATATACCATTTTTATTAACACAACAAACACCTGCAAATAAAAATACAAAATTTGCGATAATAAACTTGTTTAATTAACTTGAACGGTTTGACAATGTCTCAAATCGTAATAAAATGCATTTGTTACATCTTGACGCATATCCGGAGTAGTAAGTTGGCATTCTCTCCTAATTCTGTCTCTCAATATATCAATTCTCTGATTTTGTTGCAAACATTTTATTTGAAAGCCTCCAGAGAAAAAAATCCAGGGGCTTGAGGTCAGGGCTTTTGATTGGCCATTCAATTTTAACCCAACTGTCGATCCACCAATTAAAAAAAGTAGTGCCCAAGTATCTCCTTAAGTCAAAATGTGCAGGGGCCCCGTCCTACTGCAACCGGGCCGACTAATCGGATAATGATTTGTAAATATCCGAAAATATCTTGGGATATGGGAGGACACTTTCTATTTTATAGTTTTCAACTATGCCTAAATTTTAGTGACGGAACTACGTTACAGCAAAAGAGAGTAGTACGGGGGCCCCACTGATGATAGGAGGCCGGGCGATAATGTAATATGAAGCTCCAGGAAAATTACCCATGATCTTTTTTCTACTTACTTTCTGTTCTTGTACCTGAGGCCCTTTGTCGAGAAACTGCACGGGGGTTCAAAATTTTGAAATGCCGCTCCTGCTAAATGTAAAACTATGTAGTTGCCGTCGTATTCCGACGGGGTCTCACCTCACTTGTTTTAATTTATTAAGCAAAATATATTAAAAAAAAAGAAAGAGTGAATATGAGTGGGGACAGAAATGTTTTCCTAGTACACATACATGGGCTATTAGACGAAACAACGTGACACACTTTAAAAAATACGAAAACATAAAATTGGTATAAATCGTTAACACTTTTTATTCATTTTTTATTATTTGTTTGATTTGTACTGGCGTAAATGAGCTAGCATTGTTCAGCCAATTAGTGAGATAAGGGATCACGAGATTTGATCACGAGACTTTCCTTGTTTAAATTAATTTTTGCGGTAAATACATTTTGCATATGATAATTAATTACCAGTGATTAGTGCTTCTTGAACGAGAATATGAATCGAATAATGTAAATTTTTTTAGAAAATTCGGCTAAATAAAAAACCGCCCAAAATACATACCACTTTTTACAACGTAAACTCGTGAATAATCATAATAATAATACAAATTTTTATTAATATTTCTATTGTTTCAAAAGGCGTTATTTATATAAGTACATTTAGAGGAGTGAAGCTACAAACTAAACAAACTAAAAAACAAACAACTTTTTTTTTGATAAAATTTTTCATATTTTAACAAATAAGTCGCTTTTCTGCAATTTTCATAAATAAATGTTAAGTTTGACAGGTATCGCGGGTCACGTGACATTTTATAAATACATTACTTGGCAATAACTTTATAGTTATTGCATAAATTGTAATAATAGGAAAGTTTTATTATAAGGTATGTTCTGGATACAAAAATAGGTAAAGCTCGTTTAACAGAACCTTGCTCGTAATGAAACTGTCTCTTTGTCAAGCAAAGTGACACGTTAGTATTATTATAAGAATGTTATTACAAAATAATGCATATACAAGGTGTTTCAAAAGTTCTCTGACAAACTTCGGGAGATTATTCCTGACAATATTTTAGCATAGGAAGTTATAGTAAACTGTGGTTGCTGGTCGCTTCCCTACCGAGACGCAGGGTGTTGAAATTTCATAAAAAAAAATCATGTTAAAATTATGGATAGAGAGACAAACTGGTACAAACGAAACATCAGTGAAATGATTGACATCAATTTATCAGACACCATAAACGTCAGGACTGATTCACAAGAGCTTAGTCAATACCTACTAAATAACAAGGCCTACCAGCTGAAATTAAAATAGGCCTGACGTCATGACATCTAGGCCTGCAGTACAATTATTTGTCAAAAAACGTTCTTGATCGCAAAAGTAAAGATGAAAAAAATAAGAATCTTGATGAACTACATCTTTTGCAAGCCATAGAATAAAGTAAAGAAGAGTTTAATTTACATAGAGAGGCTACATGTTTTCAAAGTTTTGAAGAGTTTTTAAAAGTATTTCTAAATTTTAATTTAAGGAAAGGGTGGTTTTCGGTAAAGGATACGGATAAAATAACTTTATTCAAACTTGAAAAGGTCCCCTAATAACTTGGGCAATTGTTATAAATAGCGATTTAACATTAGAAACATTTTTATATGGTCAATTTGTTTGTATTTCAATAACAAATTTAAACTCATTATTTTTATCTAGCAGTTTGGACGAAATAGAAAGTTTAATTGACACAATTGACAATATGATAATGTCAATACCCATAAATCTTGATAGCGACATTCCTGATCCTAGTGAAACTCGTGATTTAGACCATACCGAGTCAAGTCAACTCCCCAGAACTAGTGAAACTCCCACAGAAACTCCCAATTCAAATAAAGTTGAGTCTGACAATGACAATATAAAAAAAATTTTAAATTTGTGATTGATATTCTTTTAAACCGAAAACGTTCTGATGAACTCACTCAAAAACTAAAATTTCTCTCAGAACAGTTAACTTTGTTAAGTACTTCAAAAGAAAGATATCGATATTCAACAAGCACCATTGTGTTATGTTCAGTTTTGTTTACAATAAGCCCTCATTGCTATAAATATTCGCGAAGTCATGCTGCTATTATCTTACCTCATCCTAACACAGTAAAATCTATTTGTAATAGATTTTTAACAGATCCTCATACCGATGAAAGATTTTTTTTAACCTATGCTCGTAACATTTTTCAATATTTAACAGATAAAGAAAAATATGTTACATTACTTTTTGATGAAATTCACATCGAACCCTATCTGGATTACAAGGCTGGCAATACCGTTCGAAGGGATATTTACAGCAAAAAATCTTTTCTTTGTGAGTTGTTTTTAAGTTATTTTAATACAAATACACGTTTAACTCCTTTTGAAAGTTGTAAAAGCCACCTAAAAATTAATGTTTCAAAAATCTTTTTAGTAGTATTTCAAATACATTTCTTAATAATTATTGCTCTAAACATAACCATATTTTATTAATTAAAAATAAAAAAAGGAAACTACAGACTTTTAATAAATAGGCTGTTTTGAAATTAAAACCTAGCACAAGTTTCGCATTTTTGTTATGCTAGGAAGTATCATCAATACTTTTTCAGAATTTATTAAATAACAACCTGTTATATTCTTGATCATATAGACTCACCACAGCACGGGCATTATGCCACTTACCCAAGCTTGAAACCATACCCGCTTTTGACAAGTTAATATAATAAGCTATTGTATTTTTGATCATAAGGACTCGCCACAGTCATATATTACTTACCCAAACTTGAAACCTTACCAGATTTTGACAATATAAATATATATATATATATATATATATATATATATATATATATATATATATTGGAATTACTATCCGACGGCAAAATGGCGGCATAATAAAATGTGTATGGCGTAACAAAATGGAGGTGTAATTAAATGTTTGTAAAATCGTTCTGAAAAAATTACTTGTTCAATTAATTTTAACTTATAAACAAAAATCAAATGTGATATAAAGGTAAATGGTAATGTTTTGTGATGGAGTCATTAGGGTGGGCCAAAATGGCTTAATATAATGTGTAAAATATCAATAATAAAAAACTACTTATACAGTTGAGGTGAAATTTTGAACGATCATCAATAGTGAAAGAGGACGAACTAATAACATTTTGTCCATTGTATATGACAAAACAAAATGGCGACTTAGGATGAATTGATGAAATGTTGGTGACGAGCCATTATAATAAAAGGAAATGACAGCTTCCGGTCTAATTAAATAGTTTTAATATAAGCATCAAAAAAACTACTTATTCAATTATGTTGAAGATTTGCAACATCAGGTGTGAAACAGGGATGAACTGATAAAATTTCGTTAATTCTATATAACAAAACAAAACGGCTACCTAATAAAATGTTTAAAAAGCCGGTAAAATACCAATAAATAAAGACATTCTTTTTATGGATGTAAATTATGTCACTTTTTTATAGATTATGTAAATAACAGAACGAAAACTTTCACGGCTTGGGGTCAGTCAAATTGAAATTAATATCCGACGTTTCGCTTTAAATTGCGCGGGACATCTTCAGGGATCTTTACTCCACGCCATTTTGTTCCGCCATATTGGATTTTTACCAAAATGTTAATCTGACCTCCAATGACCATTATTTTTTTATCAAAGTCAATCGGATAAGTAGTTTTTTAGCTATACCTCGAACTGGCCGTCGGAATTGAAAAAAAAAACATGTTTTTCGGCATCTAGGGAACCTGAAAACTTGTGAAAAAATTTCGGAGGAAGATTTTTTCACGATTACAAACAATACTTTCCTTTAGGAAGAAAGTAAAAATAGTATTTGATACGGAGGTATTCATAACGTAAATCAATACTTTAAAGGCTAGTCAAAAACAGGGCAGTACAATAGATCACCGATCACCATAAGCTTTGGACTACATTTTAATCTTGATCCTCTCTACCCTAAAACCTACGCACGTGCTCAGATTTTGTGATTTCAAGATTACCTTAGATATTATTTAAATATATATTTGGGGTATAAGTTCAATTAATGGAAGAACCCAAGTTGTTTCTTTCAGGAGCACTGAACGACTGAAAAGGATGTAGGAGAATGAATGTAAACTACTGATCAGTTGTTAGGTCTAATTTAAATGTTTCTAAAGAATATTGAATGCTGGTTACGAGGAAAGTCGAATATTTATTTAAATAAATTACCGCCAAAAAGAGACGGTAATAAAGTGTCTCTATACAATACCTACTAAGCAACGAGGCCTACGCGCTTACGAGTGACGTCATCAAATTTAGGACTATGTTATTTCAATACCTTCATTAGAAGGTACGGGTTATTTACAGAGACATATTTAAATGAGCATTTTTTTAATTTCAGCATTTTAATTTAAACATCAATTTATAAGATTTATTTTATGATTTTTTGAATCTGTCAAATTTATTCGGTTTCGCTATAGAATTAAAATGCCAAAGGCGACTCTTAAGCGATTACTCGTTTTTTTTTTGTTACACGACGAGGAATGCATTTACTCACGAACTATTATCCACAAGGCACTCCAGAACAGTGTAGTTCTTGGTAAAGCCCCTATCCACTAAACCCCTCCGTGTTTTTATCCGACAACGTTTGCCCGGATCTACCCCAAAATTTCAAACAGATGTCGGTATGATCTTTTGCTTACTAATTGTCCTATTTTAGCCAATTAGTAAATTATCAAAGCCGAGTTATTTGTCAAAATCGGGCAAGGTTTCAAGTCCAGGTAAGTAGTATAGGCCTATGGTGAGTCCATGTAATCAAGAATATAATAGATTATTATTTTATATTGTCAAAATCTGGTACGGTTTCAAGTTTGGGTAAGTAATATATGCCTGTGGCGAGTCCTTATGATCAAAAATACAATAGCTTATTATTTTAACTTGTCAAAATCGGGTATGGTTTCAAGCTTGGGTAAGTGGTATATGCTTGTTCTCTGGTGAGTCTATATGATCCAGAATATAAGAGGTTGTTATTTGCAAAATTCTGAAAAAGATTGTATTGATGATACTTTCTAGCAATACAAAAATGCGAAACTTGTGCTATGTTTCAATTTCAAAACTACCTCTCTATTAAAAGTCTGTAGTTTCCTTTTTTGTTTTTATTTAATAAATTATGATTATTTTTAGAGCAATAATTAAAAAGTGTATTTGAAATGCTACTAAAAAAGATTTTTGAAAAATTAATTTTTAGGTGGCTTTTACAACTTTCAAAAAGAGTTAAAAGTGAATTATAAAACAACTCACAAAGAATAGATTTTTTGTTGTAAATATCCGTTCCTACGGTATTGCCTTGTAATCCAGATAGGGTTCGAGGTGAATTTTATCAAAAAGTAATGTAACATATTTTTCTTTATCTGTTAAATATTGAAAAATGTTACGAACATAGGTTAAAAAAAAATCTTTCATCGATATGACGATCTGTATATATATATATATATATATATATATATATATATATATATATATATATATATATATATATATGTTCGATCTGGACAATAAAAGTTGTTGAGATGAAAAACGTATATTTGTTTCCACCTGAATAATTGTTATTATATGTAAATAAAACAGAAAAATTTATTGTCATAAATTCATATTTATATAAGGGAACGGTGATTTCGGCTTGATAGAAACAATATAAAAAGGTCGAAAAACTGTAAATAGTATTTCTGGACAAAATAAATATGAAGAAAATTAAATAAAAAACAAAGCCTTAAATTGGCCTTTACCCCAGAACAACCCTCATGACGAATTCCACTACACCCAGATAAAACAATTTATATATACACATCAGTGCCAATTAAGAGCGGTTTTACGATGAGCGGGTAATGAGGTAATTACCCTCCACCTCCCACCAAACCGGTCAAACATCATGTGTAATTTACATATTTTTACGTGAAAATTACGATTGAAAACTTGGCTAGGAAACACTATAGCACAAGAGCGACCTGTTGGATTGGATCTCTTGCATATCCATAGATAGAGTATTGATGTAATTAATCAAAATACAAGTGTTCTAACCACAGTACACCACAACTTGTTAGTTCTGGATGCGCGTTTCGCTGCTGGACGTTATTCTATAACTATTTATTAGAGGTTGTTTTTTTCACTTATTCCACAAGTATGATAAAAAATATAGGTATTTATGTTGTTCTCATACCATTTATAATAAAATATACTAACAAACTTTTTTTTAAAATAACACCTCACCCCCCAGAAAGGTTTCCTAAAATCTTCCTTGAGGCCAATGTGGTGTTAATTGGTGGCGCGTCCAAATATGGTCAAATACTAGTCTTATTATTTTCCGTTTATATCTTCAATGATAATTAGGTAGGCACCAACCTATATATAGCAAATCTAGGCTAGAGTATACATTTAATAAATAAGAAAAAAATGTTAGTAAAACGCTTTAGTCAGTCCACTTAATTTTTTGATATTTTAATGTATCTTGCCTCAAGAGGAAAATAAAATAGATGCTAAAGTGAAAGCTACACACACAACCAAAAAAGTGTATTGTCCAGCAAGAACCACGATGCGGCCGGCCGACTTATAAGACAAATTGCAAATGATACTTTAAAATATTCACTTCACATTTCGTTACCACATTTAAACATGTAACATGGAGTGAAAATTACTAATCTAATATATTAACTATCATTAGTCATGAAGTCATGACTAGTGTAAAGAACTAACAAAATTAATTTAAAAATAAGTAGTATCATTTTATAATAATTACAATTAATACCTGAAAAAAGGTAGTATTCAATTGGGAGAAATTCCGGGGATACGGCCACATCGAGACGGGCCGGTGTTGAGTGATATATGCTACGATATGAGAAAAGTGGACCTTGAGAGGCTCACCCTCTTTAGGAAAGAGTAGAGACTGTCCGAGTCGGTAAAATATCTGGGTGTCTTAATAGACTCCCGACTGACCTGGAGGGATCATATTGAAAGGATCACAAAAAGGACCACAGCGTGTCTATGGGCGTGCAGACGGTCCTTCGGATCAACTTGTGGTTTAAAACCTCGTATTGTGCATTGGCTTTGCGTGTCTGGGCATAACTGGAGCCATAAGAACCACACCGACCCGATCTATGGAGGCTATTCTGGGACTAAGTCCTCTGCACTTGCTTGTAGAGGAAGAGGCTCGGAAGGCTTCTGTCCATTTAAACGACTGGGGTCGTTGGTTACACAGAGACTGGAAGTTTGGGCATACGCGAGTTTGGACTGAACTGATCAGATCAGACCCTCTCCTAGCAAGGAGAGATGCCATTATTCCGGTCTCAATTGACTCTAAAAGGTTTTGTGTAATTGTTCTTGAGAGAGAACAATGGAGGGATTCCTCCCCATCCTTCCTCAAATCGGAGGGCCTTGTCTGGTTTACAGATGGCTCTCTAATGAAGGAGAAATCTGGGGCGGGAATTTATGGGGAGAGTCCTAGGGCAAGAATTAGTCTTGCTCTTGGACGGTATGCGACTGTATATCAGGCTGAGATTACAGCAATCTTGGACTGCGTACAGGAAAATCTTTCCAAAGGATATCACGACAAGGGTCAATTCGCTGCTAACACTTGAATGCAGGAGAGCCCTAGAGAGGCTGTGTGAGTCCAACAGGGTTAGCCTCATTTGGGTGCCTGGCCATCAGGGCATTGGGGGTAAAGAAGGGGCGGATCAGCTGGCTCGGGAAGGTCGCAACACTGCTTTCACTTAGCCGGAACCTGCTCTTGGAACTGCTGCTTCAGCTGTCAAGGCTAGGATTAAGAATCACACTGTCGAGGAATTTCGTGCTGAATGGCACAAGCTAGCAGGACTCAGACGGTCTAAGACTTCTAAATCTCAGAAGTCAACTTAGAACTATTACCGGGATCCTAACTGGACACTGGCTGGTGAAATATTACCTGCATAAGATTGGACTCGACAACGATCCATACTGCAGGTTTTGTGCTGAGGTAGATGAAACTACCGAGTATCTAGTCTGTCGATGTGACGCTTTAGTCAACGCCAGACTGCTTTGCTTGGGTGACACCTATGTGGAACCCGAGCTTGTGGGGCGTGCACGACCTGAAAGGGTCCTTTTCTTTCTAAAAAGGAGTGGGCTCTTGGCCTGACATGCCTACTTGGGGGATAGCACAATGGGCCCCAGTGAGCCTAAGTGCTGCCCTTGTCGGGCTCCCCATCTATGTCTATATATGCTACGACGAACGCTATAGCATTGGGATGTATGAGAACGTACTACGTACCGCGTAAATTAGTAGCTGAAGTCTAGAATGTAAGATGATGGAATCGGCTGGCCGAGCCACCGTCTATAATAAATATATTAGAATATCTGTGGACGGTGGCCCACGAACTGCTGTTAATGGGGTTGTTTCTATATTAGTCAAGCAACGATAATAGGGATACCTACCTATTTTGCTATGTGCCCAGGAAATAATAAACTACATTTTCGTTTTGTGCGTTTTTAGGATGTTTGCAAAATTATTTTTGAAAAATATGTATCAAATTTTTTAAAAAGATAATTTTCCCTGAATATTTTCTGGTAAGGCCCGGCCGACCCTGCCGCCCCTGAGAAGCCGTTACTGATACACATATTTATTTAGCAATAACACTGATATATCTTTGATTGCAATAATATGAAAGTTTTATTACAATGGAAGATAATTATATATTTGTATAAAGTTATTGCCAAATAATTATATATACATATAAACTGTGTTTTATGTGCGTTGTGGAATCCATTACGGGGAAAGATCCGGGTATAGCAACTTTTTTTATGTTCGGTACATGCAATATTCCTTTAATGAGCTTATGGAACACTATACCGACGGCGGAAATAAAACAAATTGATGGAAATTGCTTGTTTACACGAACACTTTAACATGGCTTAAATAGCGCTATTCCGGATCTATTCAAGCCTGTATGGATTACACTGGCTTATGCGAAATTAATCGAATTATCTCGTGTCGGCAGACGGGAATAAAATCTGCGTATTTGTCCAAAAGCGTGGAAATTTTCTTGGCTTGTGGTGTATTTAGAAGTTGAGGACAATGGGGCTTATAATGTAAGATATTGTTATGTATGAAGTTAACCGTAAGTATGACAGCAGAAGGTATTTTTATTACTTAATGTTGTTTTGCTTTTACCACAGATCTTCGTGATAGCATGTCAAATTCAAAAAAAAAATTAACCGCCTCATTATTTGGAACAAATAAGTTTGCACATTTCAGACTTAACACAAAAACTTCATAAATAACTTATGGTTTCTACTTCCTTCGTAAAGGGAAGTATTATAATCGTGAAAAAATCACCCTTCGAGATTTCTAGGGTACCTAGATCCCGAAAAATATATTTTCTCAATTCCGTCGGTCTGTCTGTCTGTCTTTCGGTCTGCTTGTTCGTAGCTTAGGTAAAAAACTACTTATGCAGACTTCAAATTTGGTCAAAAATTGTCATATGGAGATGACCTCGTAACATTTTGGTAAAATCAAGTATAACGAAAAAAATGGCGGCCTAGTGAAATGTTAAAACATTATTACTAAGAAACTACATATCCAATTAACCTCAAATTTTGCACAAAAATCAAGCATTATGAGAAAATAAACTGGAAAAATTTTGGTGCGAAAGTGCCAATCTAACGCATGCATAGCGATTTTATGTGAAACTCCGCCTCCTACGGATGTCCAGCCATCTGAGACATAGTAAGAGGTCCAGTTGATATTTTAAATCCGCATGGAAAAGTGCTTGCTCGAGCGGCGATATCGATAGGACGAGAGCTTATGTTATTATTTAATTTTTCAAACATTTATTTTTTATACAGTTTTATTTTTGTGGTTGTCAAACTGCCTGATTATAAGGCCTTATTTACATTGTTTAAACAGAAGTGGGAGCAATAAATCACTGTTTAAATTACCTCAAGATCCCGTAAGGTATGTTGGTTTTATTATTAACTTTTATAATTGTTTACGCCTGATAGTAAGTTTAACAGATTCACGCAAAATATGTTTTAACAAGCAGGTACTTTATAAGTAGCCTAATTTATAGTTTTTTATAGTATAAAAATATAAAAATTTTAGATTGAACAGTTGGCTTAAAGCGGCTGGAAGGGAAGATCTTTTAGAAAAAAGTTATTGTAATTACAAGTTATGCGAAGATCACTTTTAGATGTTTTGCGGTATCTACAAGCTGTGTAAAGCGCCTTTATGATACGGCTATACCGACAATTTTTCCTGGGCCAAAGCTCAGATCCGATTTTTTATTCGAAGAACCTCCGAAAAGGCCATACTTTATTCAGGTAGGTAATTTTATTGTTAAAGACAGCATTGTTAAAATACCGGTACCGATAATCATATTAATCCCGGTAAGATTGAAATAACCCAACTGCCGTTGCTCAGGGACAGAGAAAATCAAATCTTAGACGTTATGAAGGTGAACACGGTCATCCATTATGCAAAAAGTTTGTTACTATAGTTACGGATAAAATTAAAGTAAATGCAAACGTCAAAGTAATGGTCTTTAAAGACATGAAAATAATTAGTCTTTATCAACAATAAAAAGTAATTTTAAAATACCGTAACGCCACTAACTATTATAATCTAGTCTAAAAATTTCGTAGGGTAAAGCAAATATTAGAGAGATAATAAAATAATTTAAGAAATAGAACAAGTATTTAAACAGTTTATATAATATTGGTACTTAGAAAAAAATTATAGAATGATGGCATTTTACAATGTAATTCCTTAAAAAAAGACATGATATTCTTAATCAACTAGTTACATAATTAATGTTCAGATATTTTTTATAATTTTGTGTATAAATAAATATATTTCTGAAAGGTAAAAATGTGTTTTTCCTACTTTAAACACCATTTTCTGAATAGTGCAGGAATATGAGCATTTGCCATTTTTTTAAAACACCAATATAATTAGTATTTCATTTTAGTGAAATAAGATTAAATCAAATTTATATCGCAGTAAAAGCAAAAATAAGGACCTTACAAAACCAGTAATTTACATATAATACATAATACCTAAATATTCATAACATCTTGTTTCCAAAAAATTTGAATTGGTGCGGGTAATGCTATTTATAATTTATTAATAGTTTTTAATATATCCGGCAAAATTTTTGGTGCGAGCCATACATGTCTCTCGCGCCGAGGCCAAATAAAATTGACGGCTACTTGTCTAAGTTTCGCATCTGGTGTAGGTTTATCTGGGGTATAGAGATAAACTGGTAAAGTTGTGGTACTTACACTACATGTCAAAAAATATATGTTTTATCAATTCCGTCGGTCTATTTGTCGGTCTGTCAGTTCGCGGAATAGCTTATAAACAACTTAACCGATTAACGCCAAATTTTGCTCAAAGATTGTCATATGGGGCTGACCTGGTAATATTTTGGTAAAAAACTAGTATGGCGGAATAAGATGGCGCTCTAGTGAAGGATTAAAAAAATATTACTAAAAAACTAATTATCCAATTTATGATCAAGAATAAAACTATTTATTATTTTGTGCAAGCATTAATTGTGATATAGAGGCAAGAACAAAGGCAGCGGTCAAACAAAATGTTGACTGTAAATTATACAGAAAAATTAAATAAGATGTAGGGATAAACTGGTACTAAAGAATTTTCGTAACCCCTAGTTAATCTAGGGTCTTGTAAATAATTAAACCCACGGAATTTGATAATTTTTTAATATAAAATAGAAAGTTAACCTTCATTTAACTGTTTTAAGAAAATAAAAGAAATGGATGAACCACTTTTTCTATTAAAAAAAACCAAAAAGATATTCGATATTTTCACTGTATTCCAATGCGCCATATTCCTTAATATGACAATTTGAAGAAAGGCTATCTTGCATTGTTGCCACACTTACATTATTATATGGAGCTTAAATTTTTCATGTTTGTCTCCCGACAGTAATGCATTTGGACCCCTGTGCCGATCCCAAATATTAATTAGACTTTTGCCAGTGATGCACTTCGCTGTCGTTCGCCTTTTATATTAGGGCTTTAATGATGATGCCTACGGCGCCTAACCTGGTGCGGCCGATGCCGAATTTTAGACTTTCGCCAGTGATGCCCTGTGCTGTTGTTCGTCTTTTAGGGCTTTAACGATAACGGCTACGGCGCCTAACCTGGTGCTAACCCGGTACCAATCCACCTAGTGCCTTCGCGCTTCTGCTGGTACTGATCCACAACCCACAAATGCATTTTGTTTTCTTATATAATTTATATATTTATTAAGTCAAGTATATTACAGATAAATATCCAAATAGTACAATAGATAAAAAAAAACTACATACTATAATACAATAGTGGACAATACAAAGTAATAAACAATTATTAGAAAAAAACATATAAAAAAAGAATATATATAGATACAACAAATAGGAGACATAACAAGATAAATCATATATAAAATACTTGGCAACGTAGCATCCCCAGCACACTGGATTTCCGTCCAACAGACGACACTCCCGCTCTCTCTTTATTTAGGAGCTGTAATTATGTTTAAAAACTTTTAATAATGTCTAATATAATAATTACTTCCAACTTTTAGTTACAAATAATCATTTTTGTGTTATAAAGCGTTATAATATAATCAGTCTTTTACGCAGTTCATAAATTAAGTTTGTGAAAAATATGTTTTTAGCGATACGCCAAAACCAAGTTCAGTGCAACCTTCCGAAATCTTAGTTTTCTCGGATATAATTTGAAAATGTGCCTCATCCATAAATTTTTGTGTATAGGAATTATTTAAAAAAGATAATTTTAATTCAAATATATATTTTAAATTTGTTAAATTCCATAGGTAAAATTCTTTACAAGAGCCGTTAATCTATTCTACACCTCCAGAATTTTGTTCCATAATTGGTAAGAATTCGTTGGATGAAATCCATTAGGAATTTTTTTCTATTACGTAACCCAAAGGTTTTCGACTGGATTGATGTCAGGGCTTCCTCGTCTCGTCCATTCAGTTACAATTCGGACAGTGCGTACCGGGTAATTGTCGTGTT
Organism: Kuschelorhynchus macadamiae; assembly: GCA_030620095.1. Classification (NCBI taxonomy): domain Eukaryota; kingdom Metazoa; phylum Arthropoda; class Insecta; order Coleoptera; family Curculionidae; genus Kuschelorhynchus; species Kuschelorhynchus macadamiae. The sequence goes on from JAUTXW010000446.1 coordinate 1,532,035, forward strand.
GGTTAGTAAAATTGTTTTAAAATCGTGCGGTGACTGATGGCTTTCTAATATATTAATGTAATTTTGCACTTAAAATCTTCTTTCAATCCATCTGCAAATTCCAATACCTCTTAAGCACCTCCACGACCAAACGTTGATGGCTGTTTTTTACATCTTGGGTATATTTCTCATTGAAACGAGCATTTGGAGCCTATACAACCTAACGCGTCCATTGAAACATGACATAAATATCTTCTCGATAGTAAAAATAATTTTCGACGAAAAATGCCTGTCCTCTATACAAAACTGTAACGAGAAACCAACTCCTTGCTTGCCACAGTAAGGTAAAGCTTTATTGCTGCAGAATGATTTCGTAAGTTGAATGTGTGTTTTATACGGTTTCTGGTAGCTCTAAAACAGTCTGGAAAATTAGTTTCCCTTTTTGCCGTCACAACAGATTGGAAGGAGGAAATACATAAGGCGATTCATCCTCCTCTTATGTGTTTCGCTTCCTATTGGTTTTTCTAAGTAATTTCTTTGATCCCATTTCTTTTTTATATCCTGCACTGTACTTTTTCCTACGTCAAACCTTTCTGCTAATCTGCGCCTTGACCAACCTTCTTCTAATAATGTTATTATTTGAACCTTTTCTTCTTTACCTACTTTTGAAATAGCAGTAATAAATAATTATGTCGTTGACAAGTTTTTGACTTTGTCATTATATTAAGGTGACAAGTTAGAAAAGTTCTATTTAAAATATGTAAATAACTGTACATGAATTTGTTCTATTATAGTATTCCATAAGGGCATTAAAGGAATATTGCATAAACCGAATATTAAAAATTGTATTTTCTACCGAAATATTCGTAACGTAAATCAATACTTTAAAAGCTAGATTGGGATCATACTGAATCATACACTTCCTCCTTCTAGAGTATCATATTCTTAAATGTATTTTTTATTGGTCTTACTAAATGAATCTCAATTAAGTTACGTTTTTTGCATCTCATTTGGATGTGTTCTTTCGTCTAGTCGTTAATTTTCATTAGTGCCAAAAAGATCCTAAGGCAGCCAGCCAACGCGAACACTGTGAAATATGACTGAAAAATAATGTCTCTTTTTTGTTTCTCGGGATTTACAAGCCTGAAGGGGCAACAATTTTAAATGCTTCTGTGTTGCTAAATTTATTATATTAATACATATAACAAGTTGATATTGAAAATGGTATAGAATAACGTGTGGTGCTGCGTGGTGAGCTTGTTTAGGTGATTATGTTTTAAAGCCATGTTTTCTTAATAAAATTGAATCAGAGTTTTCTGACTTAACAGTAAGAACTTTTTTTAAAATAATAATCGAAAACCAGTGGCGGCTATTCAGGTGAAGTAGGTGAAGTGCTACTTTACCAGGAAAAATATACAAGCAAACATCTAACTATACTTATTATATATCTCTTAAAATTTTAGTTTTTACATTCATTTATTCACCTAATTGGTAAAAAATAAATACATCTCGAATAAATCTTTTACTTGACCGTTGGCGGTATGTCTTTTTAAAACTTTCAATCGAACTTTATTATAACAACTATAACAGTGGCGCCAACCAGTTTGACTTTGCTGGAGGTGCTATGTGTGAATTGCAGGCGCAGTACACTACACCCACGTGTCGTTCAGTTTGCGGTGGTTGTTTACTTTTATTTTCGCAGATTTCGCTGCAACCGGTTCCTTTGCAGTTAACTTGACTGTTTTGTGTTATATTTATTTATGGTGTTGTTATACCTTCAAATTCGAAGTCAGTAAATGTGATTGTTCAAGACTGGAATAAGTTAAAAGACGTCTTTGAATTTATTACAAACTGTGACAAATCTGATGAAAAATCAATCCGCCTTGCGAAAGGATTTTTAGGTGAGATGAACGATTTTGAATTCACGTTTCTGGCATTAGTGTTTAATGACATTTTCTCAATCACGGACATACTATTTGACGTTTTTCAGAAAAAAATTGCTTGACATTTATTTTTGCATATCCAATATAAAACGCTGTCGTGAGGCTCTCTGTAAAAAAAGAAATGAACATTTTTTTAATACCATGTTTGATAAAGCAAATTCTATTACAGAAATAAATCATTACAAACGTGAGCTTGCTAAGCTTTCACCTGAAGAAATTAGAGCTAAGTATAGAACCCTTTTTTATAAAATATTGGACCATATTTTAATGAAAATGACACTAAGATTTCAAGAGTGTTAAAAACTTACATTTTTATGTTTGGCTGGTTCTGCTAAATTTTCCGAATATAGTTTAAATTTTCTGACTGGCCCGTTTGAAAATTTGTTACAGTTATATGAGGAAATATTTTAAAAGTCAACAATATAAAAATGAGCTTGGTTTTATTTATATATATATATATATATATATATATATATGCTATATATATATATATATATATATATATATATAAAACTTATTTAATATATATATATATAGAAATATATATTCTCTTATATTTATATATATATATATATATATATATATATATATATATATATATATATATATATATATATATATATATATATATATATATATATATATATATATATATAGATATATATATATATATATATATATATATATATATATATATATATATATATATATATATATATATATATATATATATATATAAAATATATATATATATATATATATTTTATATTGCTTTATTTGCACTTAATTATATATATATATTTTTCACCCGCGAGCCGCTACTGTCGAAAAGATAAAAATATATATGTTACTTACCTATGCCACACTTGACTTTTGATCATAATTTAGAATTAATTTAATAAGTTAGTTTATAAGTTTAATACATACCGCCATTTTTCTTTATATTACATTTAATTCTTGCACCAAAATTGAAATTCATTTAATAAGTTTTAATTTCAGGCTGATTTTTTTAATATTCTATTAGGCTGCTATTTTGTTTCGATTCATATCCAAATGTTTCCAGTTCATTCCTATGTAACATTTGACTTTTGTGCAAAATTTGAGGTAATTTGGATAATTAGTTTTTTAGTAACATTTTTTAACATTGTTCCGCCATATTGGATTTTTACAAAAATATTACCACCTCTACATGACCCTTAATTTTTGCCTAAAATTTAAAGTCAATCTGGTAAGTAGTTTTTAAGCTATGCCTCGAACTGACAGACAGACCGACAGACGGATCGACGGAATGAATAAAACGTTTTTTTGTGACATGTAGGGACGCTAAAACGTAAAGATATGTTAAGCCTGAGAAGGTGATTTTTTCACGATTACAAACATTTTATTCAACCGCCATCTTGAATTAGTACCACAATTCTATTGGTTGATCCCTATATCACAATTAGTTATCAATCCATTAAGTAGTGTTTTCAGGCTGAATTTTTAAATATTTTATTATGTCGCCATTTTGTTCCACCTTCTTGGATTCGTACCAAAATTTTACCAGTTGATTTCGACATAATACTTGATGTTTGTGCAAAATTTGAAATAAGTTGGCTAAGCAGTTTTTTAATAACATTTTTTTAAACATATCACTAGGACGCTATTCTGTTTCGCCATACTGGATTTATTATCGCATCATCCCCATATAACCCATACTTTTTACTTCCCTCATAAAAGAGAAGTATTGTAATCGTGAAAAATTCACACTCCGAGATTATTTCAGATCTTTACGTTTCAGGGTCCCTAGATGACGAAAAAGATGTTTTCTCGATTCCGTCGGTCTGTAGGATCTGGGATGACTCGATTGACTTCAAATTTTGGTCAAAAATCTAAGGGCAAAACAATATGGGGCCTGGTTTGAAATGTTAAAAAAAATATTAAGGCAACACAAAATGGCGGCCTACTGAAATGTTAAAAAAATTATTACCAAGAAAGTGCTTATGGAAGAATCAACTGGTATAATTTTGCTGTGCATCCAAGTTGGTGGAACAAAATGGCGGCTTAGTAAAATATTTAAAAATCCAGGCTGAAAAAACTACTTAATGAATTGATTTCAAATTTTGTGCCATAACTAATTAAAGTATAGAGATGAACTAGCAAAAGTATGGTACTAAGTAAAGATGGCGGAACACAATGCTGGCCAAATAAAATTTTTGTAATCTGTTTTACATCGTTTTACATAGCATCTCTAGATGCCAAAAAATATGTTTTATGAATTCCATAGGACCGTCTGTCGGTTTGTCTGTCTGTTATATGGGAATAACCTGGCAATATTTTGATAAAAATCCAGTATGCCGGAACAAAATGGCAGCCTAATGAAACGTTATTATTTACGTTATATTATTGCAGAAAAATCGAGTGTTATGTAGGAATCCACTGGTAAAATCTTGGTATGAATACAAGACGGCGGAACAAAATGGCCGCTTAATAAAATTTCTAGAAATTCAGTCCGAAAAAAATTACGTAACGAACCGATTTCAAATTGTGTGCGATAACTAATTGTAGTATAGGGAAGAAATAGTAAAACTGTGGTACTAATTCAAGGTGGAGGAACAAAAGAGCAGGTTTTACATATCTTCGCGTTTTAGCGTAAAAATCGAATAATATGTCGGAAAAAGTAAAACGTTAAAAAATTATTACTAAAAAAATAATTATCCAATTTTTCTCAAATTTTGCAAAAAAATAAAATGTTACATAAGAATGAACTTGTAACATTTTCGTATAAATATAAAATAGCAAAACAAAATGGTGGCCTAACAAAATATTTAAAAAATTAGTCTGAAAAACTACTTATTGGACTAATTTCAAATGTTGTGCAAGCATTAAGCGTGATATAGAGATAAGTTGGTAAAGTTATGTTATGTTACGAATTCAAGATAGCGGAACAAAAGAGCAGCCAAATAAAATGTTAAAAAATTAACGTAAAAAAATCTACTTCTCTTGTTAAATTGACTGTAAATTCTGGAGAAAAATTAAATTTGATATAGGGATAAACTAGTACGTGTTCAACATGACGTAACAAAATTGCGATGTATGTCAATCTAAAAACTACTTCTTGAATTCATTTTAATTTATTGCCAAAATCAATTGTGGCATAGATAGAAACTGATAAAGTATTGGTACGGATCCAGTACAGGGGCGTGCGGTGAAATTTTAAGAAAGGGAAGCAATTTTTATAAACTTATCTATTTGTAATGCAATTCGATTCTTCGATCATTTTTTGCAAATTCGTCAATGACGTCATCACAAAAACTTCGATGCTCCGACATATTTTGGAGAAGTTTATTTTCAATGGACAACAGCGATGTATGCGAAAGTCTCTCCTGCCCCGTTGAATTTCTCACGAATTTTTTTTATACGTTTAAGTGTTGAAAAATTGCGTTCTACTGATGAACTTGTGGCAGGTATTGTAAAATTCAAACAATTTCGATACCGTGTAAATCTTATTGCCTTTTCAAAAAATGCATTAGTTCCTTAGCGTTATTTTTTTGCGCTAGTGTCATCAGTTTCGTAAATCACTTTTAGCTCAGATCGTAGTAACACTCGGTCGAAAAACTGGCCATAATGAAGAAGAAGAGATTTAAACGCATCTTCTGGAAAAGTTTTTCCTTTAAATGCATCAAAATTGCAGAGCTCGAGGAATTTAAAATAATTTAAACCGTTAAATCTATAGTTTATTATTATTATTATTTCATAAAAGAGGCGTCTGTATGATGTTTGAACATCTCCCACCTTATGTGTTTGAAGAGGCTTGGCTTGTGGCACTACATTTAACATCATCGTTTTCTCCCAAAATAGGTCAAAGTCATCTCTTTTTTGACTTAACATGGACTTAAAATCATCCACTTTTTTTAGGCAAAAAGCAATATCATTTGTTTTAGTTTGTAATATATTAAAAACATTGTCCGAGAATGGAAATATTTCTGAAAATATGTTCAACAAATAATTAAAATTTGTCGTTTCAAACAGTTCAAAAACCTCCTCGAACTATTTATTGCTTCTGAGTCCCACTTTTCATTATTTTCTATTATATTCTCAAATAGTTCAATCAGTGATTCACGATTTTCAGATACTGTTAACACAAGTCTTCCATTATACCTAGTAGGAGCTACTTTCGTCAATCGTTTTGTGGACAATGGAGTCCAAAGCTTGTGTACGTTTTGTTGACTTGGAAAAAAAAGCAGCCATGCCACTTAAAGTAACGAAAAATACTTTACACTCTTTAATGTGATTGATGGACTGGGATTAAACTAAATTTAATTTATGAGCAAAACAATGGACAAACACAGCAGTTGGGAAAGTTTCTCGAACTTTAGCTTGCAGACCGCCTAATTGTCCTGCCATCACTGCAGCTCCATCATAGCTTTGAGCAGCTAAATTTTCTCTCCATTAATTTCTTTAGTAACGTTATAAACTACGGTATATAATGCATCTGCTGTACGATTTTCAGACACATTCTTAAAACCTAAAAATTGCTCTTGAATACTTCTGTCAGTTTTAACGTAGCGTATTACTATAGATAATTGACTAAAATAAGTGGTATCAGTTGTTTCGTCCAGAACAATAACAATGAACCACGCCTCGCCAATCTCCTGCTTAATTCTTTTTAGAATAATGGTTGCAACAGCGGAAATTAAATCATTCTGGATTCGATTCGACGTTCCACGAAAAACCCTAGACTGCTCTAAATGATTTTTTAAGCAATCATCATATTTAGCCATTAAACTAAGTAAATCTTAAAAATTTTCTCTATTTGAAGAAACCCTTGTTTCGTCATCACCTCTAAACACCAATTCGTGCTGTCCGAGAAAACAAACAACATCGATAAGTCTTCTTAATATTTGCCTATTTTTATCGACTGGTTCGTTGTGTTGGCGGTGACTAATTCCCAACTGTTTATTACGGGCGTATTCAATTCTGGTTTTGCCGAAGACTTTTTCTTTTATGACTTCCTGTAAATGCGCTTTGGGCATAATGTGTCTTTTTACAGCTTTATAGAAATTGTTTAAATCGGAAAAACCATTTTTATTTTTTTATATTTTCACACCCTGTTAGCCATTTAAATTGTTCGTATTGTTTTTCCGGATAAAAATGTCTAATACAGTTTTTCATTTTTGTGGTTAAATTTTTCATAGGCGGTTTTACCCTTCCTTTGGAAATTATTTGAAGCTTATCAGTGAAGTTTAATGTTAAAAATCTCTTTATTATTAAGACACACACCACACATTCACACACACTCTTCTTACTAAATTCTCCAACATTTTCAACGTTATTACCGACAGCCGAAGTTGACGGTATTTGCATCTCCACGTCCGTATTATTGTCTTCCATATCGCACCATGCACGACTCGACGTAGGTATCACACAACACACGGATAGCCGTTCAAACAAAGAACCTACTCCAACGATAGCTTCCGCCACCACTTAAAGCACGCGACTGAAATGCAAAAATTGCAAACAACTGGTGGAAAGTTCAATAACCTCTGGCTCGATTTACAGGAAATCAAGCATACAGGACTTGGCTGCAGAGAAGATAGCGGCCCGCATAGGTTCTATTCAATATTCTATTGTGGGTGGGTCGGAGTCAATGCCGCATTTATTATGGGCTTGATAATTAAGATAATATTTTAGCATGTTTAATATAAACTAAATTAATGGTTTCCTATTTCAAAAATTACATTTTAGAAGATAATTAAATATTTATAATAATTAATAATTTTTGGGGAAGCACTGCTTCCCTTGCTTCTATGGACTGCACGCCCCTGAATCCAGTATATTGCAACAAAATGGCGTCCAATAAAGATGTTTGTAGGACAATATATATGTGTTCCTAAATAACAATGTACTGAACTAAATTGGTTCACACTTCACTATTCCTAATAAAAGGAAATATTCATAACAGGGGAAGTTCCGTGTAAAGGAAATTTACCGATTTTTTTATCAAAATTTGGAGTCAATCGAGGAAGTAATTTTTAAGCTTTGCAATCGATAAAACATGTTCTTGGCATCTAGGGACACTAAAACGAAAAGTTATGTAAAACGTGATTTTTTTCACGATTACAAACACTTTATTTGGCCGTCATTTTTTTCGGCCGTCTTAGAATCGTACCAAAATGTTATCAGTTGATTCCAAGATAATATTTGATGTTTGTGCAAAATTTAAGATAAATTGGCTGAGTAGTTTTTTAATAATAATTTTTTAATTTTTCACTAAGCCCCCATTTTGTTTTGCCGTATTGGATTTTTACTAAAGTGTTACCAGATCATCCCCATATGACCTCTAATTTTTGACCAAAATTTGAATTCAATTGGTTGAGTAGTTTTTTAGCTATACCGCGAACAGCCGGACAGACAGACGTGACGGAGAAAACATTGTTTTCTGTATCTAGGGACCCTGAACCCTGAAGATCTGAAAAAATCTCGGAGGATGATTTTTTTCACGATTGCAATACTTTCGTTTTACGAGGGAAGTAATCTCTTACCATTAGTACAGTAACTTATTAAAAATAGGAAATTCATTGGTTTTAGTGTAAAACAAAAACTTTAATTTTCCTTAAAATTCAATTTGTGCTTGTCAAACTATGTTAAAAGCTTCAAATGTCATTATGATTATCACCAACATTTTTCATTCACTTAGATGTTTTTAAGCTATATCTACAGCTTATCTTTGGATCTAAACAAGACTTTGAACAGTGATTTTAGATCTAAAATTAGTGGTAAAACACATTTTTTTCTTCCCAGTAAAACAACCAATGACCGTATGATCGTATTATAAAAACACGAAATGGGCATATAAAAAAGTATTGCAAATCATAATAATAATACATAATATAGGTTTGGTATTTTGATTTAAGAGTCCCTAAATGACTAAAAACATATTAAAAAAAAAAACCGATTTGTTTGTTTACACCAAAAATTGTTTGGGACAATGACTCGCGGGGATTAGAGTTTGGGTTTCATGGGCTCTTCTATATTGTTAAAGCGTATGAATACGCAAAAAAAAGTATCAAAATATTTCGAAAAACGGCGAGTTATTTTATCTTTTTGTTTATAGAACCATTTTTTTCAAATTTACAGGGCAGCTCTAGGGGGATGCGCGAAGCAGCCCCCTTTAAATGGATTAAAATTGTATTTTGAAAGTATGAAACGGTGAAATATGGCAAATTAATTTTTATCATTTTGTATACAGGGTATTTCAGTTAAAAATCTAATCGCCCTTTCCTCAATAACTAGGGATATGTCAAAATTTGGTAAAAAGTGTTTTTTGATGGAGTAAAATTATTTACGGCTAAAGCAAAATCGACGCCTTCGTCAGTACAACCGTCGTGACGCCAAGAAGAAACAAAACAATTGCACGAACTTAAGAACCTCAAATTTCGAAAATACGTCTATTTCTAACACAGCTTGATTACTAAAGTGGTTACTGAAATATACAGTGTATTTCAACTTAAAGTTTAAAGGCTGACTTCTAAGGAATTAACGGGGATATTAAAATGTGTTGATTCACGTTCATGTTTGCTCAAATGATATATCGTAAATTTCATCTCATATAGTCTTCATACAAAAAAACATCGTTTTTTATACGAATTATTTAATAAGGGACATCAAGTTTGTATAAAAATGGAGTTTTTACCTTTATATTCTCTTCGCACATTTTTGGTAAATTACCGTGCATAAAATATTCATATTTTTTATCCTTTTTGCTGCCTATAATCCGATCTCTTGTAGGAGGTTTATTACTGCTACGAATTTAACCAGTTTCATCTAAACTCACCTTGTCTAATGATCAAAAGCGATGCTGGGCGAGATGACTTTTTTTTCGCTGACCTCATCGCGTTAGGAACAAGTTTTACTGATTAATTAACCACACAATTAATACACAACACGTATAGTTAATAATATTTATACCACAAAATGGAATAATTTCAATTACTGCACTACAAAAAGATCATAAAAAGTTCGAAGGCATAGTCCAAAACTCAGTTCTAAACCGATCTCTTTACGCCAGTTCGGAATTGCTACTGTGTTTCATTTTTTTGCTAAATAGACGTTTCCTCCATAAAAATTTGGCTCGAGTAGGAGTAAAATTGCCAACAATATCTGACGACAACTCGAAAACTAATTTGTTTAGTACAATCAGTGTTTCATATTATCAGCGAGAGGTATTAAAAAGATTATGTTTATCTTAATTCTTGATGGGAGCCAGCGTGTCTGCGGCGAATTAATTTGGCGTTTAGATGATTTATTTGCAGTATTTTGTTATTTATCTTAAAATTTTCAAATGCAACTAGTAAACGAGATGTTTTCAAAAGCTTTTTGCGTTTTATATTTTATGATTATTAATTATTGCGATGTGTTATGTTTTTTATGTATCAGAATCGCAGGAAATGCAGGATGCTAGCTCCTAGCGTCTATGCTAACGTGGGGCCGGAGTATATATGCATATATATACAGGGTGGTCCATCTAAGCGCACTTCATTTGACTCATGAATTTGAAATTTTGCACAACTCATATGTATTTTCTAAAAATATTTTTGATTATACAGGGTGACCCAAAAAATTGTGACGTCACAATGACATATTTTTTTAAATTAGATGACCTATATTTAACGGCTTAAAAAAATTAAATGTGAAAAAAAGTGAATTTACACCACTGGTTAAAAAAAATTATAAAAATTCAAATATTGCCCCGACATAAAAATCAAACTGGGAGTTCATTAAATAAGATTTGACAATCTCGCTGACCAAATTTAGACGATCTAAATTATACAGGGTCTATAAAATTACGTGTCAAAATTACCAAACTTCAAAGTGCATTTTCTTTCTTATTTTAAATGTCAACACTATTCTTTTTTTATTGCAATCGATGCGTAATTGAAAAATAAATCTTTTTTGTAAATACATCTTTATTAAAATTTCTAACGCATTAAAAGATATTCGCCAAAATCTGGTAAAATGTCCTATTTTAGCAACCATTTTAATGAAAAGAAATCCAAGGTGGCTTACATTATTAAAATGAATGACGTAGAATTCAATCAATATGACAAGAGACAATTTTGACATATCGCAAATTTTTATTTTTAAATTATTTTTTTATTTATTTCTTTTTATATTGAATTTTATTATAATTTAACATTTATCTTGACATGAAAATTAAAAATTTACTATTTAAGTATCACATTTGAGACTTACACTATACTAAATTCAACTATATTTAATCTAATTTTTTCACTAGAACTTATGTTCAATGTGTCTTCCGTTTTCTTCCAAACACAAACGAAGACGAGTATGAAAAGATGCTGCCACTCTCCTTAAAATATCGGGTATTACCTGTCAAAATGCGTCTTTAATTGGCAGCTTCATGTTCTCAGGTGTTGTTGAGGGCTCCTGGTAAACGATTTCTTTAATATAGCCCCATAAGAAGAAATCAAGCTTAGTGAGGTCGGGTGAACGGGGTAGCCATCTAATTGGCCCTCCTCTTCCGATCCACCGATCAACACCGGAAAGGCTACCTCAAGATGGTGCCTGACCGGTAAAGAATAATGTGCTGGAGCGCCGTCGTGTTGTAGCCATATGCCCTCCTTTACGGGTCTGGGTAGATGTTGACTTAAACGGAGCAACTCATGTTGAAAGAAATTTAAATACATGTCCTCATTTAAATGCCCATCGAAAAAATAAGGACCGATAATAAAATCTCCTATGATTCCCCCCCACACATTAATAGACCATCTGTGCTGGCGATTTACAAATCCATTTTTTGGAAGCTAGCCTCGTCTGAGAAGAGCACTTTATCGAAGAATTCAAAATTTGCTCTGATTTTGGATTGTGCCCAGTTACAAAACGTTATCCGATGCTCATAATCTTCTTTATAAAGCTCTTAATGAAGCTGAATATGGTAGACATGAAAATGATTTTTTTTTTAAACACGTTGAACGGTGGTTTTGCTAACATTCGCTATATCGGCGACTACCCTTTGGCTAATTGAAGGGGTTTCTGTGATACGAAGTAGCACATCCAGTTCCTTTTCTTCAGTTTGAACTGACCTATTTCTACTAGGTTTTGAGTATTTGACATCTCCCGTCTGAATAAATCTATCTAATAAGTTTTGCAGGCTTCTCTTATCGGGATGTCTCCGTTCCGGATATCGCTCCGCGTATATCCGACTAGCCAAAAAACTATTTTTTTGAGATTCTCCCAACACAAAAATCATATCTACTAGCTCTTCTTTGGTATAATTTATTGTAAAAATACTTATGTAAAACGTGAACAACTTAACAAACTACATACTTAAAAAAATAACTTCTTGAAATAAATTGCAAACAACTATAACCACAATAAACAAACTATACTACTGGAATAAAATATCGCAATACTTTGTAATAATTATGATCAAGAACAATATTAACCTGTTTATAAAATAAATAATTTTTTTAATAAATTTGTCAAAAAGACTCTCCTGTCATTTTGAATTCTACGTCATTCATTTTAATAATCTAAGCCACCTTGGATTACTGTTCATTAAAATGGCTGCTAAAATAGGACGCTTTACTAGTTTTTGGCGAATATCTTTTAATACGTTAGAAATTTTAATAAAGATGTATTTACAAAAAAGTTTTATTTTTCAATTACGCATCGATTGCAATGAAAAAAGTATAGGGTTGACATTTAAAATAAGAAAGAAAATGCACTTTGAAGTTTGGTAATTTTGACACTTAATTTTGTAGACCCTGTACAATTTAGATCGTTTAAATTTGGTCAGCGAGATTGTCAAACCTAATTTAATGAACTCCCAGTTTGATTCTTATGTCGAGGCAATATTTGAATTTTTATAATTTTTTTTTAACCAGTGGTGTTAATTCACTTTTTTTTATATTTAATTTTTTAAGCGGTTATTTACCGATCGAATCCAATAAAATTTTAGGATGATGTAAACAACTATGGAAGCCATCTAAATATGCAAAAAAATATAGGTCATCTAATTTAAAAAAATATGTCATTGTAACGTCACACTTTTTTGGGTCACCCTGTATAATCAAAAATATTTTTAAAAAATGCGCCCTAATATACATATGAGTTGTGCAAAATTTAAAATTCATGAGTCAAATGATAAGTGAGCTACAGAAGAAGGGAGCTGGGATGGACCACCCTGTATATATATATATATATATATATATATATATATATATATATATATATATATATATATATATATATATATATATATATATATATATATATATAATATATATATATATATATATATATATATATATATATATATATATATATATATATATATATATATATATATATATATATATATATATATATATATATATATATATATATATATATATATATATATATATATATATATATATATATATATATATATATATATATATATATATATATATATATATATATATATATATATATATATATATATATATATATATATATATATATATATATATATATATATATATATATATATATATATATATATATATATATATATATATATATATATATATATATATATATATATATATATATATATATATATATATATATATATATATATATATATATATATATATATATATATTATAACCGATCCGAACCATATGTGGTGATTAGGTCTTACGGAATTCCCCCGACCCTTTGGTATATACCACAATGTTGTCAGATTTTCAATTTTTCGGCAAACTAATCTAACTTTTTTTTTCAAATCAAATGATTTTTTTAAGCGTGATTTATTCCTCGTATTATCCTTAGTTTAACTCCAAAATTGCAAACTTTCGTCTTGTTCCGTTAAATGTTAAATTTATTAAATGTTTTTAAAAATACATCGACAAATTAGGAATTAAAAAACTAAAATAATTTAATGATTAATAAGATGTCGAAAATGTTGTCCTTCTACAGCTTGACAGTATTTTAAATGGTCAATAATTTTCCGAATAGTTTTTGGAGCCCTTCCATGGGTATTCCTTCTATTTCAGCTCTAATCGTTCCCATTAGAACTTCAAGGTTCTCGGGCTTCGTTTTCTACACGGTCGTTTTTACGTGACCAAAAGGAAAGAGTCAAGTGGATTTAAATCAGGTGACCTTGGAGGCCACTTAACAACTCCCCTTTGCCCAATCCAGCGTCCCGGAAACGTTGTGTTTAAATAATTTCTAACAGCAACTGCAAAATGGGGAACATATTTAAATGAATTTTTTTATTAAACACATAGGTCAGATTAAGAAAGATTTTGATGTCGTTAGGTCACGGAGATAGAAGACGTTCATATGAAAATTTTTGCACAATTTTTAATGAACAGCATTCTGATAGGCCACTAATTGTGAAGTCCACTGTGGCCAAGATATTGAAGAAATTAGAAGCAACAGAGCATGTTGAAAATTTGCAAAAAATCATCGAAAATAATATCAGCCAGTCTGCTGTAATGAGAATTTTAAAACGAAACAAGTACAGGCCCTACAAAATACATCTTCTTCAAGAGTTATCTGAAAACGGTCCAGATAGGAGAATGGAATTTTCGTTAAAAATTATGGAATCAAGCAACGCCGACCAAAATTTTCCCAGCAGAATTCTGTTTTCAGATGAGAGTGATGAGATGTTTTGCCTAAACGGTTTTGTAAATCGGCATAATTGTCGTTATCTGTCTGCAAAAAATCTGCATTGGATGATGGAGCTCCATAAGCAATTTCCCGAAAAAGTTAATGTCTGAGCTGGCATATTAGCTAATCGCATTATTGAATTCTTTTTCATTCAAGGAAATATGAATGGGATATTTTATATACAGCTGTTTGTAAACCAAATTAGTTCAGCATTAAATATTATCTTTTCTAATTGTTTTGGTCACGTATGGTTCCAACATGATGAAATTATACAATTATTTTTAGTTTTTTGATTCCTAATTTGCGATGCTTTTTAGAAATATTTAATAAATTTTACATTTAACGGATCAATATAAAAGTTTGCAATTTCGGAGTTATACTAACGATAACACAAGGAATAAATCACGCTTAAAAAAAACATATCATTTGAATTGAAAAAAAAAGTTAGGTTAGTTTGCCGAAAACTGAAAATCTGACAACACGAAAAAATGACAACATTGCCGTATGCACCAAAGGGTCAATCACTACATATGGTTATGATTAGTTGAGTGGTTTTTGAGATATTTGACCGTTCCCAGGTATCTGAGTAACCCTGTATACATATATATATATATATATATATATATATATATATATATATATATATATATATATATATATATATATATATATATATATATATATATATATATATATATATATATATATATATATATATATATATATATATATATATATATATATATATATATATATATATATATATATATATATATATATATATATATATATATATATATATATATATATATATATATATATATATATATATATATATATATATATATATATATATATATATATATATATATATATATATATATATATATATATATATATATATATATATATATATATATATATATATATATATATATATATATATATATATATATATGTAAAGAAAAATTTCAGCATTTTTTACTTCATTTTAAAATTGTAATATGGCTAAGTAATTCGTAAAATTCTAGGCGCTATTTATGTTTTTTGTATTAAATAGAGTGTTGTACGGATCTATGAATCGATGCAGCTTCTGTACCTATCTATTAGAACCGAACATTACCAAGACAAGAAGGAACACAGGCCGTCGGAACTTTTATGTTGTGCTTACAATAACGCGCCGACGAATTCGAGACATTCCGAGAAATGCAAATTTTTCTCCCCTTGGTCTCATAATCATAAACATCCGCATTTGCCCTGAACCTCTTCATGTTCCGTCTGAGGTGAAGCAAACTCTCCAGTATGAAGACAGATGGCAGTGTCAATATTCCCAGGTCGCGAAAAGCATCCCTACATCCCCCCCTATATTCCAGACCAAACCTCTGCAGTCCAAAGAGTATCTGGGATTGAGCCGTGTGATCTCAAGGGAAAATAGCATACATCAAACAAGAACGAAACACACTAAAATAAGCCGTCCTCAGACTTCGCGTAACACACACAAGAGAGTTCGAAAAAGATACAAGGAGCTGCAAAATTTTGCAGCAACAGAATCAATATGGCCGTACCATAGAAATCTCTCATCCAGTTGCACACCTAAGAACTTAACTTCATTATTCCCATTATTTACTGCACTCAAGGACAATTGCAAGGTGCCCGCGTTTTTACGAGGTTGATTCAAATCGCTATCGATTAAAACGAATAAACGTTCACTTACCGGGGTGATTTAAGAACAAGTTTTAAAAATATCTAGCCATAAGTGCTATTGTGACCTATTTTGAAGTATTAAAAGATAAAAGGGGAAAACGTCATGTTTAATTCATTGATCTTAATATAATTATAAAAGTAGTGTTTGTAAAAATTAATTAAAAAAGGAAATTAATTGTTGAAAATTTTAATCCAAGATCGAGGAACAAAAGGCGGCTTAATAAAGTATTTTAAAATTCAGCCTAAAAAATTAATTGTGGTATAAAGATAAATTAGTAAACATGTGGTACTAATTCAAGATGGCTGAACAAAACGACGGCCAAATAAAATATTTGTAGTCGTGAGAAAATCACGTTCTCAGGTTTTACATATTTTCAGGTTTTAGCGTCCCTAGATGCCAAAAAATATGTCATCAATATCGTCCGTCCGTCTGTCAGTTTGTCTATTGGTCTGCCACACACACTGGTAATATTTTGGTAAAAATCCAGTATGCCGGAACAAGATGGTGGAGTACTGAAACGTTAAAAACAACCATTACTAAGACACTAATTATGCAATTTCCTCAAATTTTGCACTAAAATAAAGTCTTAGGAATGAACTGGTAACATTTTGGTATGAATAAAAGATAGCAAAACAAAATGGTGGCCTAATAAAATATTTAAAAAATCGGCCTGAAAAAAACTACTTATTAGATTAAATTAAAATTTTGTGCAAGCATTAAATGCGGTATAGAGATAAACTGGTCAAGTTGTGTCACGAATTCAAGATGATGGAACAAAATGGCGGCCAATGTGATATAGGGATAATTCTCGGGATAAACTGGAGAATTCAACATGACTTAATAAAATAACGGTGTTTGTCAATGTTAAAAGTACTTATTGAACATATTTTTAATAATGCCTAAAAATAAAGTGTGGCATAGGTAGAAACTACTAAAATATTGGTAGGAATCCAATATAATGGAAAAAAATGGAATTCAAAAGATACTAATGACTATTATACTTTAATAAATTGGGCCACTCTTCACTATTCCTAATAAAATAACGAAGGAAGTCCCGGGTAAAGAAAATTTACCGGTTTTTTAATAGATAGTCCGTCCGTACTTAAAAGATTTATATAGTCTAATGCAAACATTTTTAAAAAACTATTTTTAGTCATTATTGGTACATCGATATTTTTATATTCTTCGATCATATCAGCAGTTACATTAAGCAAAACTTTATTAATATCTTGGATAGAATTTACACCTACAACCTCATATAGATGATATTTTTGAGTAAATAATTTCTTGAACGGCTTACAAAATTATATGGTTTTTGCGTCTTAAAGCTTCCCATAAAAATAGACAAGAGTTAATCGTAATTTTCCAGCCATTTGCCAAACACAAAACACTAAGTAAATTGGTAAATGCTTATTTTCATTTAAAAAAAATAAAAAAACCAGTCTCACGCCGCGCGCCGGCAAGTTATCAGATAGATGAGATACGAGGGGTGCCCGAAAATGCAACATTTTTAGAATCACCCTGTATCTCAAAAACGTAGAGGGCTAGGCAAATTCCATTTAGGTCACCTTAAGTTTCATAAAAAAATAGGACAGTAAGCCGCAAATAGCAATTTTTCTATCTTTAATACTGAGCTCTCTGTCATACGAAAACTGGACACCCTGTACATTGTAGGAAAGGGACAATGTACCACCACAAAAAGCCTTTATGCCACTATTAGGCGTAAATTTTTGTTTTATTAAGATTTGCATATATTAACTTAGACCTTAGGTATAACGTAAAACACTTACCTTTGATAAATACCAAAGGAGTAGGTCTCCCCTTCTTCCTTTTCATTTTTAATATTTGGTAACTTCACTTCACAAGTGTCCACTTTGTGACAACCCTAGTAGTTTTGTTTAAAGTAAATTTAATTTAATACGCATGCACTTTAGTTATTTTCACTGTTCAAGAGCGAACACATTTTCACAATATGGAATGCGGACTAAAAACTGGCAAAACAATAAATAAAAAAGCATAAAAATGCCGCTAATTTACTTTTTATCTCCAAGGATGTCTTATCTATATCAATTTTGATAGGTTTTTCCAATCGTTTTCTTTAGAGCAATACACAGGAAATTAATTAGAATCACAGATTACTTAATTTCTCAGAGACAAGAATGTATAATGTTTTGAAACAAGGCAAATACAGCATGATACAAATATAATTAACAGGACCGTTATTTCATTTTAAATAACTTTTAATTATTAAAATCAAAAAGGAAGATTTTTTCAAATTTCTTTTCTCCAAAATGTTAAAAAGAGACCTGAATATTTTTTCTTCTATACTCTGCCTCATCAACTTACTTTTCTAATCATTGATCACTCATTAGCATTAATTTTTAAATATTGGGTGGTATTTGGCCTAAATACATTTTTTGCTATTTTATTTAGTTAACATAAATATTTCCGAAAGTCCAGGGAATAAGATTTTTTTTCCAAACTTTTGATAATTCAGTTTTTAACTTTCTTTTTTCAGCTTAGGTAGTTCCCTCTTTTAAAAATGTGTTATTGCAAGTTTAAAATTAAATTAATTATCATAATTACTACTTGTTTACTATTTTGGCTAACGTAAAACGCAGTGGCGGCTATTCAGGTGAAGTAGGTGAAGTGCTACTTCACCAGGAAAAATAAACAAGCAAACATCTAACTATATTTATTACATATCGCTTAAAATTTTCGTTTTTACATTCATTTATTCACCTAATTGGCAAAAAATAAACTGTACATCTCGAATAATTTTACTTGACCGTTGGCGGCATGTCTTTTTAAAACTTTCAATCGACCTTTATTATAACAACTATAACAGTGGCGCAAACCACTTTGACTTTGCTGGAGGTGCTATATTTAGTTTACGATTTTCCTACTATGTTGCCATGACAACGCGTATGTGATGACGTTGAGCCCAGCGCCATACAACTCGGTGAATTGCAGGCGCAGTACACAACACGCACGTGTCGTTTAGTTTGTGGTGGCTGTTTACTTTTATTTTCGAGGATTTCGCTGCAACCGGTAAGTTCCTTTGCAGTTAACTTGACTGTTTTGTGTTATATTTATTTATGGTGTTGTTACAACTTCAAATTCGAAGTTAGTAAATGTGATTGTTCAAGACTGGAATAAATTAAAAGACGTCTTTGAGTTTATTACAAATTGTGACAAATCTGATCAAGAATCAATCTGCCTGGCGAAAGAATTTTTAGGTGAGATAAACAATTTTCGTTTCTGGCATTAGTGTTTAATGACATTTTCTCAATCACGGACATACTATTTGACGTTCTTCAAAAAAAATCGCTTAACATTCATTTCTGCATATCCAATATAAAACGCTGTCGTGAGGTGCTCTGTAAAAAAAGAAATGAACATTTTTTAATACCATGTTTGATAAAGCAAGTTTTATTACAGAAATAAATCATTACAAACGTGAGCTTGCTAAGCTTTCACCTGAAGAAATTAGGGCTAAGTATAGAACCCTTTTTTATGAAATATTGGACCATATTTTAATGGAAATGACACTAAGATTTCAAGGCTGTGAAAAACTTACATTTTCATGTTTTGCAGGTTCTGCTAAATTTTCCGGATATAGTTTAAATTTTCCGACTGGCCCGTTTGAAAACAGTTATATGGGGAAATATTTTCAAAAAGTCAACGACTTAAAAATGAGCTTGATCTTATTTTTGCCAATCACAATAATTAGAATACATCGCTGCAAGAGCAAGTGAAAAAAAATAATAAAAATAAATATATTTTTACAGAAGCATATAAATGGTTTTCCCTTATTTTGACAATACCGTCGACAAGTGAAGCACTGGGAAAAAGTTTTTCTTGCTTCAAATGTATAAAAACTTACTTAAGAAATACAATATCTCAAGAATGACTTATACTTCTCTTGGTAATATTTCAATTCAAAAGGAATTTCTGGAGGAGATTAGGGCAACTCATCTATTTTATGAGGATGTTATAAATAAATTTGCTGCTATGAAGGATAGGAGAATTGATTTAGTAAACAAAATTTAGGTAAGCCGTAAAAAAATGTTCTACCCCTCCACATATAAAAAAATTGTGGAAAAAAAATTATTGGGATATTTTCTTGCTTCATTTGCACTTCACTTACTTTTTCACCCGCGAGCCGCCACTGGTAAAACGTAAAAAGATAATTGAATAATATTTGTTTAAGTTAGCTTTTATCACTTTCTTTATTGACATTTTTTGAGGGTTGATTTTACGATATCAGATTAATTTTTATGTATTTTTTATATCAAAAGTTTGATTTAGCCTAAGCATCACCAATGCAAAGTTTTAGTTCATTTTCAGAAAGAAAAACAGATTTATATGGAATAAAACATTTATACAAGTTCCTATTTATAATTATGGAGGAACAATTACTTGCTATTTGAAACATACTATATTGCAATATTTTCGTCTCAAAGTTACTTAAAATTGTATAATAATATTATTAATTGATATCTTGTGTAACAGAGTATGTGAAATATCATCGTAATTATTGTTTTAGATATTATCAAGAAAAAATACTTTTAACCGACTTCTACTCCACCAAATGATTTTTTTTATGTACATACAGGGAGTTTCTCTGTATATTGCGCACCCCCCCTATAGCTTTAACATTTAGATGCAAAAACAACTCTAAATGAAAAAGTTGTAGATTTTTTCCTAAACCGCTAATATTTTTTATCATAATAAATTAATGAACAGTGCATTCTTAGACAAAAAATTAGTTACCCAATTGTCTTCAAATTTTGTTCAAAAATTGACAGTGATATGGGGTTGATCGGGTAACAATTTGGTCAAAATCCAATACGGGAAAGAAAATAGCGACCTAGTGAACTGTTAAAAAAAATATTACTAAAAAACTACTTATCGAATTTGCTTCAAATATTGGTAAAATTATGGTACTAGATGTCTGGCGGCTTAATAAAATATTTAAAAATTCAGCCCGAAAAAACTACTTAATGGATTGATTTAAAATTTTGTGCAATAATTAGTTGTAGTTAGAGATAAACTGATAAGATTGGATAAGAATTCAAGATGGTCGAGCAAAATGGCGGCCAAATGAAATGTTTGTAATCGTGAAAAAGATCACCTCCCAGATTTTACATATCTTCTCATTTTAGCGTCCCTAGGTGTAAAAAAATATGATTTACTAATTCCACTGATGTGTCTGTCGGTATGTTTGTCTGTCGGTCAGTTTGCAGAATAGCGATTTAGTACAATTTTTTCTAAATTAAGCGTATGATCTGGTAATATTTTGGTAAAAATCCAATATGGCGGAACAAGATGGCAGCCTAGTCAAACGTTAAGAAAATTAATACTAAAAAACTACATATGAATGCACTGGTAACATTTTGGTAAATCCAAGAAAGCAAAATAAAATGGCAGCTTAATAAAATATTTAAAATATCAGCCTGGAAATTCAAATTATTAGATTAATTTCACATTTTATGCAAGCATTGTGTTATATAGAAATAAACTGATAAATTTGTGGTCCGAATATAAGTTGGCGAAGCAAAATGGCAGCCAAATAAAACGTTTAAAAAATCTTCTGATTCAGTTGACTTTAAATTTAGCAGAAAAATTAAATGTAATACAGAAGTATAAACTAGTACGAGTGGCGGTATGTATCAATGTAAAAACTGCTTACTCAATTTATTTTAATTTATGCCCAGAAATTAAGTATGGCATAGGTAGAAACTGGTAAAATATTCCTAGGAATCCAATATGGTGGAACAAAATAGCGCACAATTAAAATGTTTGAAAATATAATATAAACGTGTTACAAAATGACTATGTACAGAAATAAATTGGGTCACCTTTCACTATTCCCAATAAAAGTTTCATAACGAGGGAAGTTTCGAGTAAAGGAAATTTACAGATTTTTTGTGCTGGTGAAATCACAGGCACTCTTTGGTTTTAACATCAAATACACTTGAGATATTAGTTATTAGTATTATGTAAAGTACATTGTAATTAGGCCTTAGTTGGTTTTATTTGTTTTATATATGTCTTCTAAACCCTTTGAAACAAACATCATCAATTGACATATTGTCGAAAAGACAATTTCAAGTTCAGAAAAAAATTCTTCCAATAAAAATTAAAAAATATTACTACTTCCAGTTAAACCGGAAGTGGCGAGAACTTGACTTGTGTGTCAAAAAAAGAGCACAATTATTCAAAATATTGCTCACCCAAAATTCAATGCAATTTATTGAAGGAGATAAGAAATGCGAAGCCACACAACAACATTTTGCTGAAGCTGCTCACTACTATCACTAAAAACAGCAAATAAAACCAAATGAATCTTCACTTTTCACAAAACAACGAAATTTTTTAAAACAACGTTTAAATACGACAAATACAATAATTGTATTATAGTTTTTAGCCACACGCATTTCGCTGTTTTCCGTTCAACTAAAGTAAAATTCATTTTTCCATTTTTTTTCTACAAAAATTGATATTGATATCATCAATTAGTGATAATTTAGATAAAGCCGCTAAATCCTCTAAATTGATGTATCGACATTACATCGAATTCCACGCCATGTAGTGTGTAATCTCAGTCTGTTAGGCGATAAAGTAATTATTATATTTGCATAATCTAAAGCCCAATGATTTGCATACTATATTGAATAATCGATCGATATACAAGGCCTGCTACTTAAAACTCCCTCTATTTTTCTTATTTTTTAGGCGACAAAAATATTTGGCACATCAGATTGGTTTCATACGAAAGCGTAGAAGGGCCACAATTTTTTATTTTTATTTTTGTAACAAATTCCGACTTCTATCTCGGAATTCCAACTTCTAACTCGGAATTTCGACTTCTATCTCGGAATTCCGACTTCTATCTCGCAATTCCGACTTCTATTTTGGAATTCCGACTTCTGTCTCGGAATTCCGACTTCTAACTCGGAATTCCGACTTCTATGTCGGAATTCCGACTTCTATCTCGGAATTTCTATCTCGTAATGCGTTGTAATTAATACACGACTGCTTATAAGCGCAATTACTTTTTTTATATTCTTTTAACGTCAAATGAAACGTTCATTCTAAATGAAATTAATATTATAATTATAGGGATCAGGATGAAGCTAAGTAAAACTACAAGAAATGTATTAACTGTGCATAAAGTCCAAATTAAAAAATAACGACTGGTCGGTTCCGATGTCTTGAATATGGTTGACATGAGAAATGAAATCTTGTACTTTGCTTTATCTTTTTCATAGATAATAGAAATAATAAAACGCCATTTAGTAAGAACATCTGACCCATATTATGTTAAAAAGATGCAATAGCATGGAGGAGGTGCACGCATTTTAATATATATATATTTTTTTTTTCAGATTTTAATATATGCACTGTAGTGTGGGGGCATTTGTCTCCTCGCTCTTCAACAAGGCTTATCGTCATTTACTCCCAAGTATTGTACTTTTCTTTTCCCAATTTACCAACTATTTACTATTATACATAAAATTTAAATACAATTATTGTTGTTTTTCTTTCAGGAGAAAAGAAATATGTTTGTTTAAAAAAATATCTATTTTTGAGTAAATAGCTAGCACTTATGAAAGGTTTATGCATCCTCTATTAAAGCAACTTATATTTCGTTAAACTATTATTCATTAATCTTTATTTTTCAATTCGGTTAATGTTCATTCAGATTAAATTTCATCAAATTATAAGAGATTTTAGGTTGACTTTTTCCAGTAAGGACAGGAACATAACTAATCAGTTACATTCTATGCGTGATACAAAACATAATAACTAAAATAAAGTCAGAAAAACCAAATTTCGCTGATACCTATTAATTAAAATAATACTCGAGTAAATTTACTTGTTTTAAAACGCTTTTATTAGTCTCATTTGATTTTCACCCACTTTATAACGCCAGATTGCAATCGATGACCATGCAATGATTTGATAAGTTTGTCACATTATCCCGAACAAGATCGTCAGGATAAAAAAATTTCATCTCGGAGAGAGACCCTGGGAAATGGCTCCTATAAAAGGAAGGCAGCAGTCGCGCAAATTACCCATTTTCCGCACGGGGAGGTAGCGAAGAAGAATAAATTATAGTTTAACAAAACTAAAAAACACGCTCTAATAGTAAATGGAACTAAAAAGAAAAAAAAACTATAGTTTAAAAAACTAAAAAACACGCTTTAATAGCAAATTAAACTAAAAAGAAAAAAAATAACTTTTGTAAAAAAGCGTAGGGTGCCTTTATGCCATATATTCATACTGACTTTACTTTCAGAAATTATACCCATAAAATATTTATAAAACTGATATCAGACCCACGCTGTTTTCACAATGACATTAATTTTCTTGTTAATCACTTTATTCTCGTCCAAAGGGTTTTTTAGTTCAGTTTACTATTAAAGCGTGTTTTTCAGTTTTTTAAACTATAATTTATTAGAATTCCTCCACAAATGAAGACATTGATATTTTATGAAGTTTAAAAACAAAAATCTGTACCATGATATCAGCAAAAATAAATTGTTAGCAAATCACATCCTCATAAATCAAGTTTCCGTTGTAGGTCTTATTTCTAACTTTATGGAAGGACATCAATCTATCAAAACAGACTACAGGAACACAGTGAAAAGTTAATTATAATTTTGATGATTATTTCTTCAAGCACCTTATTTTCTTTCTTTTAGCTTTATCTATTCGGTAAACCTCTTTACAAATAAAGCGCATTCTACTGACAAGGTACAACTCAATGATCGTAGTTGTAAATTTTTTTCTTGTTGATCACACCCAACAAAAGGAATAGGTATTTCTTTTAATTTGTCCAAAATATCAAAATGTGTACCTTGATATACGTGGTTTGCTGAAAAGATATCTAATACAGTAGACTTCATTACTGATTATAGACTCTTTGACTAACATTCCCAGTCATTTACATTTTTTATAATTTATTAAGTTTCATTACCCGTTTTGGATCTTCTTCTACTTGTCATAAAAGTTTGTAATAGACACATCATTATTATTGGAAATATACCCTTAAGGCCCTCACTGCCACTTTTATGCATATTATATCTTATTATTAGACCTATTGGTAACAACTTCCAATTAATATTTTAACTATCTAGTTTTATCCGGCACGTGGGACATAATATGAAAATATGACTTTTCTCATTCAATAAAATTTGTTTCAGTTTTCTAATCCGGTCACTTTTATTCATAGAGTTGTTATTTCTAGACACATTGGTAATTAAATTATTTGAATTTTTCCTACTTTATTAAAATTAATTTGAATTTTGTACCCTTCCGAAACCCCTTACAGGGGTTAATATATATTATCATACTAGATAAATATTTCTAGACATTTTCTTGGGGTAAAATTAATATTTTACACAAGTTTTTATAAATGCACGTTTTACTTATACTTGATATTATTTATAGATATGTTGGTAAAAGCATTATTAATTATGTGCAGTCTACTGGAATAATTTATTAATTTTTTTCCATTTATTAAAATTTCTTTGTCTTCAACATTTAGGGGTTGATTTTAATACTATTTCTAGACATTTTCAGCAATTAATATTTTACACAAGTCATAAATGTCTTTATCACAGGGATAATTATTAAATGTGCAGTCACTGGACAACGCATCCAAAGCAAAAATTGGAACATTTATGTGAAAACACTACTAGAAGTCGAAATTCTGAGATAGAAGTCGGAATTCCGAGATAGAAGTCGGAATTCCGAGATAGAAATCGGAATTCAGAGACAGAAGTCGAAATTTGTTACAAAAATAAAAAAAAATTGTGGCCCTTCTACGCTTTTGTAGTTTCATCATTGAAAAACTTCTTCAGAATGGAACAAGGCACTTTTCTAAAAGGAAAATATGGTAAGCTTTTTTAGAATATTTTTTTACTTCACCATATACATTAATTTTTATAAATTAATTTGAAAGAAACTTAAAAGAACTTTAATTTGACTTACCTATAACAAAGTTTTTACATAAACTATCCCAATTATTTTATTTATTTTTTATTTATCTGAACATAATTTTATATACTTTTAAAAACAATATAGATATTTTCTGTTAATTTATTATTATTAACCTATAATTATTATTTTTATTAAATAAATTCAATAAGTAAGTTTTTACATTGACACACAGCGACATTTTTTTACGTCATGTTGAATTCATACCAGTTTAACCCTATATCATATTTAATTATCCTGCAAAATTTTAAATTACTTGAAGATGATTTTTTAAAAAATATTTAACCGTCATTTTGTTCCGCCATCTTGAATTGGTACCTCAACTTTATCAGTTTATTATTATTAACCTATAATTATTATTTATTAACCTAATTAGTAGCCATTTTGTTTAGTTATCTTGTATTCATACCAAAATATTACACGCTTATTCCTATGCGACACTTGATTTTTGTGCCAAATTTGGGGAAATTGGATAATTGATTTTTGAACGGTTTTTAGTTATGCCGCCATCTTGTTCCGGCCTAGTGGATGTTTACCAATATTTTAGGAGGTCTTCCTATGCAACCCTTAATTTCTCATTTTTTGAAATCTCGGGACCCTAAAACTTGAAAATATGTATAACCTGAGAAGGTGATTTTTTTTAACGCTTACAAACATTTTATTTGGCCGCCGTTTGGTCCGCCATCTTGAATTAATACCACAGTTTACTAGTTCATTTTTATACCACAATTAGTTACGGCACACAATTTAAAATCAGTCCATTAAGAAGTTTTTCATCCTGAATTTTATTAAGCCGTCATTTTGTTCCGCCATCTTGCATTCGAACTCAAATTTTACGAATTGTTTCCTACATGATATTTTATTTAATTGAAAATTTGACATAAATTGAATACATAGTTTTTAGTAATATTTTTTTTAACATTTCATTAGGCGGCCATTTTGTTTTGCCATATTGGTTTTTTTACCAAAACGTTACCAGGTCAACCCCATATTATGACCCCTTTCTACTGTGATGACTTTTGTCAAAGAACTAAAAAACGGTTGTGAGGCATCTCCTGAATCTCCTTAAAATTATAGAAGTTTTATTATTTTATATGGGAGGAAGACGAAAGATAAATCGAAATCTGGGTAAGTGAAAATTTTAAGCTACAATGTGTGCAAATGCTAAAGGCACGCCCCTAAAAATTGGCTGAATTCAAAATAAATTATAAGAGGGTAGGTACAGCGTGGCCCGTTTATCTTGGGATACTACCTTATCTCTTTATTCTCTTTAGTATAGGATATAGAGCGAAAAGTAAATGCAAAAGTTAATTGGGGTAATTCGAATGTTTAATATATTTTATTTTTATATGTACAGGGTGTCCAATTTTGGTTGTAAATGCAAGGTATCTCCGTTATTTGCCAATATTTAGGGTTAAGGTTTTCGCGACACCATGCCACTTTTTTGTCAAACTCAAGCTGCCGTAATCAGATTTTCAATAGCCCGCCTCGTTTCGGGGATACAGGGCCAAATTGAGAAAGTTGCATTTTGGAACACCCTTCGTATCTCGGTTATCTTTTAACGTATCAAAAAGGTACAAACTGGCTCTTATAGAGTTTTTTACGTAGAATCCGGTGGCGTAGACAGATTTTTACTCGGGGCCGTCATTTATGATACATGACCCAAAGTCACGTTTTTTTAAATGGGACACCCTGTATATTTTTACGGAGTCCTATTAGTCTTATTATGAGCTTTTCAAAAATACATGGTTACCTATACTTATTTTAAAAAATAAGGCTGCAATTTAGGTTTGTAATAATATCTATCTATATTTTTCATAGTAAGCCATAGACTGATTGCCAAAAATGGCTTTGTCACTGCTTTGTCATAAAGTAAATGAAGTTTTGACGTTAATACTAATAGACGTGTTAAATTAGTCGCTCTGATTATTACTTTTTAACAAATGGCTGCAAATCAATTATTTGAAAACTTTGAGCAATATGATACGCTGAACTGTTTCATAGAGAGTCATGAAAATATAAGCGCTGCTTCTGAGCTTTATTTCATTAGGTAATGTTTTATTTTAATAATTATTATTGCAATCTTTTTTAAAACTTAAACTTTTATTATATAGATATCCGGAAAGGAGGCAGCCAAATAAATTAATATTCTTTAGGCTGAAATCGAATTTAATAAATTTTGGCTCTTTCAAAAAGCCCAGATCAAAGAAATATAACAAAGAGAATCGTGAGGCTGATGAAATTAACGTCTTAGCAAGTGTAAATGTAACGCCTGTAACGTCCTGTAGAAAAATAGAGAATGAAGTGGGTGTATTTAAGTCTCGGGTTCAAACGATTTTAAAGAAACATAAGTATAAACCTTATAAAGTCAGAGTTGTGCAAAATCTACATCCTGGAGATGCAGAACGACGTATTGATTTTTGCCAGTGGTATTTACAAAAAATTAATATTTACCAAAATTTTGGAAGAGCGGTTATATGGTCCGACGAATCGTATATAAGTAGTGCTGGAATATTTAATAGGCACAATACGAGACACTGGTCACCTGAAAATCAACATTTGATATTGGCTTTAATGTCGCTTGTTTCGTACTAGGAACCAAAATAAAATTTCATATTTTTGAAGGAGGTCTCACTGCTAATCGCTACCTTGAAATATTGCAAAATATATTGCCAGAAATCATAGAAGATGAGCACATGTGAATCAAATATATTTCCAACAAGACGGAGCTCCAGCACATAACTCCCAAATTGTGAGGCGGTATTTAGAAGAGAACTTACCCGAACGCTGGATTGGAACGCACGGACCTGTCCGATGGCCTCCTAGGTCGCCTGACCTGTCCATATTGGATTTCTTTTTATGGGGTCACCTAAAAAAATTAATTTTTCGTACCCGACATAACACAGTTCAAGACCTGCGTAACACAACTGAACAGGCATTTTTGCAAATACAAGCACGCAATGTAGTCATTTCAAATGCACTGGGTAAAATTGCAAGAGTGTGTGAGAGATGTCTAAGAGAAAATGGAAATCATTTTGAGCAGTTCTTTTGAACATGGCTAAAATAGATATACTTAATATATTCTTAAAAACTTAAACTGTAGCCTTATTTTTAAAATAAGTATAGATAACTATATTTTTTGAAAGGCTCATAATAAGATGAATAGGACTACGTAAAAATATACAGGGTGCCCCATTAAAAATAAACGTAACTATGGGTCATGTATCAAAAACGGCGGACCCGAGTAAAAATCTGTGGGTGTATTTAAGTCTCGGGTTCAAACGATTTTAAAGAAACATAAGTATAAACCTTATAAAGTCAGAGTTGTGCAAAATCTACATCCTGGAGATGCAGAACGACGTATTGATTTTTGCCAGTGGTATTTACAAAAAATTAATATTTACCAAAATTTTGGAAGAGCGGTTATATGGTCCGACGAATCGTATATAAGTAGTGCTGGAATATTTAATAGGCACAATACGAGACACTGGTCACCTGAAAATCAACATTTGATATTGGCTTTAATGTCGCTTGTTTCGTACTAGGAACCAAAATAAAATTTCATATTTTTGAAGGAGGTCTCACTGCTAATCGCTACCTTGAAATATTGCAAAATATATTGCCAGAAATCATAGAAGATGAGCACATGTGAATCAAATATATTTCCAACAAGACGGAGCTCCAGCACATAACTCCCAAATTGTGAGGCGGTATTTAGAAGAGAACTTACCCGAACGCTGGATTGGAACGCACGGACCTGTCCGATGGCCTCCTAGGTCGCCTGACCTGTCCATATTGGACTTCTTTTTATGGGGTCACCTAAAAAAATTAATTTTTCGTACCCGACATAACACAGTTCAAGACCTGCGTAACACAACTGAGCAGGCATTTTTGCAAATACAAGCACGCAATGTAGTCATTTCAAATGCACTGGGTAAAATTGCAAGAGTGTGTGAGGGATGTCTAAGAGAAAATGGAAATCATTTTGAGCAGTTCTTTTGAACATGGCTAAAATAGATATACTTAATATATTCTTAAAAACTTAAACTGTAGCCTTATTTTTAAAATAAGACGAATAGGACTACGTAAAAATATACAGGGTGTCCCATTAAAAATAAACGTAACTATGGGTCATGTATCAAAAACGGCGGACCCGAGTAAAAATCTGTACACGCCACTGGATTCTACGTAAAAAACTCTATAAGAGCCAGTTTTTACCTTTTCGATACGTTAAAAGAAAACCGAGATAGGAGGGGTGTCCCAAAATGCAATTTTTTCAATTTGGCCCTGTATCTCCCAAACGAGGCGGGCTATGGAAAATCTGATTACGGCAGCTTGAGTTTGACAAAAAAGTGGCACGGTGTCGTGAAAACATCAACCCTAAATATTTGCAAATAACGGAGATACCTTGCATTTACAACCAAAATTGGACACCCTGTATAGTATAGGTAATTTTTTATTTTAAATAAGACACCCTGTATATCTATACGGATTCAAATAGATCTAATCATGACGCTCTCAACCATATATAAGTTGCCAAATTTAGCCTATAGTAATTTTTCTCGACATTTTGAAATGATCCTGCATATTATATCAGATTTAAATAGAGAACTAAATGAAGGGTTCAACGATATTTAATAACATGGGTCTGCGAGGCACCGTTTCGGAGTTGTAAAGGATTATCTTTAGTAAATATTTTTTTTAACTTTAAATGGGATTTCCAAACAACATTAACTAAATATTATTGTTTACGTAATCGTTTACAGTTCTTTGCATTCTGCATAGATCTTTAAGAATACCCCACAATCCATTCTATTCTCTGTATTGTGTTTCATATAGTTTGCTTTTTCTTTTCTGAAACGAAGCACAATATTGCTTAAAAATTAAATTGGCTTGTTTTCCAGGTAGCACTCTGTATTTAATAAGGGGCTAAATATTATTTACAAGGCCTAAGTGACGAATATTTTGCTGTATTTTAAAGAGACTCCTGAAAATTCAACCAGGCGTACATCTTGCGTGGACGTCAGAAGAATAACGCTGTAAACGTACCTTCAAATAAACAAATGGAAGGTCTATAAATATTTTCCAATACAAAAATTTGAACAACGTGACTACCACTCCCGGTTAGTTTTTGCAATATTCTTAGAAAATATATTTGCTAATATTATTTGGACTGATGAATCCATATTTACAACCTCAACTAAAATCTTTGCCCGACAAAATACCCATTATGGGAGCAGTGAGAATAAAAGTTATAGAAGTTACAAGATCAGAAAGAACTTCAGTAAAGGTTTGGTGCGGCATTCATAGGTCCAGAATTTGTCATAATTTAAATGTCCAGCGTTACTTAAAGCTTTTAAATAACATCCAACGCCTTGTAGTAGTAGAAGTACCTCCAACAAAACGAGCTAATTTGATCTGGCAGCAATTACGTAAACATTAATTACGGTTGGCCTCCGAGGAGTCCCGATCTTACCCCCTAGACTTCTTTCTGTATGATAGTATCCAAACACAAACCATCAACTGTGCAGGACCTTGAACGCTGAATGACCTAGGAAGGTATTCATTATCGAAATTTAAGTGAATATGTTAGGAATGCCCTTATGTTTTGGAAATTTATATACCACTTGCATTGCCCAAAATGGAGCACATATAAAACACTTGTTGCAATAATAATATTTTTTCCTAACAATGAAATTCTGTTTGGAGTTAAAAAATATTTACTGATTATTGATAATTAATTCCGAAACGGTGCTTCGCAGAACCATTCTATTTTCCACATGCACATACCACATTTAAAAATATTAGATAAATACAATAATATATCTCTTTCCTGGAAAAAATAGCATATCTAGGGCAAAACATGGCATTTCGTTAGCTTATTTTGTTTAAAAGCTATGATAACTTGAGCATTATTAAACATTTTGGGGTTGCGTTTCAATTCAACAGTAGTTTAGTTCACAAATAGTCGAATTACTTTGAATTAATATTTAAACACATTTACTTTAGATAAAGCAAAGGTAAATTTTATGACCAATAACGCGGAGAAAATTATAATTATCCGTTAAACAATGCTTTTGTATAATCTAACATGATAGATAAAACTGTCTAGTCAAAGTTCGTTATAACAAAAAAGATTAAAAAAAATCACCCGCACTCGAATATGAAGATGTGCGTACTTTTGAAACACAACTGAAGGAATATTTTTAATATCTGTAATATTATTACCGATTTTTAATTAAAGTTGGTGATGTAAATTGCGTCGTTTAAACACAATCGTGGTCTTTTAACCGATATTTCTATTGTTATTAAATATATTTACATAATTGGACGACCGATAATTTAAATGTGTTTATTTACACTATATCATTATTTAGTATAAGCGATATGATTTAATTAATTTTTTTATTTAGGAGAAATAATATCAGTTAGGTACTTGCACGCTATAAGAGTACTTTATAATACACAAAAATCTCAGGAACTTGATGCCAGATAAGAATCGATCGTCCCCCTCTCCATAAAGAATTTTTATATAAACATTTTTCAGTTACAGTTACAGAGTTTTGCACTGTTTGGAACTACAAATTTGAAATTTTGCACCCCTTCTAAAGGAACTCCACAAATATCTGAAACTTGAAACCTAGCTTCTCCCCCATTTGCCAGCATATTATGGGATGAGTTTTGCACCTTTTTCCCCACAAATTGCCCCTTCTATAGGGACTCTGCAAATACCTGAAACTTGTAAACTAGCCTCCTTCCCCCACTAGACAAATAATCGTTTTGTTATAAATCAGTTAGATTATGTAGCTGGTTAAAATGCTCAATAAGCCAGAATTTGTTGTAGAATTTAAAAATTTAAAAACATATAGTTGATAGTGGCCCAGGGAAAGCAACTCATCCTCTATATACAAAAATATTATAAAATAAAACTTTTACAGCAATATACTTTTATATTTAACTTTTTTGGTAACTCCTATAGTTTTCCAGATAAGGTAGTGAGACATCTTATGTGGGCCACCCCGTAGAGTACTATGCAAATTATGTTTTGTTTTTATTCCCCATCCGAAAAAGGTAAGGTTCCGATTTTTTTTTTAATTGCAACATTTTAAAAGCTATTTTGTAAAAAATGAAAGTGAGTATATCCTGAACAAGCAATGGCCTTCATTATATTTTTAGTAAATATGATGGACCGACGCAACTGAGAAAAACGTGTTTTTTATCATTTAGAGACCGTGAAACGAGACTATCTGAAAAAATCGCGGAGGGTGATTCACAATACATTTTATATGGCCGCCAATTCATTCCCGATCCTAAATTCTTACTAGAATTTTACCAATTCATTTCAATCTCACACTTAATTATTGCGCAAAATCTGAACTTATTCGATTAATTAGTTTTCAGACTAATTTTTTAAAAAACTTTTAAGGCATGCAGGCGTTTTGTTTCGCTAACTCGGATTAGTACCAACATTTTACCAGTTAATTCCTATGTCACACCTGATTTTATTGCACAATTTGAGCTAAATAGAATAAGTAGTTTTTTGGTGCTAATTTTTAAACTTTCTACTAGTCCGACATTTTGTTCCGACTTATTGGATTTTTACCAAAATGTTAGCATGTCATCCCTTTATAACCCTTAATTGTTGACCAAATTTTGTGTTCAATTGAATAAAGAGGCCATTTTATGGTGATTTTTTGGACATTTTATATGGCCGCCATTTCGTTCCGCCGTCTTGAATTCGTACGAAAATTTTT
Source organism: Kuschelorhynchus macadamiae (assembly GCA_030620095.1). Taxonomy (NCBI): domain Eukaryota; kingdom Metazoa; phylum Arthropoda; class Insecta; order Coleoptera; family Curculionidae; genus Kuschelorhynchus; species Kuschelorhynchus macadamiae. The sequence continues at coordinate 1,566,093 of JAUTXW010000446.1, forward strand.
TCAGTTAATTCTTGAGCAAAATTTGAAATCAAAAATCAAACTATGCCTCGATCAGACAGATAATCCGACAGACCGACGTAATGGCGTGAAGATCTGAGAGCAGTATCTGAAATTGTTTATATAAAAATATTTTTCGATCATTTATAATGCTTCATGCGTTTTTTCAACCTGGAAAAATATCTGCAATTTATAAGGGAAAACTATTGTTCCCGTCCTTGAGCAACATTGGTCTAGTCATTGGGCTATTATTATTAATACATTCTAATTATATAGAAATTATTGGAATATGGAATGGAATTAAGAGAAATAAAGCATTTTTTGAAAACGATATCGCAAATTTTTTGGAATTAAATCTTTAATGGCAGAGAGTGACATGAAATTTGTATTGCTATTAATAATAATAATAATAATAATTATAGTAACAATAATAATAATAAAATAAGAAGAACACAGGCAAAGCTACTCACCAACAAAAACCCATATAACCGAAAAGACTTGAGAAGACAATTGACGACCTGAGACAGGAACTAGGAAGACCCCTCGAGCAGGCTTAAGACGCGCATTAAAAAGATATTTAAGAAGATAGGTACAAAACCCACCGATCGCAACCATCAACAAAAACTAGATGAGTGTCAAGATATACTAAAGCATAAACTAACAGCTAAAGTGAAACGTTTGCAGAGATACAACAAATGCTCAAGAGGAAAATAAAAAACTGACTTTTCATCACCAATCAATCACCAACAGTTCTATCGGGTTATCAATAACACCAGAGATCAAACCAATACTGAGACGACTCTGTCGAGCAAAGAGCATTTGACCGAGTATTGGTCGAACATCTGGGAAAAACCAAAAAAGCATAACCGAAATGCTGCATGGATACAATCTCAACGTGATCAGATTCAAACACCACAAATGGAATTTGACTCTATCACCAAAGAGGAAGTTAGCAGCCTTATTAAGGGAACGAGCAACTGGAAGTCGCCAGGAGTTGACCAAGTTGACTTTTTGGTATAAGAAATTTGAGTTTCTCCGTGAATCTATAGCTCGTCATTTTACTAAAATAGTGCATCATCTGGAGACAACCCCCCGCATTTTCTAGGCTGCCCAAAAGCAATAGGATAAAAGACCCGTACCAGTACAGGCCCAGGTGTTTGCTCACCATGTACAAGATCCTAACAGGATGGATTGCAACTCGTATCTATCATCATATTGACAGTCATAAACGAGGAACAAAAGAGATGCATTCCAGACTATCAAGGATGCAAAGAACAACTTATCATCGACTCTGTGGTACTTAAGCAGGCACAGAAAAAACAACGCAACATACACACTGCTTTTATAGACTATAAAAAGACATTTGAAAGTGTACCACATTCCTGGCTCATAGACGTACTAGGAATATACAAAATTCACCCTATGATCATCAATTTCCTGGCAACCATGAAGCACCAGTGGAAAACGAACCTGAGGATCTATAATAGCGATCAATTTCTTATCACCGATGAGATGCACATCAATAGGGGAATTTACCAAGAAGACTCGTTAAGTCCATTTTGGTTCTGCTTAGCGATCAACCCCCTCTCCACGTTGCTCAACAAAACAAGACATGGCTTTAACATTAAAGCCAATAGAGACGATTTCCGAACCATATCCTACCTTCTGTATATGGATGATATTAAGCTCTATGGTGGAAATCATAACCAACTCAAAAAACGTATTGACGTGACATACACCTTCTCGAAAGACATCCATATGGAATTTGGAATGTAAAAATGTAAAGCCTTAAACATCAAAAAAAAGGCAAAGTCATGGTGATATAGCCCTACCCAATGGAGAAATAGTTCAAGCGATGAACCTAGAATTCCAACAAGCTAGACTGCTCGATGATATGCAAGGAAATACCTATGCTGTACACGTGTTAACCTACAGTTTCGGAATCTTGAAATGAACTAACACGGACATAGAGGGATTACAATGAACTACTTGCCTTATGATGACCAAGTACAAGTCTCACCACCCAAGGTCATCAACTCTCCGAATGACCGTAACAGGAAGAGAAGGTGGAAGATCCCTTGTTGACTTGACCAATGCATACTCCCGACAGCTGCAACAATTGAGAGATTTCTTTACCAAGAAGGAACAAACATCAAGCCTCCACCGCTTAGTGACTTTAAGTGACATCTCATACTCTCCACTTAACCTCGCAAGTGACAACATCATCCTAACGTCACTTTCAGACCCCGATTAACAAGAATAGTGGGCTCAAATGGCACTGCACGGCCGACATCACAATGACATAAATCAGTCATACATAGATAAGGAAGCATCCAATAGGTGGCTGAAGGATGGACAACTATTCCCAGAGGCAGAAGGAATTGTGATGGCAATACAGGACCAAGTTATTAACACACGAAATTACACTAAATTCATCATCAAAGACCGGTCCGTTGAATCCGATAAGTGTCGAAAATGTAGCGAGATATCAGAGACTATACAGCATATAACATCTGGCTGCACTTACCTAGCACGGACTACCTCCAGCGACATAACCAGGTGTGTAACATCATACACCAGAATCTTGCCAATAAATACGGGCTCCTGAACACCAGTCTATTTTTAGAGATATTCAGCTCATTCTGCTCATATAACCACCCTAGTTAAACAACCAGTTAATCCATACAATTAAATGTAGTTTCAGCATTTTTAGTAGGAAGAAAAAAGAAAACAAAAATATACTATGCTAATAATTAAATCAAAGTTTATGCCACATATCACTAAATAAATATTATTATCTTAAAAAAAATGCTTCCAGTTTAATCGAAATAAACAGTGTGCAAAAACTGCATGAAGCTTTAAACAATAACATTGCAATTATTTAATAAAAAAAAATTGAACGGTTTCCTAAAAGATGGAATACTTGTAGCCAACTTAACACTGTCAGGCAGGCCGTTGTAAAAATTACAGAACTGTAACTAAAAGATCGTTGGAAGATTACAGTGCTGTGTCTAGTGATATTATATGGGTTACAGTGGTGTATAGAAACAGGATTACGCGGGTGCCCCTAGTTAGTTGAAAGGAAAATTTTGGTTTCTCCGTAATCGGTGGATGCTGCATAGCAGGGAGGTTCAACTAGTCTTAAGGACGCCGCATTCGTAATTACTATTATTAATAAAATTACTTCGATCAGCCGACAAATATATAAACGTCTTTAAGGAAGCTCAAAATATAGCGATGCTTATAATTGATGGTGAAAAAAGGAAAAAGAGATCGAATTCTAACTTGAAAGACTTTCTTGTAGTGGAAAAATTATCAGGTATAGTATTTTTCAAGATATAAGAAAGTGACTTGCCTCTGTTGGTATAATAAGATGCCGTAAAAGCCTTCAATGACCATTCTGTCTTTCCTAAATACCTGGCCGTGACAGGGTCGTATTCTCGGAAACGGACAGGTAAAAAGATTTTTTATCTACCTCGCTTTTATTGTAACATGTAACTGAACTGATTTTAATACATTATTCTAAGAAGTATAATTTTCATTTTGTTTCCAGCCTTAAAGTGAAATAGTGTGTTGCGTGTTTTCAAAAATTTGGTCTGGGAATTGGTATAGTAATATATACTAGTTACTTAAAATGACGGAAGTCCTTTGCCAAAGAAGCCGCAAATGCTTGCCCGTTGAGGCAAAAATTATAATTAGGAGTGTTTATTCAAAATTAGTGGCGCGAGGCCACAAAAAGCAATTTTCATTGAAGGAGACCTCAGTTTTAACAAGTATTCCTGAGAGTACAGTTTGGAAAATGGTTAACAAATCCATAGAGCCTCGAAAAAAAACGAAGTAACAATGGTGTCCAGAAAAGTATTGATTTCTGTCAAAAAGACCTAATCCGCCGCAAAATTTACGAAATGTATGCAGACCAAAATGTCCCGACGTTATTGTCGCTTTCACGCAAGCTATCTAAAGATGGTTGTGATACTAACTGTTCTACTACAACTTTGTGGCGTTCTCTACGTGGTTTAGGATTTCTATTTAAAAAAATTGACAAAAGGCAAGTTATTATGAAATCAAGCCGCCTACAACGACTTAGAATCGAATATCTGGAAAAAATAGAAGCAGCTAGATCGGAAAATCGGACAATATTCTACTTAGATAAGACTTGGTATGACACCCATGACACACCGTACAAAGCATGGATTGATGCATCGAAAAAATGCTACACGAAGGCTCCCTCAAATAGGGGTAAACGAATAACTATTCTACATGCGGGATCAGAAGAAGGCTGGATTCCAGAATGTTTATTTTTAGCAGCCAAGAATATTTCAGATTCCAGTTTGGACTACCATTGCGATACCACTGCTGAAGTTTTTGAAGACTGGTGCAAAAATACATTAATTCCAAATATACGACCTATCAGCAGTAGTGTCGTGGATAATGCATCTTATCATAGCTGCCAACTGAACAAGGTACCAAATTCGACCAGTAAAAAAAGTGACATACAAGACTTTTTGTGTGAACGTGACATACATTTTCATGAATATTATAATGTTAAACAATTGTTGGAAGTTTTAAAATATTACAATTTTTCACGGCAATATTTTTGTGATAACATAGCAACGGAAGCAGGTCACGAAATAATTCGGCTTCAACCATACTATTGTATCTTTAACGCGATCGAGTTGATTTGGCACAAAATAAACTTTAATATACGAGCTCACAATAATACCCCCACATTAAACAGTAGTGTGATTAAGTTAATAAAGACCGAAGTTAACAATATAAGAGTTGAAAATTGGAGAAACTGTACTCAACATTTCAAAAAAATTGAAAACTCGTATAAATGTATATATTTAGATCGAAAACCACTTATAATTAATTTCCAAGATAGCAGTGATAGCGAAATTGAACTAGACCATTTAGATAATTATAACTAATAGTTATTATTAATAAGCTTGTAAATACTGTATTATATTTTAATATATTTTTGACATATTATATATGTATTTATATATAAAAATAAAATTCAATTTTTTCATAACTGTTAATGTTTTTACCCAATAAGCATAATATACAATTAAGTAAGTGCCACCCTGCACAATGGTTTGGCATTATGTAGCCATAAAGTATTTATTTCGGGTCTCGTCGAATTATATTTATGATTTATGTGGCTAAGTCACTTTCTTATATCTTGAAAAATACTATACCGAAAACGACAGTCAGATACGATTGAAAAGCCTGTGCGTTGAAATTATTGGTTTAGTTCTGATTGAAAGATTTTGAGATAACCATTGGCTCTTCACAACAGGAGGTAAGCAGGATCCAGGAGTTTGAATCCAGCCTTTAAATCATTGGGTAAGTTACTTAGTTTACTGATTTACTAAATTTGTATTAACTGTTATAGTTATCGAATTGCTATACGTTGAATACATATCAGTAAAATTGGAAAAAACCTTCAGCCTTTAGATCTAGAATTATTTCTTCTTAAGCTTTATTATGCTTCCAAAAGAAAATTTCTGTTTCGTTTTAAAACGATGCTTTTATTTTCTTTTATTTTTCGTGCTACCTTAAAACTTCTTTTTGCACTACCGTCAAAAAAGTACCCACATCCTGGAAGTGGGTACAATACGACCGGAAACTATTTTTTCGGACTCGTAAATAATGTTTTCCGGACTTGTTAGGTAAATTACTTTTTCCCCCTCCCTGTATTGTAAGCAACCTATTTTGACACTGCTTTGACAGACGTAAGTGAAAGTTACTCAACAAGGTATTGGTTACCCTTAACGACAGGATGTAAGTCAACTTACATCCCTAGGGAAATAATAATCTAAAATTATTATAAGTAGCTTTAATTTTTGACTTTATCACCATACTACAAAAATCCGGTGATATTAATTGAAATGAATATTAATGGTACAATTATTACAATTAGTTCCATAATTAACAAAATTTGGAAACACGTTTTCTCGTTTCTTCTCGATGTGTATTACATTTTCTGACTCCACATATCCTTCATTTCTAATCAATGTTTCTGTCACTGTTGAAGTACTGCAAGAGACTTCTGGCTGGGTCTTATTGTATAAAATTTTATTCGCTACTTCCTTTTTCTTATCGAGGCTCTCAGCTACGTAACTTTCCGCAATAGTAGCGGATTTCTAGCTAATGTATCAACTCCAGTATTTGCTAATAAAGTTGCCGACGTTCTTCTAAAAGAGTGTCCAGTATACATTTTGAAGTTCTCAAACTTTAGAAATTTCGCAATTTTACTTGGAATTGACGCAAACTTATTTTTCCTGACAGGCTGGTTTAAGCACTTTACATTTTGATATCGCATAAAGAAGCGCGTATTAATACTCGTCATGTGGGATCTTGTATCAATGTACTTTTAAATTATTTTGAAATGACAAAACTGAGTGTCGTCACTTTTTGTCACTGTAAATGTACGTGACATTCCATTCTTGGAGTCAGGAATGGTCACAATTATGACTTCTTGACTTATTTTAACACCGCCCATTTTCATTTCGCACATTACCATTACGACCTTCATCAATAAGTATATATCATCGGGGGCTTCAAGCATGAACTTATTCACATCTTCCCCCCTGTTAAACACATTCGATTTTTTGGGTCTATAACCATCATTTTTTCTTTTCAAAAATGCTCGAAGTTTTGGATACTTAGAAAGATCTATATTTTCCTCTATTAAAAGGGTGGACTACAACATCGAATACTCACACCATAAACTTGATTGGGACTTCAATATAGCACTTTTTTCGTGTGGAAATACGCCAAAAACAAGGTTTCTGAGACTGCAGCAGCCTTCTTGCTTCGGCACCAATTCTTAAAGAATTTATATGCTGCTTCATACCTTTTTTTCCACTTTTCCGGTAGTAGAGATATATATACAAGCAATATTTGCTGATTCTTCTATGTCTAAAACATTTAGTCCACACAGAATCAAACAATTCGACTTCTTCAAACTTTTCGCTATGAATTGTCAACTTGACGTTGTTGATAAAATAAAAACTGCTTATGCTGCTGTGGCAACGGATCACGGCAGCCTTCATAATTTAATTAGAATGCCATTGAATGTAATAATAATGAAAACCCAAAAATATATCCAGTATTTTCTTGTAAACATACAATACAGGGAGGGGGAAAAATGTTATATACTATCGAACTCGAACTTTTTTGCCAGCCCTCGCTATCGCTCGGGCGCAAACTCGTCCTCGACTAGTAAATGTTACTTACATCCCTTATAGTATAAATAACTATTTTATACTACCTAATACCACATAATCAACATTATCTGAAAATATGCTTTCATTTTTATTGTATGTTTGCTACCTAAACTTAAAAATAATAGTAAATTATTTTTATGATGTGAATTCTATACAAGCACCTCTGATAGCAGTAGGAACCTGGCTTCGACCATGGTAAAAGCAAAGATTATGTACATCCTGTAGTAGGTAAACGCTAAAATTAACTACATGAAATTAGTTCAACTCTTATATTTGAAAAATAAATGCCGCATTAAAAATAGGATTCAATCGCTAGAAGTGGATGTACAGGGTTTTTTTTTATATATTGCCACCCCCCTTATCTTTTTTATTTGACATTTTAGAAAAATATGTCCCAAATAAAAGTTTAATGGTTTCAAATGAATTTTTATGAAAACATTTCTTTTCATATACAGGGTGTTACAGAAAGTCTGTGCGTGGTCGAAGTTTCTTATTTCAAATAGGTACCCCATTTTTTTATTGAATTTTCGGATTCTCCTGAGAATTTTACACATTTTTTATAAGGGATATTCTATACTTAAATCTAAAGCCTAAAGAGATATTGTTATTTTTTGAAAACTATTATGTAAACAGGTAAACATTTTTCTGGTCGTAAACTGGTCATTGACGGTGATCTGTCGTTCTGTCAATTCATTGAAAAGATGCATTACACTGATGAAGAAAGATGTGATATTCTTCGCATTTTCTACAAGAATAATAATAATGCTTGCGCGGCAAGAAGAGAATATCAGCGGCTTTTCCCCATGCGAGCTATTCCATCTCGAAAAACTTTCAAAAATATTGAACTTGGCTTTCGAAATCGAATGACTGTTAAAAGAAAAAAACGTACTGCGGTTATTAATGAGGAGGAGGAATTAAATATTTTATTATTTTTTCAAGGTAGGTTAATAGAAATTACCCACAGGATATAAAGTAACTTACGCAAATATTATTTATTTTCAGAAAATCCAAATGCAGCCTTAAAAGACGCATCAATTTTTTTTAATAAATCTATTTTCAAAATTTATTCGACATTAAAAAAGCATGGATATTTCCCATACAAAATTTTACCCGTCCAGAAATTAACTGAAGATCAGAAAAACCAACGAACCATGTTTTGCCAGGAAATGTTGCTGATGAAAGATGAAGATAACAATATTTTTCAAAAAGTTTTATGGTCAGATGAATGCGCCTTTAGTACTGCCGGGATTCACAACCGGAAAAATGTTAGATTTTGGGCAACGGAAAACCCTCGGGCCATGCGTGAAATTAAAACCCAAGGTCGGAAAAGTTTAAATGTGTGGTGCGGGCTCCTTCACAACAAAATTATTGGACCGATTTTCATTGATGGATCTTTAAATGGAGAAAAATATCTAAATTTATTAAATAATGATCTGGAACCTATTTTGGATGACTTACCCCTCCGTCAATACAACCAAATTATTTGGCAACAAGATGGAGCCCCACCACACAATGTTTTTGCGGTCCTAAATTTTTTAAATCAAAATTTTGAAACGTGGATTGGTCGGACTGGACCGATTCGGTGGCCGCCCAATAGTCCCGACTTAACACCTCTTGACTCTTTTCTGTGGGGATTTTTTCAGAATAAAATATATGAAACTCCCACGGAAGATATAGAGGTGTTAAGAAGGAGAATAATTGAAGCCATTGAGGATTTAAACAATAATCATGCACAATTCATTATTAATGCGATTAATAAAATCGAAGCAGATTATACAAATTGTATTGAAATGAATGGTGGACATATTCAGCAATTATAATATTTATATTTCATTTCATTATTGAATTATTTGATAATATGTAGTTTTTTGTAATAAACACAGCGTCAAAAAACTTGGACCCCTTCATAAGACGCAATGCAAAAATGCTCTGTTTCAAGACCTTGTATCTTGAGTAATAAATGATCCAACCATGTGATTAAAAAAAATGTATGTTAACGAATAGCAGGGCTGCCACTTTTAGGCACATGAAATATTCTATTGTAATTAGAACGCTCTACAGAGTGTTTAAAAGTTTCTCAACACAGGACCTAATGCAAATTAAATGGGAGGTCTGGCTAAAAAAAATTAAACTCTCCTTATTAGCTTGCTGATTACAATATCATGGCTCAGTTAACTAAAAGTGGTAGTCCCGCTATTCGTTGACATAATCATTTTTCAATAACTTCGTTGGTTCATTTATTACTGAAGATACGCGGTCTTGAGGAAAGCTTATTTGCATTGCGACTTATGAAGGGGTCCAAGTTTTTTGACGCTGTGTGTAGTTTTTAAAATATTCTTTTCTGTTTTCGTTAATATTATACATATATTTTTTAAAAACATGTGTTGCCTTAATTAGATTCATATGCATATTTCCAAAATTCGATGTTTTTGGAATACCCCGTAGAAGGAAAAAAATCCACGTCTGATATTTCAAAAAATGTTTGTTTAGATGGCGATTCGTTGGAAGATGGTGATTTCTGTTCTGGTTGCCTGTGTATTTTCGTTATTCTCATAAGCTATGCGAAGGTTGTCGGATTTTTCCTCATCGGAAATTGACAGAAAGTCTACCAAACAGTAAAACAGTCACCGTCAATGACCAGTTTACGACCAGAAAAATGTTTACCTGTTTTACATAATAGTTTTCAAAAAATAACAATATCTCTTTAGGCTTTAGATTTAAGTATAGAATATCCCTTATAAAAAATGTGTAAAATTCTCAGGAGAATCCGAAAATTCAATAAAAAAATGGGGTACCTATTTGAAATAAGAAACTTGGACCACGCCCAGACTTTCTGTAACACCCTGTATATGAAAAAAAATGTTTTCATAAAAATTCATTTGAAACCATTAAACTTTTATTTGGGACACATTTTTCTAAAATGTCAAATAAAAAAGATAAGGGGGGTGGCAATATATAAAAAAAACCCTGTACAGTGTGATCAGTTTATCTTGATAACATTTTAACCTGCCAGAGCTCTCTTAGTTTTAAAGTCAGCCATATGAACCAAAAAGTAAATTGTAAGGTTGCTTAAAAGGTTTTTCTTTAATGAATAACAAAAAAACAAAAGGTCATCAATTTTACAAGATATCACCATAAGTTGTATGCGCTGATGAAAACAGCGATTTTGGTCTCTCCTTCACGACATTATCTGTCCAGGGGCGGATCTATAATAAAGCTGATGCCGCTGTAGCGTCAGGCCCCTGAACAAAAGAAGCCCCGCATGCCTATAAACATAGTTTCGTGGTTTGTTTTTACATTCTAAAAAAAATAAGCAGGGTGTACGTGTCCAAAGCTATCGGAAATAATGTACGAAAAAATATAGTGGTCAAATTTTACTACCTGTGAAGCTGAAAGTTTATTTTCTAAAATGGCTTTTATTAAAAACAAATACAAAACTACAATGTATGAGAAATGATTTAATTCTTTATCACTTCTTTCAATCGAAAATTAACTTACCCAATCCCTTTCTTTTAAAATATGCCTAAAACAATTTTCGGAAGCCAAAATAAGGAAACCGAAAATACATTTAGTTTAAAATATTTATTTTGTTATTATTTATTTCAATTTTTATTCTGAATGTATTATCCGCCCAATACTTATATATTATTATTATTATGGTTAGGGGAGAGTGGGCATGAAAGAGCCGTGCTATGAAAGAGCCGTTTGCCATTGTACTAAAACCACAGCAAATTTAGATTTAGTACAATTAGTTATTTGTAGCACCCCTAGTTGTCGGTTATCCACAGAAGTGTCAAATGAATCGGCCGGTAAACAAATGCGCAGTACAGATCTGTTGATTTTCTTAAGCTATTCAAAATAAATCGTGTTGAAAATTATTTGATTTTTTGCCTCGCTAAGTTTATCAAAGTCGATATTTTATTATTGTTATGATATAGCATTAAAATTTATTTAAACCAGGTTATGTTTCATAAATATTGCGTTGAAAGAGCCGCAGGAATGTGTCATATGCCTATGTGACTGGCTCTTTCATAACCTACATATGCAAATTAGTTTTTTTTTGTTATTAGAATATGGAACCACCAATTTAGCTGTGGTGGAAGAAGCGGTGCGAGAAGTCTTAGATTGGCCAAAAGATTATCCGACAGCAATTTCTTTTAAAATTTCGAGAGCATATTTGGCAAAGATAGTAAAGAAGGTAAAAAATGAACAAACTCAAAATTATGTTCACCGCCCTAATATAGGAAATAGACGAATATTTTCTACGGATCAGGAAAAGGCCCTTGTTGAATATCTCAAAACGGCTTCCAAAATGTGTCATGGGTTAACTCGAAGTCAGGTTAGAAAATTAGCTCAAGCGAACTTATTCCAACTGACAACTGGGACAAGAAAAAAGAGGCTAGTTTGGACTGGTTAAGGGGTTTTATGCAGCGCCATAATGATTTATCTGTTAGGACACCGGAAAGCACATCTTTGTCCAGAGCAACCAGTTTTAATAAAACAAATGTTCAAAATCCCAGTTACAGAAAGTTTTGAGAAATATAAATTTCCACCTCACATGATTTTTAACTGCGACGAAACAGGATGCACAACTGTTTCAAATCCTGCAAAAGTTATTGCTTAAACAAGTGGGTTAACGTCAGCGGAGAGGGGAAGCTTAGTGACGTTATTGTTTTTCGTGCAGGGACGTCTTTACCACCAGTCTTCGTTTTTCCCAGGGTAAACTTCAGAGAGAACATGTTAATAGGAGCTCCTGCGGGAAGCTTAGGACTAGCGAATTCAAGTGGTTGGATGTATGAAGACGGCTTTATAGCATCCCTTAAACATTTTGCTAGTATTGTAAAATCGAAGGAAAATACTTTTAATGGACAATCATGCCACTCATATAAATTTGAAAGTAATCACATTTGCACGTGAAAATGGAATTGTAGTTTTAACATTTCCACCCCATTGTAGCCACCGACTCCAGCCTTTAGATGTGGGTGTTTACTCACCATTTAAAACCAGGTACAAAATAGCCATGAATGAATGGATGTTAACAAATGCGGGAACAACGGTGACAATATACCACATAGCTCAATTTGTTAATAATGCTTATTTGGCCGCTTTTTCACCACATAATATAACACAGGGATTTTACAAAACTGGAATATATCCCTTGAACTCATGTATATTTAAAGAAGATGATTTTCTTCCTTCTTTCGTTACTGATAGGCCTAAGAATTCTGCTGAAAATGCTGATTTACCACAAGCAATCGCAAGCACTTCACTAGAGCCTTTAAGTTTACAATCAGCTCCGACTACCTCGAGTGATAATCCAGTAGCTAGCACTTCAAAGGAATGCGTGATGGTATCGCCTGAAATGGTTCGGCCGTTTCCAAAATCTGGACCCAGAAAACAAGTAAAAACATCTTGTAGAAAAATGCGTTCCGCAGTCATAACGGAAACACCTGAAAAGGACAGAATTGAAGAACTAGAATTAAATAAAGGAAAAAAGAATAAAATAATATTACAAAAAATAAAAACAAAACCATTGATAAAATCGCTAATAGTTTCCTCTGACTCTAGTGAAAGCGATGGGGAGATGTCACTTCACGATGATAGTGATGATTCGTTGAAAGATCCGACCTCGAATAAGAACATCCGTAAGTCGAAAATGCGATCTATTTGCCATAACCAAAAGGCAAAAAAGGGCAAAAAGGCTTCTATCCCTGGTGTTGTCCAGACTATTCTTAAGGACATTTGTAAATGTTGTGGTAAAGATTATAGCAAAAGTGAAGAGGATTGGTACCAATGTAAATTATGCAACGAATGGGCACATGAATCTTGCGGTCAAAAAGGAAAATTAAATTTTTTTTGTAACTCGTGTTTTTAAAAGTCTTTTTTTATTTTTTTTTAATTTACCGTGTTTGCCTAAAAAGTTGCAGAAACTATTAGTAAAATTTAAGTTTATCACTCCTTATACTGTTTATTTGTTAAAGTTACAAATTATCATTTTGTTAGTGGAATTTTTATGACTGGCTCTTTCAAAACAGAATGCGTCTCTTTCATTATAACATGTTTGAAAAAGCCAAAAAACACTTTTTTTAAGTTTGAAAATAAAATATTTGTTTTATTATTATCCAAATATGTTCGCAAATAACTATATTATCCAAGAATTTACTTGGCGAGTTAAAAAAATAATAATAATTAGTAGATTTTTTAATAAAGAAAAAAACGGCTCTTTCATGCCCACTCTTATGTCAAAGAATATTGCAGCTAAGCGCTAGCTATTTATTTTGAGGTTCTGTTAATGTTATTTATATAATCCACAAGAAACATATTGCGTTCTGAGTAACTTTTAACTTGGTCGATCCCAGTTGAGCGTCGAAGATTATATTTTTGGTTTTGTATATGTTTTCTTATTAATTTTACGTTTCAGTAAGGTCGCATTTTTTTCACTGTAAAGTATACTTTCAATAATGTTTTATATATTTTCTCGCCAGAGGCATCGAGAACGAATGAACAAGTAATAAATTAAAATCGGCAAATTTCCACTACCCGGAAATTCTCTCGTTATGAATCTTTCTTTTTATTAGGTATAGTAAAGTGTGACCCAATTTAGTTCGGAACATAGTCATCTACTAACACATATATACTGTCTTTTCAAACATTTATATTATGCACCCTTTTATTCCAACTTATTGGATTCCTACCAATATTTTACCACTATCTGCCTACGTTACACTCGATTTTTAGGTAATATTTAAAATAAATTGAATAAGTAGTTTTACATTGACAGAAGCCGCCATTTTGTTTGGCCATGTTGAATTTGTACCAATTTAATCCTATATCAAATTTAAGTCAATTAAATAAAAAGATTTTTTTTTCGTTGAATTTTAAATATTTAATTTTATTAGTTTATCTATATCACACTTAACACTTTCACAAAATTCGAAATTAATTTAGAAAATGACTGTAATCAGTAGTTTTTCAGGTTGATTTTTAAATATTTTATTAGGCCGCCATTTTGATCTGCTATATCCATATCCATAACAAAATATTACCAGTTCAATCGATTGATAAAACGTGAAGATATCTAAGTCCTGGTAAATTTTTCACGATTAAAATTAAAAGCATTGGGCGCCTTTTTGTCCGCTATCTTGAATTATTTTCACAATTTTACCAGTTCATCTTTATATCATAATTAATTATCGCACATAATTTGAAACCAATTTATTAAGTAGTTTTTTCAAGCTCAATTTTTAACAGTGGCGGCTCGCGGGTGAAAAAGTAAGTGAAGTGCAAATCAAGCAAGAAAATATCGCAATAATTTTTTTTAAAGAATTTTTTTATATGTGGAGGGGGTAGAATATTTTTTTACAACTTACCTAAATTTTGTATACTAAATCAATATTCCTATCCTTCATAGCAGCAAATTTAGTTATAACATCCTCATAAAATGGAAGAATTGCCCTAATCTCCTCCAGAAATTCCTTTTAAATTGAAATACTGCCAAGAAAAGTAAGTCTTTCTTGAGATATTGTATTTCTTAAATAAGTTTTTACACACTTTGAAAACAATTTATATGCTTTGGTTAAAATGTATTTATTTTTATTAATTTTTTTCATTTGCTTCCGCAGCGATGTATTCCAATTACTCTCATTGGCAAAAATAAGACTAAGTTCATTTTTAAGTCGTTGAGTTTTTGAAAATATTTCCCCATATAACTGTAACCAATTTTTAAACGGGCCAGTCGGAAAATTTAAACTATATTCGGAAAATTTAGCAGAACCTGCCAAACATGAAAATGTAAGTTTTTCACAGCCTTGAAATCTTAGTGTCATTTCCATTAAAATATGGTCCAATATTTCATAAAAAAGGGTTCTATACTTAGCCCTAATTTCTTCAGGTAAAAACTTAGCAAGCTCACGTTTGTAATGATTTATTTCTGTAATAGAATTGGCTTTACCAAACATGGTATTAAAAAATTGTTCATTTCTTCTTTTACAGAGCACCTCACGACATCGTTTTATATTGGATATGCAAAAATGAATGTCAAGCGATTTTTTTTGAAGAATGTCAAATAGTATGTCCTTGATTGAGAAAATGTCATTAAACATTAATGCTAGAAATGTGAATTCAAAATCGTTCATCTCACCTAAAAATCCTTTCTCAAGGCGGATTGATTTTTCATCAGATTTGTCACAGTTTGTAATAAATTCAAAGACGTCTTTTAATTTATTCCAGTCTTGAACAATCACGTTTACTAACTTCGAATTTGAAACTGTAACACCATAAATAAATATAACACAAACCAGTCAAGTTAACTGCAAAGGAACTCACCGGTTGCAGCGAAATCCGCGAAAATAAAAGTAAACAACCACCGCTAACTCACACGTGGATGTAGTGTATTGCGCCTGCAATTCACCGAGAGCGTTGTATGGCGCTGGGCTCGACGTCATCGGATAAGCGTTGTCATGGCAACATAGTAGGAAAATCGTAAACTAAACATAGCACCTCCAGCAAAAGTCAAAGCGGTTTGCGCCACTGTTATATTTGTTATAATAAAGTTCGATTGAAAGTTTTAAAAAGACATGCCGCCAAGGGTCAAGTAAAATATTTATTCGAGGTGTACAGTTTATTTTTTACCAATTAGGTGAATAAATGAATGTAAAAACTAAAATTTTAAGAGATATATAATAAATATAGTCAGATGTTTGCTTGTTGATTTTTCCTGGTGAAGTAGCACTTCACCTACTTCACCTGAATAGCCGCCACTGATTTTTAAATATTTTATTAAGCCGCCATATTCGATTCATTCCAAAATTTTACCAGTTGATTTTCTCATAATACTTAATATATGTGTGCAAAATTTGAGGTAAATTAAATAAGTAGCTTTTTAGTAATCATTTTTTTATCATTTCATAATGTTAGCAGGTTATCCCCATATGAGTCTTAAATTTTGACCAAAATTTGAAGTCAATCGGATTAGTAGTTCAAATCTCAGAGGGGGGGGGGTGATTTTTTCACGATTACCATACTTTGTCTTATGAAGGAAGGAGAAAACGATTTTCAAGCGATTTTTCCATATTTTTGATCAACTTTAAATCGCCATATCAACAGAACATTTATTGCATGGAGTTCTGCGACCAACTATTTTGTTTGCTATTAGCTAAAGGAACGCAAAGAACTATGCAACTTTGGCGTATTTTTGCATAATTTTTGGAGATGTGGTACAAAACGTGAAAAATCGTACTTTTTTAGCTTATTTAACAGTTTTTCTCTTTAAATTCGCCCCTGCACTTTTAGATTATCTGATTTTACACTTAAATGAACATATCAATTCACAAATTTCCCATTTCTAATGGTGTAAAATTTGGGTTGATTTTTTGCCTGTGAGAACTGGCCTATTAGTACTGAGAAAAATAGTAATTTAAAACACATACACGCTGTTAGAATTTAACACTACTAATGACACCTAAAATTTATACTGTGAATTATCACAATTTGTTAATGGTTTTCTCGCAATTAACCCACGGACCGACCGACTATAATAGCAGTAAGTCAACGGCGGCTAATCGGAACAAAACTAAGTTTAAAATCCGTATTGCTAAATATTTAACTCGAGGTTGTATATGTTTTGTTTAATGTTTATTTGAAACACGGGCCAATCATAAACCGATGATTTGGCGTCCAGTCAAGATTTACGCGATTTTCACACAATTTAAGAAATTACAAAATTAGTTTAGTGTTTCGAAATGAAAATAACAAATTTGAATTCGTTAATTTTCCAAAAATAGAACAAGGAAATATATATCTCCGGTGAAAGCAGAATTTATTTACCAAACGATTAACGAAAAGGTAAATCAAGTAATTTACCAGAGAATAACGCAGTTCTATGCTTCTGTCACAGAGTAACGCAACCCTTCGACCCTGGAAGGTAAGTCAAAATTCAAAGATATTTCCTTATAAAAAAATTGGTAAATGCGCCTTTACTTCCATCGTATAGAATTGCACTACGTACATATAACACAGCCTATATACAGTGTGGCCCATTTTGTTCTTCTATGTATTGGGATCTGAGAAACTATAAGAGTTACAGATTCGGTTAAATGGGGAACGTTGTAGGGCATCATTAGGCTAACTCAAACGTGTTTTAAATAGAACGCTAGTTCTTTTAGTTTCTGAGATATTTTTGAAAATTTGAAAAGCTACATTTTTTATTATGCGCCATAACTTTTCCACAGCAGTTTTTTCCGAAGAATACAAAGGGGCTATTAGATATTCCTTTCAACGTTTCGATATTTTTTATCCATCATCAGGTTTGTTTTTCTTCTGGACACCATATTGGATTTTTTCGTAGTTAGAAAGAGCTTATTTTTCCTAACTATGACTTGTGTGCAAAAAATTAGAACTAACTCAAAAATTAAATATTTTTTATTTTTTTCAAGAAATATGGCATCAAGGTAAGATTATTTTTTACCCCTGTGTAAGTACACTATTAGATATTAATATTTTACTAAAATCTACTAATTGATTAAGAAATCACACTCTCTAATGGACCTTAAATTAAAGGTCAAGCTGAAATCCATTTTCACAATTGCGAACATCGTTCGAAAGCAAAAAATAATCTCTTTCTAAGTATGTAAAAATCAAATATGACGTCCATAAAAAAACCTGATAATAGTTAAAACATTTTAATTGTATCCTTTTATTCTTCGGAAAACACTGTGAAAAGGTGTTTTCACAATTATGATAGCTCAAAAAGTAAAAAAAGGTATGGAGCGCGCATAATGAAAAATGCAGCTTTTCAAATTTTCGAAAAAATCTCAAAAACTAAAAGAGCTAGAGTTCTTTTCAAAAGACTTTTGAGTTAGCCTAATGATGCCCTATATCGTTCCCCATTTACCAAATCTATAACTCTTATAGTTTCTAAGATCCCAATACACTTATTTGATAATAACTGTTTATAAACTGTAATTTATTTAATTATTTTTACTTTTTAATTTTTTTATTAGAGGAAAGTAGCCAAATATCGGATAGGCTCCTAATATCGCACACTACCTTATTTCATTATTCTAAGCCTTGCCATCTGTTCGCGGTGGCAGGCTAGTAGCTTTTGACATCTACGAAATATCTAGTAGAGAGACGCGAGTGTCGTTTCTACTGGACATTTTTCCTTGTCTGTCGTTAGTTTAGCCGAACAGCAAGTTTTTAAACCTCACTTCAAATTGCTGTTTTTTTTGCGAAAGTGTGCAGTTATCAGAGACTCTCTGAGTGCGATTATATCAATAAGGTATGTATCTTGTGGTATATAAATATTTTTTAGAAAAATATCCTTTGTTGTCGAAACTTCGTGATACATTTTTGAGGTTAAGTTGCCTATTACCGCACAGTTAGATATCCGCAATATCGCATATATCCGATATTAGTACGATAGTACTTTAGTCGACTACGTCAAGGTCGTCAAGTCCGGGAAGAGTGCGGATGAAATAGCGACAACATTAGGCCGAAACCCCGCGTTAACAAAAGAAATTGAAGATTTATTGGTTAAGTACTGTTTTGATATGGAAAAAAGGTTCTATGGTCTGACTGCAGTTGATATTAAAAGACTGGCTTTTCAGCTAGCGTTAAAGAATGGACTGCCAAATCCATTTTCACAAAATAGGGGATCTGCTGGTAAAAAGTGGCTTAAATTGTTTTTAAGCCGACATCCGGAGCTACGATTTAGAAAACCACAAGGTGTATCTGCAGCAAGGGTGAAAGGGTTTACAAAAGAAAACTGCGATTCATTTTTTAAGCTATTAGAATCTGCCCTTGAAAAAATTAAAATGGATCCGTCTAGGATTTTCAATGTTGATGAAACAGGTGTGACCACCGTGCAGCATAAACATACGAAAGTATTAAACCTACGAGGAAAAAAGCAAGTGGGTGCCCTTACAACATCAGAAAGGGGGGCACTTGTGATAGTAGTGACCTGCATGAATGCGACAGGTGTGTACGTTCCCCCGATGCTTATTTACCCTAGGAAAAACATGAAACCGGAATTGCTTAATGGAGCTCCACCAGGAACGGTTGCAAAATGTCATCCATCTGGATGGATGCAACAAGATATTTTTACATCCTGGCTTCATCACTTTATAAAGCATGTAAAACCGTCTGAGGAAGATCCAGTCGTTTTAATTCTCGATGGCCACTACTCGCATACTAGAAACATTGACGTGATTAACCTAGCCAGAGACAGCTATATTCACATAGTTTGTTTGCCTCCACAAAGCACTCACAAATTACAACCTCTAGATGTAGCCTTTATGTCTCCATTCAAGACATATTATGCGGCGGAAATAGAAACCTGGCTAAAGCATAATCCGGGCAGAGTAGTAACTGCATATCAAGTGGCAGAGTTGATGGGAAGAGCCTACTTACGGGCCGCTAGTGTGGCGGTTGCAGTGAACGGATTCCGAAAATGTGGTATCTTTCCATTAAATAAAAACGTTTTTAGAGATGACGATTTTGCCATACATTTCAGAACTGAAAGAGATGCTTTTCCTGAAACTGAAGACACTGTTGGCGACGTTAGCACTGATGACGATGTTCCGTTATCTACGCTAGCTAAAAAGCTTCGTCCGGAAAATAACATAGGAAGACTATCCTTACCAAGTTGCTCATCGACTCCAACATCTAATAGAGTGCTTGTTAAACCAGCTGAAATAAGTCCTTTGCCCACATGCTCTTTTCAAACTTCCAATAAAGGAAGAAAACGTGGTTCGGCCGCGATCATAACTGAGTCTCCATATAAAAAGCAGCTGGAAGAGGATATAGCCAGAAGGAATTCAAAGACTAAGGTTGTCACTAAAAAAATTTCAGTTCAGTTTACCAAAAAAGATGATAGAAAGAAACAAAACGAATTGATAAGAATATTAGCTCATCAAGTGAAGATGACGATGCGGAAATAGAATTCATAGACACTAGTGACGATAATGATGTGGATAACGAAGATGCCGAATGCTTTTATTGTTTAAACTTGTATTCTCAAGACACTAGGGGAGAATCATGGATTCGATGCACTATGTGCTTTTGTTGGAGCCATGATGTGGGTGCCGGGATTGGAAAACATAAAACATTTGTTTGTGAATTTTGTTTTGATCAATAAGTTGTACTGTTCTTTAAAATCCAACAATATTTTTTTATACTAAATATGTGCCAGTTCAATAATAAAAGTGTTTTAAAAATATTGAGTCGCTTTGTTTGGGTTTGATGTTCCTAATACCGGACAGTGCGATATTGAGAACCCCTACTATCCGATATTAGGATACCTGTTTTAAAATTATGTGTTTTACACTATTATAGTAGTTTTTACTTTTTTTCAAAATTTTTTAAAATTCGGTTATAAAGCACTATCGAATCAAAAAAGGGAAGCTTTCTACATAAATTTTATAAAAGAAAACTCTGCTGTAGTTAACCGATCGGATTTTAAAAGTTAAAAGGAAAAAGTATCCGATATTTGGCTACTTTCCTCTACTATTATTACTATTTTTTTTACTAACTTTTTTATTTAGTCTATAAAAAAATAAATATGTCTATCATTATTTTTCTCCATAAAAAGAAGGTTTTATTCCTAAATATAATTGATTCGCATAAACATTTAACCAGTCTATCCTTGATTTTTGGGCAAAATTGCAGGTCAATTGGATAAGTAGTTTTAAGATACTGAATTTATTTCGTTGGGCAACCATTTAATTCCACCTGCGCCATAATAGACTTACATAAAAAAATTACCAGTTTATATACCAAACTCTATTTTTGTGCAAATTTCAAAGTCCATCCGATAAGTAGTTTCTTAGTAATGATTTTTTTACAATCTGTGACGCCGCCAATTTGTTCAGCCTCATTGAATGTTTACCAAAATATAAACATTTCATCCCCTTTTGACCCTTGATTTGAGACCAAAATTTAAAGTCGATCGGTTACGTAGTTTCTGAACTATACCGCGTAAAGAGGGACACATCGACAGACTGACAGTACAGAAATAAGAGTACATGTTTTTCGGGATCCAGGGACCCTAAAAGGCAAAGATCTACAAAAATCTCGGAGGGTCATTTTTGCACGATTACAATACTTCCCCCTTACCAGGGAAGTAAAAAGTAGGTATATATAACAAATGTCTTTTTTTTTGGCTTTTCCGCAACTGAATAAAAATATCTAACTTTGAATTGATTGAAACAAATATTTAATAGAAGTACATATCTTAACACGTGGACTTGTCTGCCCACGGAGTGTTTCGATAGATAATATAAAGAATTTGCTTAAAGGCTAAAAATGCAATAAATAAGCTGAATACATTTACGTATGTTGTCCATAAATTTCCAGCCTAACGTTTTTATTGAATAGATTTTTTGCCCAGACTATTAAGTAAATTACTTATTTAAACATCATAAAAATGTTTCCCATTAAAAATAGCGACGCGCTTTCCATTACCTTCAAATTTGACTTGAGTCTTCTAGCTATCTCCGGTATTTCCTTTGGGGGAGGTCAACTTAGAAAACTAGTATCAGTATACTCAAGTCGTTAAAAACTCCCTTTAGTATATATAAGTATTTATTATTCTTAAAGCTACACAAGTATTTATTATTCGTAAAGCTCTATAAGTAAGGTTTATTCATAAAAGCCCCAAAGTAACTGAGAAGACACTCGCCTAATCTATACAACCAAGTGTAACAGTAGCCAAGCCAATATACCCCTCTACCATTTTTGATAAGCTGCGAGTTTGATTCTATAAATCAATCTGAGCTACGTACCCCAAAGTTCACGATCGAAAGAAGACAGTGACAGTATATTATCAAAAACATTAAATCGGGCTGCTTAGAACTAGTATATTAATTAAAAAAAAGAAAAAGGGAACCCCAAATCGTACCAAAATAAGCGACTATTTCTATATGTATCCGGTATCCTCTATAATAAAAGATAAAAAATAATGAACTTCTGACTCTCCCATCTAAAGAAGAAACCAACTACTTTAATGTCATATTTGACAGCAACAACTTTATTATTATTTTTAACATATTTACCTTTAGTTGGTAAATAAAATTCTGCATGAAATATACAGGGTGTCCCCTCCGAGAGCGACCCATTTTAAATGCCTATAACTTTTAAACCAGGCGTGCTAGCCTTCTACCGTTTGCGCCATTCCACTTCTCTTGGTTCAAATTTTTTTGTAGTAGCAAATATCGAAATTCCCAACTGTTCCTAATGGAACACCCTGTATATCACAACGTTAAAAAAAAAATCCTGTCAATAAACAGCGGACTTGATACTGAGAATTTTAGCAGTAAACAATTACTAAAATAGTAATCTTGGTATTTTAGCAAACTAATTTTTTTGTATTAGCATATTTACAAAACTATTTGTGCTGGCCTAAAGTTTTATTTACCTTTAGTTCATTTTTGTAATTACTATATGAGGTTATACATAATTTTGCCCTTTGCGCGAAAATCCCCACTATTTTAAATGGAAACTATCACATATGATTACGTAATTAAAAGCTATCATGCTTCACCGTAAATTCTAATGTCACTGGCATTGAAGAATTAGCAGTTGTTCTAAAAAATTATTTAGGAACTAATTGGAAAAGTTAAGACGCTACTGTTTTTTAACGAATTATAGTAACTAGAAGGAGGTTTAGAAATACGTTTCAAAAGCATCCTCCATCCAAAAACAATATTAAAAGATGGTTACAGAAGTTCAGGGATATTTGGAGATAAAAAACTTGAAAGTTTGAAAAGGAACATTTGATCCAGTTTACCTAAATCTACTTTAGCTATTTATGAGGTAATAACAATTAATAACCATAAATTATCGTTGGGAAAATTTCTAAATATGCCAGGTATATGAAAAAGTGGGTGCCAGAGATGTTTAAAAGTTTTAAAATTATTTCGTATAAAATCCAGACTACGAAGAAAGGCTATTTACATGGAAAATTCTATTGGACCTGTTTAGGACCCACCCGAAACCCAACTACCAATCTGATCATTTCTAATAAGGCTACTTTTCATACAGATGGGCGCTTTAATATGCTCAATTGTAGAATTTGAGCTAATGAAAATCAAAAGTATACAATGATGTGCAGTCTCTGCTGATACAATTTATTAACCTTTTTTTAATGAACCAAATATAACGGGTGTTGTATACGCAGATGTGTTGGAAAATTTTTTCAATTCTCAACTTAGAAGGGAAGGATTGATGATGTCCATGTTCAGCAAGATGGAGCCCCTCTCCACTATTCTCTTGTAGCAAGGGAATCCATCGATGAAAAATTTGAAGCAAGGTGGATAGGGAGAGCTGGCCATATTGAATGAGCACCCTATTCTCCAGACCTCACTGCCCCAGATTTTTTTTGTGGAGTTACGTAAAAAACATATGCGACAATCCAATTTCAAAAAAAACTTGCAGACCTCAAACGAACATTCGTAACGTGACTCAGGTAATACCCTTAGATATGTTATAAAACGCGTTTGATAAATTGACGTTTCAATTTCAAAAGTGTATTGAACGACATGGACAGAACAGTTAGCATTTTGTTTTTATTCGTTTATTAAACGTGCATTTAAAAATTCTATGTAGGTATTTATGATAATAATTTTTGCGAAAGTATCGATAGTTATAGCGAGTTTAATTTTTATATTGGTATAAAGCTAAAATTTCCTGTTTCGAGCTCACCTGTCTAATGATACACGGACACTTTGGTCACGAGTCTTTTTTTGGACGTTGTGGTATTCAAATTAAGAATCGTTGATAATTTCGATGTTGAAAAACGCCATTTTATTGATTCACTCTGTATAAGTGCGTATACATTTGTTACCAGTTTCAAAAAACTTTGTACCAAGAGAAGTGGAATTTCTCAAAGCGTAGATGGCTATCAGTCCTGGTTTAAAAGTTATAGGCATTTAAAATGGGTCATTTTCGGCTGGAACACTCTGTATGTTAGAGTGTTACAAAAATTGTGCATAATCCGTGACATTTTTTCTACTTTTTGATCTATATCCATTTGTACTGTCAGGTTAAAAACTAAGGCTTTTCGAAATGTTTAATCTGATGTCGCGTCGGCGTTTATTTTTTTTTATGTCGGATAAAATGTTGGCGTTTAATTTTTTTATGTTGGACAAAATGTCGTACCTACTATCATTTTTATTTTCTTTAGGTAAACCTGGCTGAGAACACTTGCGGGATACAGACGAACCTTGACGTCTCATTCATGAAAATCGGTCCAGGACTTCGTTGTGGGCAAGAAAAGTGTAGTTAGGTCTCGAATTTTTTTTATCAATAAACAGACCATGAAAGTTGCATCCTAATTTTTAGTAGTTACCGTGGTTGCCTTGTGCTTGTGATATTAAATGAAAAAAAAAAGACCTTTGCTGGTAACATATTCTATACTCGTGACACCCTGGAAATAAAGAAGTATACAAAATGGAAGGTCATAGTTCGACCGGGAAGGGATGCTAGTGCCTTTCCTATACGCATGACTAAAAAAGTTAATGGATAGTAACTCGACAAGATCATTCATGCTGGAAACTATAAAACTGATACAAATATCACACATTGCAATGAAGCTACAGTATGACAAAGGATACGAACTATGTTAAAGAATTCTTTCAGTTGTGATAGGATGGTATGAATGAGGAATAAATTATGAAATAGTAAACATGATTGTGACTTACAGTGGCGTTAAACTGGAGAAGTTTCTTAGTTCCCCAATTCACAATTTTTTGAAAGTTCTAAGTTAAAGTTACAACTAAAAGTCATTTTATGCGTTCATTTTGTGAAAGTCAGACGACTGACTATAAGTATTTCGATTGAAAAGGAAATACAACACAAGCACAAGGGTTTGGAGGTAAATGTGGACCTTTGGTGGCTGAGACCGTATTGCCTTTCACGAATTTGCTTATACCTTTCGAGGTAATTTGAAAGATAGGTACTGATACAGAAATATCAGTCAACAGCTTTTTTAGAGCTGTAACTGAAATACCGTCAGGACCAAATAACTTTTTAGTTAAATGTTTTGACTGTTTAAAAGTATTTTCATGCATATTATATGAAGAAGCCAGTACTGCTGGAAGGAGAAAGGATTAAAATGTAAGTCCGGCTTTTGGTTTAGACATAGGCATAGAGAAGATATTTACACAAGAGTCTGGGGAACAGATTTGTAGGAGCTCCGAGTTTACACGATTGGCATCGACAACGCATGTAACGCTCTCGTGTTGTTCGACCGTGTAGAGTACAGAGAATACTTATATTTCAGTATTTTAGTTTTAAATCTGTGGTCAATTAGATCTTAGTTCACAGAACACTGTTAAGTACTAAATTAAATTAGATTTGAATTTATAAACTAGTTTTGGCGGAAGTGATTAACCATTCAGAGATGCGTATTATTATTATATCTAAACCGCTTTCAATTTTCCGTTACAAACACTCAGGTGCAATTAACATTATTGCTAGGAGAAACAAGATCAGCCGGTGGAAAGGTTTGATCGCACAAACATAGAGGTGAGTTAAAAATATAACTATGGACGATCATCATGATTTAATTTAAAAAACAAAATATAGAAGGAATCCTTTTGTTACGTATAAAGGGGGTGGCTTAAATTATAATTTAATTTTCTAATAACCTATTTTATAATTTATAAAATTTAGGGAAGTTAAAAAAAAAAAAAACAACTGCGGAGCTTGTTGAGGAAATTATAGTCTAGCTAGGGTGACAAGATATATATTCTTTTGAAGAGTAAAGTTCTCTTTTTCAGGTCCATGAACTCTGTATTGTAACTATTACTATATGTACGACAAATATACTCTATTTTGAGAAATGTGGTCGTGTTTTCTAAGTTACTATAGACGTTAATGAAGTTCAGTTTCCGTTAACTTAATAAAAAGGGTACGATTTTTTTTAGTTTTCAGTTGGTTCATACTTTGAGGTAGACACAGTTAAATTCGATAAAGTATATTTTTTTAATTAAAGAAACGAAAAAAGTCATATTTTTGTAACTTCAAATTTTAAGAGTGTTTATACAGGTTGTGTAAAAAATATTCGTCAAAAAAACTGACTATGGAAGAAAAAGGTATAATTATTTGTTTATAAAGGCTATTCATAGAAGGGTCACGGGGCAAACATTTACAGGCTGTATACTTCGATGTATACAGGAAATATCAAAAAGAAAAACATATTATCATGCGAAAATTGAAAAAGTAAAAAAATTCAAAATAATTTATAAAACGATTTTTACAAATGTACAAGTTAAGAAAAATAAAAGCTAATGTGTTCACCCTGAACTCAACAATTTCTGGTAGCGGCCAGATGTACTAGAGCTAATAAATTTATGTAGAACACTTTTTCATTTTCTCTGCACTTATTAAATCTGGGATAATTTGTGGTTGATTTTTAATTGTTTTAAATGTGCATATATAGCTTACTCCTAACGTTTTCAATAATAGTTTTACCCGGAGATCGTGCCTGGACCGCCTACCATCTGGTTTATTCCATTATGTTGATATTATTCGTTAATTACGATTGCTTGAAGAGGTTTTGCAACACCATCAATGAGTGTAAAAGTGCAGTATTTACCGGTTCCTTTCCTCCGTCGATCGCCGTTATTTTTTTGTGTTTATATTTACATTTACATGTGTTTCCTCTTGTTTCACTTGTTTGTGAAGCTGTTAGAGACCCTGTTTAATACAGTGACTATTCGTGTGTGGTATATTGGAGTAATACGAATAAATGGATTATCCAAATCGCTCTTTTGATCAGTAAGCAAAAATATCGCAGCAAATTATTAGTTTGCAGACACATATTTTGCCCTAATTCGGGGATGATGCTGTATCTAGTTATTAATGAACGAAGTTAAAATCTGTGCCTCTGCCTCACTCTTAACTTATCAAATTTTTATACAAAAATTCCAAACTATTTTTCCGATATCGCCTTGTAACACTTTTAAATCCTCACCCGTTATTATTGTTAAAATTATTTATAAATACACATTATTCTACTACTTTTAAATTTGTGTCCTTTATTTCGTATTTTTATGATTTTTTTTATTATGTTATTATTAATAAACATACATTATTCTACTACTTTTAAATTTAATTATGTCTATTCAGTTCGTGTTTTTATTATTTTTTTATTATACTACTTGTTAAAAGTATTAATAGATACACTTATTTAACTACTTTTTGCAAAGAAAGAAAAAGTCTATTTCCCTAGCATGGTGCATGACCATGCATACAACATATCAGCAAAATCTACCACTGGCACCCTGACTACAAAAGTATGATCGACCTTTTTCGGAGCTCTCACAAATCTGTTCCCCAGACTCTTGTGATATTTACTATTTTTCACTTCTAGTTAAAGCCTCGCCATCCCCCTCACAATATCAGAAGCCTAAAAAGACGAAGAAATGAAGTGTAGCAGCTCTTAACCTGAAAAAATAAATTAACCCTTAAGAATATGATGTTTTCGTGCCATTTTTTAAAAGTTTTTCCCTAAATCAAAATATTCTACGTGAACATTTTCATATTTCTAAAAGTTAATTTTTTTGGCAAATTGAGGATTGCCGGGTAGTTGTATACTCCAAATGTGTCAAAAAAATAAGCTCCCTAAGTTAAGTTAATTAATATTAGCGGGGTATTTTTGGGGAACTTTACAAAACTGTACCATGAAAACAAAGTATTTTCGGACTCATGTAGATTTGCAGTTTTTCCAGATGATACCTATATTAAAATTAAAACGTTATTATTATTTAGCTAAATTTCTCCTATTTCCAGTAGTAGTTCTAAGGGGGGATCCCCCAAATTAAAACCTCTTGTTATAAGTTATTAATAAATAAAAAGGCAAATTTAGGTTTCTAATTTAGTATCTTAGTCCCCCCTTCTAAACCAAAATCTTATAACCGCGCCTGTATATTTCTATATAAAACTTTTCAGTTCGTTTATGTTGTCAGTTTTCACTTTCCTCGTAAAAGAGAAATATTGTAATCATGAAAAAATCACCCTCCGAAATTTTTTCAGATCTTTACGTTTCAGGCTCCCTAGATGACGAAAAACATGTTTTCTCAATTCCGTCGGTCTGTCTGTTCGCAGTATAGCTAAAAAACTACTTACCCAATTGACTTCAAATTTTGATTAAAAGCTAAGGGTCATATGGAGATGACATGGTAACATTTTGGTAAAAATCCAATATGGCGAAACAAAATGGCAGTCTAGTAAAATGTTAAAAAAATATTACTAAAAAACTACTTTTTTATCTAAAATTTAACACAAAAATCAAGAACTATCTAGGAATCAACTGTCAAAAATTTTGGCTTAATAAGATGTTTACATTTCAGCATGAAAAAAATGATTAATGGACTGATTTCAAATTATGTGACATAATTAATTGTGGTACAGAGAAGAACTATATGGCCAAATAAAATATTTATAATCGTGAAAAAAATTACTCTATCAGGTGTAACACATTTTCAGGTTTTAGCGTTTCTAGATTCCGAAAAATATGTCAACTTCGTCGGTCCGTAGGTTTGTCTGTCTGTCTAAGTCATAGTCTGTTCCCTAAAAATCTATTTATCCAATTTCCTCAAATATTGCACAAAAAACAAGTGTTACATAGGTCTAAACTGATAGCATATAGGGTATCAAAACAAAGTGGCAGTCTAATAAAATTTTTAAAAAATCGGCCTGAAAAAACTACTCATTAGATTAAGTTCAAAATGTATGCAAGCATTAAGTGTGATATAGAGATAAACTGGTAAATTTGTGGTACGAATTCAAGACGGCGGAACAAAATGGCGGCGAGATATTTTTTTATAAATGCAATGCAATTTTTTTTGTATTTGACTGAATTGGATATAGGGATAAACAGGTACGAATTATAAAATGGTGGTGTGTGTCAATATAAAAAAGACTTATTGAATTTGTTTTAAATTATGCCCAAAAATCAAGTGTGGCATAGGTAGAAACATAACGAGGGAAGTTACGGGTAAAGGAAATTTACCGATTTTTTATGTTAGTGCTTAGTCAAATTGACCAGCACTAATCTGAATTATAATATTTTTGTAAAATGATTCAACATATGTAATATATATTTTTACTTACTGTTTAGGGAGAAAATATTCCTTTTCATCTTCCAAAGACACCACACACAGCAAACAACAGAAATTAAGTTTATTATTATCAAATTGTCTATAACTACTTAGTCACTATCGATACAACAAACGACATACAACTACAAATTAGCGAAGGATTTTTCCTGAACCTTAGTTTGAAAAAATTTACCGTTTTCCAATACTTACGTCAAAAAACCTTCTTAAGGAGAAATTACGCTTCATTAACGTAAAAGAATTACTAAATATTTTCAGAGAGTTTTTGCAAGGCAATCATGTAACTTTGGGAACTGAACGTGAATATTTACTTACTTTTAGATAAGTAGATCTTAGTACTAGAACTGTTTCAAAGAAAGTTGATTCAACCCCACTACAAAAATGTATCTATTTATGTAACCAGGGCTGGTCTCAAGTGGTTAATTTTCCCAGAGACTATATACCGAGTGTTTCATAATAAATGGAGACATTTAATTTAATGAGATGACCCAAAAATGTTTTATTGTGTAGTTACTAAAGATCTAATTGTTATCTATATAAGGCTGTTTAAAAAAATTTGTGGTAAATACCACTTTATATAGAGCACCTTCTTTACCAAATAAATAGGTTTCCTATATAGTTATAATCACTTAGGTTTAGATCGTTTTTAAGAATAATGAAAATATATTCATTATAATTCCACTACACATATTTCATTTTTTTCTCTCTCACTCTCTGCTTACTAACCCTTTGTAAGTACCGACTGGATGTAATTACATATTTTTTAACTGTTTCATTTATTAATTAAAATAAGTTTTTTGCTAACAAAAACTTAAGGAATCATGGTTCTGGTATTAGACCGGATCAAAATGGAATAACTTTCCAACGTTTCGCCTTGGATTGCAAGATGCATCTTCAGGTAACTTTACTTCACGAGATCGTATGATGTAGACTGTAGCCCCTATCTCTATCAAAGTTATTAGAGTACTTGAAAATTCCAATAGATTCTCTAATTTTTCGTTTATAAAATCCCTAGACCGACGCATGAACTTTGGTTTCTTTTATATTTTTTACCAGTTCAATGGAATGTTGGTGTTCGGATCCATCAGATTGCACAATTTGTTTCTTTCTAATACATCGTTCATGTTCATTAAGCAATTAAGTAGATATGGATCATCGAGTTTCTCCAATATAGCCAACACCACAGGAACAAGGAAACTGCATACACTTCTGCTGGTTGGAAAGCAATAATGCCCTTTGGCAAATTTGCAAAATTGCAATTTTGCAATCTTGTTTGTGGTTCCGTGTGTAAATGGAAGAACTGCACTTCCTATCGGTAACTCCTTATTAGTTTCCTGTCGTGGAGTAGGATTATTAAATTTTTTTAATTGACCGTCTAATATCTTCAGTGAAATATCAATTTCCTCTTTGAGTTTAAGTAAGTTTCTCTGTTTCCGATTGTAAACAATTTGATCACAAATCGCGAGAGCTCTGTAAACGAGAGAATTAATCACTGATTGCTTCTGTGACAGATGATGATGTGAAGTTACTTTTAGGTATCAGTTTGTATGTGTTGGCTTTCTGTATACAAAGTGTCCTAAAGAACCATCCGCTATCCTTCATACAATTACATCTAGAAAGGCAATCTCATCATTATAGGTGTTGCTGATTAAGATGATCAAGAAACACGAGGATATTTTCTGTACCATGAGTATATATTACAAAAGTGTCGTCTACATATCGGAAACACGGTTTTAGTTTTAATGAAGACGATTCTAAGGATTTTTCCTTTCAAGAAGATATTGGCTGTCACAGCTAACAGCGGAGATCCCATGGCTGCTCCTGAGGTTTGTTTATAAAAAGTCCTTTGAAAAACGGAATGAGTTGATGTAAGACATGCTTAAATAAAAATCTAAAAGTGAGTTGTCAAGATTATTATGATGAAATAAGTCCGATGTTATGAAAATTGAATCATTAATATGAACATTCGGTTATAGTGATTCTAATTCGCAAATGACTAAGATATCTTTTGGATCTAATTGTATTACTTTTTATTGTTTTTCTACAAAATGCTTAGATTGCGACCTACTTACAAAATCGGTAAATATTTTTCTAATATTTTTAGTAGTTTTACAAGAAAATAACACATTCATATATTCGAAACTTTATGAGTATTGTAGAAAAAATAAAAGCAAGCCAAGTAGACCCAAAGGATATCTTAGTCAGTTTCGATGTAGAATCACAATATACGAATGTTTCTATTATTGATTCAACTTCATTCAATAATATCAGACCTATTTCACCACAATAATCTTGACAACTTAGTTTTAGATGTGATTGAAGCATGCCTCATATCAACTTATTTCGTTTTTCAAGGATTTTTTTATGAATAAACCTCAAGAGCAGCGATAGGATCTCCTTTGTCACCTGTGGCAGCCAATATCTTTATGGAAGCTTTTGAGGACGAAGCCTTAGAGTCGTTCAGGGAAAAGCCAAAATTGTGGTTCAGATGTGTACACAACACTTTTGTAATATGGCCTTAGGTGTTTCTTGACCATCTTAATCTTAAGGAACATGCACTCGGTATTTAGACATTAGATATTAGACATAGATGGGGAGCTCTACAAGGGCAGCACTTAGACTCATTGGGTTAGTAGCACTGCCCATTGTGCAAAGCAGCCTGGCGTTGACTAAAGCATCACATCTATAGTCCAGATGCTCGGTAGCTTCATCTACCTCAGCAGAAAACCTTCAGTATGGGCTGTTGTCTAATCCAATCTTATGCAGGTAATATTTCACCAGCCAGTGTCCAGTTAGGATCTATGACTCTAAGATGGTCCCTGTTTAGTTTTAGAAGGCTATTAGTCCTAGAATGGCTAGAAAGGCCTGACATGAAGACCTTAGACTGTCTGAGTCCTGCTGGCTCGTGCTATTTAGCACAGAATTCTCCGACAGTGCGATTCTTAATCCTAGCCTTGACAGCTGAACGAGCAATTCCAAAAGCAATGAAAGCAGTGCTGCTACCTTCCCGAGCCAACTGATACGCCCCCTCATTACCTCCAACACCCTGATGGCCAGGCACCCAAATGAGGCTAACCCTATTGGATTTACATAGCCTCTGTCCAGTTAGGATCTATGATTCTAAGATGGTCTCTGTTTAGTTTTAGAAGGCTATTAGTCCCAGAATGGCTAGAAAGGCCTGACATGAAGACCTTAGACTGTCCGAGTCCTGCTAGCTTGTGCCATTTAGCACAACATTCTTTGACAGTGCGATTCTTAATCCTAGCCTTGACAGCTGAAGGAGCAATTCCAAAAGCAATGAAAGCAGTGCTGCTACCTTCCCAAGCCAACTGATCCGCCCCTTCATTACCCCCAACACCCTGATGGCCAGGCACCCAAATGAGGCTAACCCTATTAGATTTACACAGCCTCTCTAGCATTCTCCTGCATTCAAGTGTTAGCAGCGAATTGACCCTGCTCAAGGACGGAGCTTTAATCGCGGCTTGACTATCACAGCATATATAGATATGTTTGTCGAGATATCCTCTGAAAAGGTTTTTTTTGAACCCAGTCCAAGATTGCTGTAATCTCAGCTTGATATACACGGATTCTCGCCCCAGATCCCTCCTTCAGATCTGTCTATAAACCAGACTAGGCCCTCCGGTTTGAGGAAGGACGGGGAGGGATCCCTCCACTGTTTTCTGTCAGGAACACTTACTCGAAACCTCCTAAAGGCTATTAAAAACGGAATAATGACATCTCTCCTAGCTAGGAGAGGGTTTGATCTAATCAGTTCAGTCCAAACTCTCGTTTACCCAAAATTCCAGTATCTGTGTATCCAACGACCCCAATCGTTAAATGATCAGAAGGCTTCCTAGCATCTTCTTCTATAAGCAAGTGTAGATGACTTAGTCCCAGAATGGCCTCCATAGCTCGAGTGGGAGTGGTTTTTATGGCTCCAGTTATGCCCAGACAGGCAAATCTCTGCAGCTTGTTAAACTTCCTCTTGTATATTGTCCTGCGAGCAGCGGGCCACCACACAAGAGCGCCATAAGTGATCATTGGATTTATCAGTGACGTGTAAAGCCAATGCACAATATGAGGTTTTAGACCCCAGGTTGATCTGAGGGACCGTCTGCACGCCCACAGATATGTTGTGATCCTTTCAATGTCAGCCGGGAATCTATTAAGACACATAGATATTTCACCGACCCGGAAGGTTTTAACTCTTTTCCAAAGAGCGTGAGCCTCTCAAGGTCTCCTCTTGAGGGTAAATGGTACCATTTCAATCTTATCCGGATTAACAGACAGACCGTGTTTTGGCATCACTTTTCCACCATTGTAAAAGCTCTCTGCATGAAATTTATAATGGTGTTTGGGAACTTGCCAATTACTATAACGGCAAGATCATCAGCGAGCCTTGGGCATACACTCTGCTCTCGTTGAGAGTATGAAGCAACCGATCCACAACTAGACACCACAAGAGCGGAGAGAGAACTCCGCCCTAGGGACATCCATTGACCACGGAAAAACACACTGTCACGCTCCCAAGAGAAAATGTTATGATTCTGCTTTCAAGCATGACGCGAACCCACCTTGAATTGTGTATTAGAACGAAACAAATTGTACAATCTGCTGTACTGAACAGCTAACAAACCAAAGTTCTCGAATTCTATGAACGGAAAATTAGAGAATCTATTAAAATCCTAATAAGCATCCTAATAACTTGGAAACAGTGTTCCGATCCAGTGAAGCAAAGCTCGCTGAAGATGCCACGTGCAAACGAAAATGAAACGTCGGGATGCGATTCTATTTTGACACGGTCTAATCCCAAGAACCATGATAAATAATCATATTTGACAACAGCAGCGAAAGCTTCCGTTGTATGAAAAACCTACCTATAAATAATCAAATTGAAACTTTATTAATATAATTTCACATAACACTACTGTTAGTTCAGACCAGAATATTACCAGTATTAAATATTTGTATTGTTTCTGTCTAGGAACAACAAGCAGTAAACAGTAATCAAAGACTAGAGAGAATAAGGACATAACCCCTACCTATCAAAAGAAAAGAGAATAAAATGCAAACGCTTTCCATAAGAACCATGTTACGTAGCTACATGTATTTTGCATAAGCAATTGATTCCCACAAAAACATAATTGAAAGAACAATAATCGAAGAAAACAAGATGAGATGCTAATACCATTGTAACCATATTATTCCATATGCAGGAGCAGAGTGTAAGTGCAAGGTTTCCGTTCATTTATTGTTTTGTTTTCAAGCAGATGGCACGATCTGTATAAACTGCTGGACAGGTCAATCGGGACAAGCGAATTTTTCGATAAAATTTAAATTCGAATATTTTTAAAACAAGAAGAGAGACTGAGATGCGGTTTTCAGCTATGTCTTACAAATTTTATTGGAAATTACCGATTTCAAGCGTAAAACTTACCTAAGCTATAACTTTTTATTTATACAGGGTGTAAAACAAGAAAACTTACAAAAAGGATTTTTAAGTTGTAATTGCCAAATCACCTTAATCGTTGGTTGTTGAAATTGAAAAAAAAACAATTTGAACCATTTTCTAAATATCTTAATATTTTACTTCCCTGGTAAAAGGGAAGTAATGTAATTCTGAATAAATCACCCTCCGAGATTTTTTCAGATCTTTACGTTTTAGGGTCCTTAAATGCCGAAAGACATATTTTCTCAATTTCGTCGGTCTGTCGTTTGTCTGTCGGTCTGAGGGTCTGTCAGGTCACGGCATAGCTAAAAAACTACTTACCCGATTGACTTCAAATTTTGGTCAAAAATGAAGGGTCATAAGGGGAAGATCTGGTAATATTTTAGTAAAAATCCAATATAGCAAAACAAAATGGTGGCCTAGTGAAATGTTAAAAAACTATTACTAAAAAACTACATGCTATTTTATTTAAATAAAATTTTGCGGAAAAATCAGGTGTTATGTAGGAATCAACCGGTAAAATTTTGGAACGAATCCAAGATGGCGGAACAAAATGGCGGCTTAGTAAGATATTTAAAAATTCAACCTGAAAAACTACTTATTGGACTAATTTCAGATTGAGAACCATAAATAATTGTGGTATACAGAAGAAATAGAAAAACTGTGGTGCTAATTCAAGGAAAATATATGTAATGTAATCGTGAAAAAATTATCCGCTCAGGTTTCACATATCTTCACGTTTTAGTGTCCCTAGGTGCTAACAAATATGTTTTATCAATTCCGTCGGTCGTTCTGTCTCTTTGTCAGTTCACGGCATAGCTTAAAAACTTCTTACCGGATTGACTTCTAATTTTGGTCGACAATTAAGGGTCATATGAGGATGACCTGGTAACATTTTGGTAAAAATCCCATATGGCGAAACAAAATGACGGCCTAGTGAAATGTTAAAAAAATTATTACCTACTAAAAAACTGCTTATCCAATTTATCACAAAAATCAAGTATTAATTAGAAATCAACTGGTAAAATTTTGGTACGAACCCAAGATGGCAGAACAAAATAGCGACTTGGTAAAATATTTTATAATTCAGCCTGAAAAACTGCTTAATGGGCCAATTTCAAATTGTGTACCATAAGTAATTGTGGTATACAGAAGAACTAGTAAAACTGTGGTGCTAATTCAAGATGGCGGAACTAAATGGCGACTAAATAAAATATATGTAATCGTGAAAAAAATCACCTTCTCAGGTTTTACATATCTGCATAGCTTAGAAACCACTTATCAGATTGATTTTAAATTTTGGTCAAAAATTGAAGGGTTTTTTGCAAAAACTACCAATGTCATTTTTTTTTAATTTGGTGCTGTTCGCACCATTCCTTGTAAAAATCACGTGGTCATATCCTGGTAAAGTATTGCAGCAAGAACTGCCATAGTCAGCTAAATAATACGATTTAAATATCGCCTAGTTTTGCAAAAACAACCAATGTCCAAGCGAGTTTTATCAAAAACAGCCAATGTCAACAAAATCGCATCGTAAGATTGTACTAGAATAAAATTTTATATAGGTACGAATACGTCGCGGCATGTGTGTTTGTTTTACATTTTGTGTTGTTTACGATTCCTGTGTCGATTTTTTGGCCTAAAAAGTCATTAAGGATTAAAAATAAAGATACCACTACGTGACAGAATGTCGTCGAATACTCAGAGAGATCCTGATTCTACTGTTGAATGGCCTGCAAAAAGAAAAAGAAAAACGAGAAAATGTGAGGTTATAAAGAAGTTGAAAGTAGCTGGAGCGGCTCATACAAACAGTGTATTCCTGTGCTTGCTAGGTGTACAGGGACGAACTGTGGTTAAGTTTTTATAATAAAATTTTGCTCATATCATAGTAACTTTGTTTACATGTAAATTTGTTGGTTTGGTTGCAATATCTAGGAGAGACAATAAAACCAACGCGAACGTTACATGACGACGATATATTTCTGATTATATTCAGTTTCATTATTTATTATCACAAATAGATTTTATAGTAAAAGCTAGAGGGTAGCTGGTTAGTTCAAACAGGTGAGTATTCGCGTGCGGGATACTACTTTAAAGTAACTTTAGTTTACATGTAAATTTGTTGATTCTGGTTGTTACTCTCAGAGATACCAGAAAAGGGGTTTTTTCCTAGTTCTAGGGACTTTTTAACCAACTAGGGTAAAAGTGAATATTGCGTCGAATTTATTTTTACAGGCTAATTTTATTTAATCCCGTATAGAGACATGCAAAATTACACTCTTTCCATTTTGATATTTTTAAAAGTCAAGTTCAAAAAAATGTTGAACCGTACAGAACGAGTAACGTCAATAGCTGTTAACGCTACGATAAACTGTCAAAGCATTTCCTAATTTAAAAAAAAAAGCCAAAGCAAAATCACTTTGTCTATTTTTTTTTTGTTCTAAAAAAATATATTTGCTGTTCTGGAACTGTGGTGTTTTTGTTTCAGATGTAAACGCTATAAGTGCTTTGAGAAGATTGGTTTTAGAGAACGCCAAATCATCCTAGACAACTTTAACTCACTCTTTTCCAAAGATGAACAAGATAGTTAGCTGGGGGGTCTCATTTCATTTAAAAACGTAAAGCAAAGGAGACCAAGACAGGTGCGTAACGACGAAAATGACGGCGATGGACCTTCATTTGATCATTCTGTGACTTTTTACTACAAAGTTAGAACAGCTGGTAAGGAAGAGGCGATATGTCACTCTGCATTTTTGAGCTTGCATGGGATTTCAAGAGGTCGGCTTAGAAGAATTCAAGACTCTATTAGGGTATCCGGTTTACCTCCTTGTGATGCACGTGGAAAACATGGTAATAGACCATCTAAAACACCCAATGAAATTTTAAATTTAATAAGGCTACATATCAAGTCTTTTAGAGGAAGGCAATCTCATTATTCACGGAGAGATAATCCGGGAAAGATTTATTTGCCTGAAGAACTGACTGTAAGCAAAATGCATAAATTATTTTTGAACGAAGTTAGAGTTAACGTCTCCTACCATGTTTACTACCAAGTTTTTAAAAACGAATTCAATATTTCGTTTGGTGTTCCTAAAACGGACACTTGCGCTAAATGCGATGAGCTAGCATTAAAAATAAATTCTGCCATTGACATTGACACAAAACAACAACTTATTCAAGAAAAAGATCTTCATTTGCGAAAAGCCGAAAAGTTCAGACAAATAAAAAATCATTACAAATTAGAGGCTAGGGCCGGTAAATGTATGGCAATATCTTTTGATTTCCAACAAAATCTACCTTTACCACACATTAGAACTAGTGACGTCTTTTATAAGAGTCAGCTTTGGTATTATGTGTTTGGAATACATGACCTGGCAGATGATTCAGCTGCTATGTATGTATATACAGAGGATGTGGCAAGAAAACGCGCTAACGATGTCACATCCATGATTTTACACTACCTAAATAATAAAGATTTGACGAATAGTCATTTAGTCATTTTTAGCGATGGTTGTTCCGGGCAGAACAAAAACCATGTTATGGTTTATTTTCAGTACATGTTAGTACATTCGTTGAAATTATTTAAGAAAGTCGCCCATGTTTTCCCAATCCGAGGTCATTCTTTTCTTCCCAATGATCAGGATTTCGCTCTTATTGAAAAGAAGAAAAGAAAAAATAGCCCGGAAGTTCCCGAAGACTGGGATACTTTAATAAAGGAAGCAAGCAAGAATAAACCCTTATCCTTTTGCTGTAGTTAATATGACTCAAGACATGTTTTTCGACATTCAAAACGCATGCTTTCCATATTTTCTTAAAACTCCCCGACCAACGCTAGGCCTGCGGGAAGATTATTATTATTATATTACATTATAGAAATATCTTTCGATTCTGAATACGTTAAAACTAAAAATACTTATTCCGGATTATGGACACACTGTGCTGTTCGAAATAAAAAAGTTTTGCAAAACTACATAGAGCTAAAGGCGTTGTACGAAAAACCATTAGCACTAAACAGTGTCAAAATAAAAAATATAATATCTCTGTCAGCCTTTCTGAAGAAGCCAGCTAGTGTTGCATTTTATGAAAAATTTAATGTCAACGAATCTGCCAGTAATGTCGATATTGACGAGGATGATAATAGTGACGGGTGTGACTAATATTAAATAAATATATACATTTATCTTTGGCCGGATTTTCGAATTTATTTGTAAATTTAAATAAAGTGTATATTAAGAATTTAGTACATTTAATTTTAAATTTGTCAAAAACTGCCAATGTCAGATTTTTTTTCCTAATTTACAAAAAAACTGTTTCTCATGTAACATTCTAATATATCTTCAAATCTATAAAATACAAGTGTATTTACTTGACGGGGTCCAAAAAAGTTATAAAGTTAACCATATCGGTTTGACGAGGTTTTTTTCATATCCTGAAAATGTTGAAATATTGACATTGGCTGTTTTTGAAAAAAACCCTTCAATTAAGGAACATATGGGAATGACCCGGAAACATTTTGGTAAAAATCCAATATGCCGGAATAAGACGGCGACCTAGTGAAACGTTAAAAAATTATCACTGAAAAAACTAATTATTCAATTTACCTCAAATTTTACACAAAAATCTAGTGTTAATTAGGAATGAACAGGCAATATTTTGGTATGAATATAAGATGGCATCCTAATAAAATATTTAAAAAACAGCCTGAAAACACTACTTATTAGATTAATTTCAAATTTTGTGCAAGCATTAAGTGTGATATAGTTTGATATAGAGATAAACTGGTAAAGCTGTGGCACGAATTCAAGATAGCGGAGCAAAATGGCGGCCAAATAAAAGTTTAAAAAATCAACGTAAAAAAAATCTTATTCAATTGACTTTAAATTTTGCAGAAAAATTAAATGTTACATAGGGATAAACTGGTGAAATGGTGGGTGTTAATGTAAAAACTACTTATTGAATTTATTTTAAATAACGCCCAAAAATCAAGTGTGGCATAGGTAGAAACTGGTAAAATATTGATATCTAGGAATTCAATATGATAACACAAAAAGGCGCCTAATAAAAATATTTGAAAAGACAGTATATGTGTTACTAAATGACTATCTACTGAACTAATTCTTTCACACTTCACTATTCCTAATAAAAAGAAAGATTCAGGTAAAGGAAATTTACCGATTTTTTTGACAAATGATTATTTAAATTAAATTGATAATTTTAAAACTAAAAAAATGGTAGCCTGTTACATGTCTCCTGTTGTATCTCTAGGTATTCGCAAATTAAAAAAAAATTAAAAGATATTAAAGTTAGAGAGAAAATAAAAAACCGTTTGAAGAAAATGTCCAGTACTCTTTGAAACTCAAAAAAAAACTTTTAAATGCAAATTGGTTTTTATGCTACAGTTTGTTGAAATATACGTACATGATCTTTAAGATCGCTAGGTCGTTAAGTAATCCTTACATATTTTTTGTACGCCCTGTATATTTTTTGCGTAATTCAGATCCTACAGATTATAAAAAAATAAAACTTATGGACTCTCTAACAAAAAAACTTTAGATCAAACTGCTAATAAAATGAAGGAAAAATCTTATATAAATACACCTTCCCGTAGTAAGCCATGGAAAAACAATTGTTGTGCTTTTCTATTCAACATGAACATAAAATAAAATAACACTCAAAAGCTCATATTCTCAATTTATTTTATATTCGCGGAGAATGTTACAAAATATTGGAGAGAACGTGCCATGTTTTTAATGAAAAACATCCTCATTTATCGTCAATGAACAAGAGAAAATTGAAGAGGATTGAAACGAATTTTTTTCGTTTCGGAAAAGTTAAAGTTATAAAAAATGTAATAAATTGTTTACATTATTTTTAACCATATCTACTAAGTTCGAGACTGTTCTAAACTTGTTTTAGTGAACTTAAAAATTATAGCAATCTAACAATCAACAATAAATAAATAAAATAATAAAATTGAATTATAACAAATGTTCTATATGCTGTCCGTTCATTTGAAGACACATTTCAATTCTTCTTTGTACAGTTGCTGTGGCCGTCGAATTTGTCCGTTTTCTAATTCGGCGAAACCTGTTCGTATCCTGTCCACTAAATCTTGTTGGTTATTTACTGTGGAAGCATAAACTTTACCTTTGATGAAACCCCATAAATAAAAGTCTAGGGGTGTTAAATCAGGCGATCGCGGGTGCCATCTCCAAGGGCCATTGGGACCAATCCAGCGATTTCAAAAATTCGAGATAATTGGAGATAAACTGCAGCGGAATTGTGTGCTGGTGTCCCATCTAATTGATACCAATAATTTTGCAGCCAATAGGAATTTCTTCTATAAATTCAGAAACCGTCCCTCGTAGAATTTCCAAATACTTGTCACTGTTTAAATTGTCTTCATAAATACAGTACCGCACCTGATCATTTAATACTATAACCGAAAACATTGAAGCTAAACCTCTCTTGAGAACGCGTTTCGCGTAAAGCGTCCGGATTTTCTGCTGCCCAGAAATGTTCGTTTCTTCTATTTGTTAGTCTTTCTCTAGAAAATTTCGCTTCATGGGTCCAAAATATTTTTGAAAGGAATTGAGTATCCACTTGAATTTTCAAAAACATGAAATCGCAAAATTCTACTCGTCGGACGTCATCACCAGGTCTCAAGGCTTGCACGTTTTGGAAGGAATAAGGGTGCATATGATGTTCGCTCAAGATTCTTTGGACAGATGAAGAAGAAATTCCCAAATCGTTTTCTGCAGACGGTATTGAACTTTGCGGGTTTGCGTGAAAATAAGCTAATGTGTTTATTACGTTATCCTCAGCATTAACCTTGCCAAAACGTAAAAAGTTCGTTTCAATCCTCTTGAATTTTGACTTGTTCATTGGCGGCAAATCAGGGTGGCGTTCATTAAACACACGACACGTTCTCTCCAAAATTTTATAATATTCTCCATGAATATAAAATGGATTGAGAATATCAGCGTTTGAGTATTCTTCCATTTCGATTTAGAAGATTTAGTTTATCACTGACAGCTTTCGATAAATAACGCATACTAATCATCTGTCATATTGGATATTGGATCTCAATTGTTTT
Organism: Kuschelorhynchus macadamiae; assembly: GCA_030620095.1. NCBI lineage: Eukaryota > Metazoa > Arthropoda > Insecta > Coleoptera > Curculionidae > Kuschelorhynchus > Kuschelorhynchus macadamiae. The sequence continues at coordinate 1,607,988 of JAUTXW010000446.1, forward strand.
TCCATGGCTCACCATTGGAACATGTAAACATTTAAGCAAATACATACGATATTTTTATAAAACCCAATTATTTCGAAAATGGTTACGAATAGGTATAGGGAACCTTAATACAGTTCGATAGAAAATGACATTCTACATTTGATAGTGCATAAAGTTATAGGGTGTCCCATTTAAAAAAACAGACTTTAGCGGCTTTGAAAATGTGAATGTTTGCCGCTGAATTTAGGACACCCTGTAAAAAAATAGACAAATTCAATAAAAAAAAATAGAAACCTAAGATTATTTACCGATCGTCTGCAAAATATGAAGATCATATCTTCAAAACTTACAAAAATATGAGATTTTAAAATTTGGTACCCCGAAGGCTCATTTTCGGTTCAAGGTCAAATATCTTAAGAACGCTTGAACCTAGGTATAGGAAATGCTACATAAAATAGCACTAAAATTCTCCGTAGAATCCAAAAATATCATAAAATACAGGGTGTTCCATTTAAAATAAGCAAGTTGATACCAACTTCCGGTTAAACCGGAAGTGACAGGAAGTTGAAAATATTTCAAAAAAGAAGTACCCCTTGACCTTACCATAATCCCAAAATTTGAAATTTTTATCTAAATGGCATCATCAAAAACTTAATGAACGGGTTGCGTGAATAACCCTGTATTCGATGCTATAAATGCACAGTGATTAATGAAATATCACGTATTCCTAGACCACCAAATTTAAGCAAAAATTTGCAGATTAACAAAGGTTTTTGGCTAAATTGGCTTCCATTTCCAAAAAAAAAATTTAAATCTATAGTTCATTTAGATATGAATTCAATTTGAAAATATTTAAAGCAAATATTTTCAAATATATTTTATTTAAGGGTTTCAGGAGGGGCGCAGGCCCTTTAAGCCCTCCCCAGGCTGCGAAAGTACCTGCTTATTTTGAAAGTCGGCGACGTTCTTCAAAACTATGAATAGAGCAGATGGGACAAGCGAATTTTCAGGTAAAATTTATATTCGAATATTTTTAAAACGATACTAAGATGCAGTTTTTAAATATCTCTATAAATGTTATTGCATATTACCCATTCAAGCATAACATTTACGTAAGTTTAAAAGCTGCACACACAAGGTGTTAAACAAGACTCCATTACTGTATTTGTCCCGAAAATTTACAAATTCGGTTGTTAAGATCTATTTGCTATATCAGCTTAATCCTTGTTGAAATTGTAAAAAACAATTTGATACGTTTTTTAAAATTTTTAATATTATTTGAGATGATATGATTTGTTTTGAAAAAAATACATTTTTCTTGCATATTAAGCTGTAACATTTTATTGCAGGGTTTACATTACGTAGAAAATATACAGTGTGTGCAAAAAATATATGTAAAGATTAGCTAAAAACCTAGCGATTCTACAGATCATGTATGTATATTTCATCACCCTGTAGCATAAAAATAAAATAAAATTTTTTTCTTTATTTATTGTTTTAAGAAGTATTGAACACTTTTTCTAAAATATTATAACACTTTCTTTAAAACAACATAACATGTTTTTAAAAATACCGGTAACAGGTGTTACTTTTAGAGCCAAATTTGTCACTACATGGTGACATCGGAACATTCAACAGGCTATATATATATATATATATATATATATATATATATATATATATATATATATATATATATATATATATATATATATATATATATATATATATATATATATATATATATATATATATATATATATATATATATATATATATATATATATATATATATATATATATATATATATATATATATATATATATATATATATATATATATATATATATATATATATATATATATATATATATATATATATATATATATATATATATATATATATATATAGCCTGTTGAATGTTCCGATGTCACCATGTAGTGACAAATTTGGCTCTAAAAGTAACACCTGTCACCTATATTTTTAAAAACATGTTATGTTGTTTTTAAGAAAGTGTTATAATATTTTAGAAAAAGTGTTTAATACTTCTTAAAACAATAAATAAAGAAAAAAAATTAATTTTATTTTTATGCTACAGGGTGATGAAATATACATACATGATCTGTAGAATCGCTAGGTTTTTAGCTAATCTTTACAAATATTTTTTTGCACACACTGTATATTTTCTACGTAATGTAAACCTTGCAGATTATAAAAAAAAGATTTAATGGCTCTCTAACAAGAAAAATGTACATTACATGGCTAATAAAATGTTATAGCTTAATATGCAAGAAAAATGTATTTTTTTCAAAACAAATCATATCATCTCAAATAATATTAAAAATTTTAAAAAACATATCAAATTGTTTTTTACAATTTCAACAAGGATTAAGCTGATATAGCAAATAGATCTTAACAACCGAATTTGTAAATTTTCGGAACAAATACAGTAATGGAGTCTTGTTTAACACCTTGTGTGTGCAGCTTTTAAACTTACGTAAATTTTATGCTTGAATGGGTAATATGCAATAAAATTTACAAGAGATATTTAAAAACTGCATCTTAGTATCGTTTTAAAAATATTCGAATATAAATTTTACCTGAAAATTCGCTTGTCCCATCTGCTCTATTCAGTAGTTTTGAAGAACGTCGCCGACTTTCAAAATAAGCAGGTACGTTCGCAGCCTGGGGAGGGCTTAAGGGGCCTGCGCCCCTCCTGAAACCCTTAAATAAAATATATTTGAAAATATTTGCTTTAAATATTTTCAAATTGAATTCATATCTAAATGAACTATAGATTTAAATTTTTTTATTGGAAATGGAAGCCAATTTAGCCAAAAACCTTTGTTAATCTGCAAATTTTTGCTTAAATTTGGTGGTCTAGGAATACGTGATATTTCATTAATCACTGTGCATTTATAGCATCGAATACAGGGTTATTCACGCAACCCGTTCATTAAGTTTTTGATGATGCCATTTATATAAAAATTTCAAATTTTGGTAAGGTCAAGGGGTACTTCTTTTTTGAAATATTTTCAACTTCCTGTCACTTCCGGTTTAACCGGAAGTTGGTATCAACTTGCTTATTTTAAATGGAACACCCTGTATTTTATGATATTTTTGGATTCTACGGAGAATTTTAGTGCTATTTTATGTAGCATTTCCTATACCTAGGTTCAAGCATTCTTAAGATATTTGACCTTGAACCGAAAATGAGCCTTCGGGGTTAAAATCTCATATTTTTGTAAGTTTTGAAGATATGATCTTCATATTTTGCAGACGATCGGTAAATAATCTTAGGTTTCTATTTTTTTTATTGAATTTGTCTATTTTTTTACAGGGTGTCCTAAATTCAGCGGCAAACATTCACATTTTCAAAGCCGCTAAAGTCTGTTTTTTTAAATGGGACACCCTATAACTTTATGCACTATCAAATTTAGAATGTCATTTTCTATCGAACTGTATTAAGGTTCCCTATACCTATTCGTAACCATTTTCGAAATAATTGGGTTTTATAAAAATATCGTATGTATTTGCTTAAATGTTTACATGTTCCAATGGTGAGCCATGGAAAAACAATTGAGATCCAATATCCAATATGACAGATGATTAGTATGCGTTATTTATCGAAAGCTGTCAGTGATAAACTAAATCTTCTAAATCGAAATGGAAGAATACTCAAACGCTGATATTCTCAATCCATTTTATATTCATGGAGAATATTATAAAATTTTGGAGAGAACGTGTCGTGTGTTTAATGAACGCCACCCTGATTTGCCGCCAATGAACAAGTCAAAATTCAAGAGGATTGAAACGAACTTTTTACGTTTTGGCAAGGTTAATGCTGAGGATAACGTAATAAACACATTAGCTTATTTTCACGCAAACCCGCAACGTTCAATACCGTCTGCAGAAAACGATTTGGAAATTTCTTCTTCATCTGTCCAAAGAATCTTGAGCGAACATCATATGCACCCTTATTCCTTCCAAAACGTGCAAGCCTTGAGACCTGGTGATGACGTCCGACGAGTAGAATTTTGCGAATTCATGTTTTTGAAAATTCAAGTGGATACTCAATTCCTTTCAAAAATATTTTGGACCGATGAAGCGAAATTTTCTAGAGAAAGAATAACAAATAGAAGAAACGAACATTTCTGGGCAGCAGAAAATCCGGACGCTTTACGCGAAACGCGTTCTCAAGAGAGGTTTAGCTTCAATGTTTTCGGTTATAGTATTAAATGATCAGGTGCGGTACTGTATTTATGAAGACAATTTAAACAGTGACAAGTATTTGGAAATTCTACGAGGGACGGTTTCTGAATTTATAGAAGAAATTCCTATTGGCTGCAAAATTATTGGTATCAATTAGATGGGACACCAGCACACAATTCCGCTGCAGTTTATCTCCAATTATCTCGAATTTTTGAAATCGCTGGATTGGTCCCAATGGCCCTTGGAGATGGCACCCGCGATCGCCTGATTTAACACCCCTAGACTTTTATTTATGGGGTTTCATCAAAGGTAAAGTTTATGCTTCCACAGTAAATAACCAACAAGATTTACTGGACAGGATACGAACAGGTTTCGCCGAATTAGAAAACGGACAAATTCGACGGGCCACAGCAACTGTACAAAGAAGAATTGAAATGTGTCTTCAAATGAACGGACAGCATATAGAACATTTGTTATAATTCAATTTTATTATTTTATTTATTTATTGTTGATTGTTAGATTGCTATAATTTTTAAGTTCACTAAAACAAGTTTAGAACAGTCTCGAACTTAGTAGATATGGTTAAAAATAATGTAAACAATTTATTACATTTTTTATAACTTTAACTTTAAATGAGGATGTTTTTCATTAAAAACATGGCACGTTCTCTCCAATATTTTGTAACATTCTCCGCGAATATAAAATAAATTGAGAATATGAGCTTTTGAGTGTTATTTTATTTTATGTTCATGTTGAATAGAAAAGCACAACAATTGTTTTTCCATGGCTTACTACGGGAAGGTGTAAGCATTTAGCAAATACATATGATAGTTTAATAAAAACCTGATTATTTCGAAAATGGTTACGAATAGGTATAGGGAACCTTAATACAGTTCGATAGAAAATTAAAATCTACATTTGACAGTGCATAAAGTTATAGGGTGTCCCATTTAAAAAAACGGACTTAGGCGGCTTTGAAAATGTGAATGTTTGCCGCTGAATTTAGGACACCCTGTATAAAAATAGACAAATTTAATAAAAAAAATAGAAACCTAAGATTATTTACCGATCGTCTGCAAAATATAAAGATTATATCTTCAAAACTTACAAAAATATGAGATTTTAAAATTTGGTACCCCGAAGACTCATTTTTGGTTCAAGGTCAAGTATCTTAAGAACGCTTGAACCTAGGTATAGGATGCTACATAAAATAGCATTAAAATTCTGCGTTGAATCCAAAAATATCATAAAATACAGGGTGTTCCATTCAAAATAAGCAAGTTGATACCAACTTCCGGTTAAACCGGAAGTGACAGGAAGTTGAAAATATTTCAAAAAAGAAGTACCCCTTGACCTTACCTTAATCCCAAAATTTGAAATTTTTATCTAAATGGCATCATCAAAAACTTAATGAACGGGTTGCGTGAATAACCCTGTATAGTAGTACATTAAAACACTAAGACATAAGAGCACGAGCCCTAGGTTGCAGGCGAGTTTTCTGAAAGGCCGGTGAGTCAGTATGAGACGTTATTTGTTCCATTTTGCACTATATTTAAAAAAAAGCATGATATTTAAAAAATATATTTACTGCTGAAGATTTTCAACTTGGTGTCTCATGGTGACAATGTTTGCGAAAAGTGGCAAGTACACAACTTTCTTTACTCGAGAATATTAGCTTGATAACACCATATATTTATGACAGGGGATACAGCTTGTATGTCATAAACGTTATATAACAATACTGAAGCCGTTCAACAGGAAAATGACCGGAATCTGGCAAGGAGCGCAAGCGTAAGAACAGGAATGACATTGACATACCTAATAAATTATTTTGAAATCGACAACGATCGAAGAAATTTAAAAAAATCAATTTTTCCTATTTCATATTATTATTTAGACGAAATCATTTTTTTCTGTGGCCTCGGCGCTAAAATTCGGTAGAAGTGTTTAGTAAGTCTGTCTGATACATGAACTTGCGCTACCAAGAGATTATGGATTCAAAGTGAGGGAGAAATTCCAGAAGCGAAAGCTCGAATTAGAAAATGAGAGATATTTATTAGACATCCATCTCAAATTTTTTTAAATATATTATGTTGAACCCAAAGATGAATTCAAGGACAATGGCTACTCGGCTAAATTATAAAAAATCCAGTCCATGATTTAAAATTTGGACATTCATTCTTTAGGTATATTCTATTTTATATTTCACTAGAGGGTACCCGCGACTTCGTTCGCATATATGACTATAATGAAAGGGATATAAAGAGGTACTTAAATCGCCTCCTTTGAGTACCTCTTTATAAACCACGTTTGTTTTTGCATTCTCTAGCTGTAAAATAGCCAAGCTACTAAGCGAACTTACGCTAGAGCATGCGACATAGAGCTGACCATGGGAAAAACAATCGTAGCGCAAGTCTACTCCAGCTCTACCTAAGGATTGCCCTTGTTAATTGTCAATCAAACTGTTTGCACAAGCTCAACAGGTTGATTGAAAATTAAGTTTTTTATCCATGAATTTTGAGAGTCGCCTATTCTCCTTGCTGGGATTGCAGATTATACAGTAAATATTTCTTAAAGCCGCGTTTTTTGTGTAATTCTGGAATATTTTAGTTTAAAACCATTTTTTTTGTAATATGTCTTCACAACTGCGAGCAGTGTCCTTAAAATCGGGTTAAAAATATAAATAAAAACATTAATAATAATTACCCAAACAGGGTGTTTCCTAACGTCGCTTGTAAAATGAAAATGCAGTACAAAATTTTTTCGGATGTCGCTTCGTTTTTAAAATACAATTTGTTAAATTAAAAAAAAAAAACAGTTTTTTTATTGTTATCTTAAATACTCTTTACCCGCTTGTATTGAGAACTGGCAGCGTTATTTAATATAATAAGGAGCTAATTTAGTACTAACTAAGTTCAGTGTCATTATTAATTGTTTTAAATTTAGTACATTTACACAGAAAATAATTTTGAGAAATAAAAGAAATGTGGTTGCTTTAGAATTAAGCAAAACCTATTAATGAAAAAAATCAGTAAAATATATAAAGCCAATGACCTGATAGTAGTCCAAATCAGTTTAAAATGTTTATGACTGAAATGAACTATTGAAAAAAATAACAGGTACACACCAATTTTTTGCTAGATAGGTGAATTATATTTTTTAATTATTTTTTTGTGTTATTCATGGATATGAATTAAAGTAATATTTATTTTTTCTCGCAGTTCTAGCTCATCCGAATATCACCCAAGTTATATTTAAAAGGAAAGTACCATTAATCAGTTAGATACGGATATGGGGTACCCCAATTTGGTAATGATTTATCATGGGATTGTTCCTGATCTATTGATAGTTTGTTGCTAATTTACCGTTGGTTGGTTTAGAAATAGTTACAAATCTATAACTATAAGGTATCTATACTTAAACACTTGTTTTTAATTTAGTACTGATTTGTTTGCTGTTGTGTTACTAATTTATTGCTAGATTATTAGAACTTTTATTATAATTCTTTTCTAGGGAAATCTTAATTTGGAAAAACCTCCCCGTACCCACTTTTTAACTGACTTCAAAAAAGAAAAAGGTTCACAATTTGACCCTATGTATTTTCTTTATGAATGTACATCCTTTACTCCGCAATTATTTGACCAATTTGGATTTCAGGGAATATTCGGGATACAACCGGAGTGGTTCCATAGCAAGCAAATTTTAAAAATATAACAAATGCCGGAATGACGTCATTTTCAGTTACTTAGGCGAGTACCGGAGTCAATATATATATTGCGTTCACCATATCATCAGGAAAAAAAGGTATGCATGTTAATATCGTTTTTATTTTTCAGGATTTTTAATGGCACACAGTTTAATTTTACTCATGTTTTTAAATTTTGACAATTTTTATGATATTAATACGGGGTTTCTCGCAAATTTTCAGATGCATTGGATCCAGTAGCTACTTATTTATTTTATTAGGGACCACCAAAATGTTAACCTAAGTTTAGGCTTTAAAAACTTTGCATGATTAGAATTAAAAAGGATGAAATAATTTTTTTTTAAATAAATCCTGCCTCAAAAACCGCACTAAAAAGTAAAAAATTATATTTTATTCCATATTGGAAATTTGATTTATGAAGTCGGTGACAAAGTAATATAAACGGTGTCTATTTAATGTGGTATATATACTCAATATATAAATATGTGTTTGTGATTAAGTAGTTAAGAATTAATTTAACGCCAACTTCATAAAGTGAAATTTTTAATGTAGAATAAAATATTATATTTTACTTTTTAGTAACCACTTTTTTTAAGTCGATTCCATTTTTCTATAAAAAATTTGATTAGTTTCATAAACTTAGCAATCTACTTTTTATCACTAATTTGTCAATACAAATTATTAAACAAAAAGCTCTCAAATGCATAAAAAATGCACTTTAGATTTTTATTCATTTGAACGTCGTAACTGGCGTTCGAGGTTTTAGTATTTTTAACGATATGGTGCCTAAACTGTAAGGCTAACTTAAATTTGTTAGAAGAAAATGCCGTGCAAAAACTCACTGATCTGTATGTATACCACGTATTTCTCTATAAGTCACCTATAAAACAAAAAAACCATGGTAGTAAATAAATTCAAAATGTACATACACGCACACACGTACACAAACGTAATACATATTGACAACTTTTGTCGAACAAAACAAAGATGGATATCGGGAATTCTTATCACAAACGAATATTAATTTTTGTACAGAGTGACAAATTATATTACAACAATTAGGATATTAGATATTTAATAAAAATTGTTAACACCACTTTTTATAAATTTAAAAATTGCCCCATATGATTTAGCTAGTATATTTATGCTTAGGAACAAAGGAAAGTAGTTTTTAAGTTATTAGACTTTAGGTCGGATATACAGGTTGTTCAAAGAATACAAAAAAGTGGATTTTAAAAACTAAAAACTGCTAAAAATAGTATTTTTGTGACGGCAGTTTTAAAGGCCACAAAAAATTGTAAATAAAAGCAAAGTAGTTTTTTCATATTACTTATAGTTAAGGAGATATTTAAGGTCAAACGCAGAAAAAGAATTCAATTTTTTGATATAAAAAAGTATCCTATTTGTTGCATACTTTGTGATATATTGCTAATTTTATGATAATTTAGATCGCAAAATAAGGAAAAATACCACAGTATAATCATCTATAAATAACATGACACTAGTTTTATTAGGATGTCATTAAATGACTTTTTATCAAGTTATTAAAAAATATACCTGACCAAAATTTTATCACTTTATGCCATGTCACGCTCGACTCCAACAAAATTTTAAGACAATTTGTTAAGTAAGTGTTTTCGATACTGATTTTTTAAACAATTTATCAGCCCGCCATTTTATTTCGCCATATTGGATTTTTACTAAAATGTTAGCAGTTTTTTCCTATATCTGATATTTGAATATTGAACAAAATTTGAAGTCGCCCTGGTAAAAAAGATCCACACACACCTCCTTTTTAGTATAAGGCTTGTAAAGGTGTCACGAAAAAAAACAATTTTTGTGGTATTGAGAAATCTGTAACCAATTAGTATTTCTTAAATACATTTGAATTATACTCTTAATTTGTTAAAAAAATTTCTATGGATAATTTTTAAATACTCTATTATTTTTAAGCAGAAAATATACTTTTCGTTTATATACTGCTAAAAGCAACCATTTTTCAGAGTTTGATATTTAAATATGGGGTCATAATTTTAGAATTGACTAATAAAATTCTTTTATGGCCCATATAATAGGATATAAAATCCAGAGTGCCAGTAGTAGTAATAAATAATAGATTTGTTACTAGGGGCCTAGGTGGTATATATTTTCTATAATCCCGCAAAGCAAAAAAGTTTTACAATTTCGATGTATTGTAATTGAATCTTTTAAGTTTCAAGAACCAACACTTAGGTAGATGACAAAACCGTTATTAACGTAATAGGCGTAATAACAAAGAGATCTAATATCTTGTGCTGTTTCATTCATAAACTTGTGTATGTTTTGATCCAATAATTAAAGTAAATAAACGTGTACTGCAAGTAAGTGTGACAAAGATTAAAATATCTCTCCTCTTTGTCGGGCTCCAGAAAAGACAACGTTATAAGGTTATAATGACAGACTTCTTTTCTTTTTGCCTTTGACATATAATATGCCAATTAAATATTAGAAATATTTATTTCTTAACTTATTTGTATAACAATCGCCAATCCAAATTAAAATTTATTATTACAGCGGGAGCGGGCATATTTAATAAAATCCCTAATCTATTTTTTTACATTATGCTTAAAAACGTATACCTAAGCTCATTTATTTTTTACTTCCCTCGTATTGTAATCGTGAAAAAATCGCCCTCCTAGATTGTTTCAAATCGTTACGTTTCAGGGTGGATGCCGAAAAACATGTTTTCTGAATTCCCTCGGTCTCTGTGTCTGTCTGTCGGTCGGTCTGCTGTTCGAAGCATAGCCAAAGAACCACTTACCCGATTGACTTCCAATTTTAGTCAAAAATTAAGGATAATATAGAGATGACCTGGTAATATTTTGGTAAAAATCCATTATGCCAGAACAAGATGGCGGCCTAGTGAAACGTTAAGAAAATTATTACAAAAAAAACTAATCCAATTTACCTCAAATTTTGCACAAAAATCAAGCGTTCATACCAACATTTTGGTATGAACTATGAATATAAAATAGCAAAACAAAATGGTGGCCTAATAAAATATTTAAAATATCAGCTTGAAAAACTGCTTATCCGATTAATTTCAAATTTTGTGCAAGCATTAGGTGTGATATGTAGATATAAGCTGGTAAAGTTGTGGTACGGATTCAAGATGGCGGAACAAAATGGGGGCCAAATAAAATTTTAAAAAATTTAATACAAACATACCTTATTCAATTAATTTTAAATTTTGCAGAAAAATTAAATGCGAGAATGGGATAAACTGGTGCGAATTCAACATTACGTAACAAAATGGTGATGTATGTTAATGAAAAAAACTACTTATTGAATTTATTTTAAATTATTTTATTATTAACACACGCGAAGCCTATAAATAACTAGGAGCAAGAAGATAAAGTGCGGGACACGAAAGAAAACCGGGCGGTCCTTAAAATAAAGGTTAATAGTCTTAAGCAAGCGGAAAAGTAAAATTTGTCTACGCAAATGAATTTTATGTTATTTTATTTGTTGTAATAGTTTGCCGCTTCTCCTATGAAGTGGGCCTATAAAGCGGAAAATTAATCGAGGATTTAATAAAGCGGAAAATTAATCGAGGATTTAGTAAATTTCGCACTTGTCCACTTGTAATTGGGATGTGCCTAGAGTCTCCATGCACTTGCCGCTAGAAGGTTCTAGCTATTTCCAGTGGCGCTTATACATTTCATAGTTATACATAGTTATAGAGGCCTGTACTAGAGAAGCTGAAAATAATAGTTTGACTATTTCAATTCAAAATCGAACAGAACGCGCTGCATTTTACACTGGTGTTTCGGAAAGTAGTGTAAGAAAAATTCAAAGAGAACATAATGATCGCTCATGTTCTACTTCACCTTTAAAATCTCCTGGTAAAAAAAGACGCCGATTATCACACAAAGATAAAATTGGGATGGTGATTTTCAAGTAATTCGACGAACAATAGAGGATTTTTATATAAACTTGAAGAAGGTTCCGACCTGCAAACCCCTACTTGGTGCTGCAAAGAACAAAATAGATTTTCCGTACGAGTATAAAACCTTAAATCGGCTTTTATGATCAAATGGTTTTGTTTGGCGCAAGTGCCAAAATAAACGAAAATTGCTCGTTGAGAGACCAAATATTTTTCACTGGCGGGTGAAATATCTATCTATCAGCTGTAAGGCAATATAGGCAAAAAGGACGCAATATTGTGTATCTAGACGAAACCTGGGTAGATAATGATATGACAGTGAACAAATGCTGGCAAAGTGAAAGTGTTACAGGGGTTGTTCAGGGAATCCGCTCTAGTAGTCGCTTTATTATAGTTCATGCTGGTTCAGAAGCCAAATTTGTTCCAGGTGCTGCTTTAGTTTTTCGCTCGGGATTAACAACTGGAGACTATCATGGACAAATGAATAGAGATAATTTTGAAAAGTGGTTGCTCGAGAAGCTTCTACCTAACATTCCTCCCAAATCAGTCGTGGTAATGGATAATGCGTCTTATCATTCTCACGTAGAAGATAAAGTGCCAACTAAATACTCTTCAAAAGCTCATATGATATCGTGGCTCAAATCGAACAATCTTGTATGTGATCCAACATGGAGAAAATATAAATTATATGAAGTAATTTCAGCCAACAAGCCTAGAGAAAAACAGTATAAAATTGGCGGTCTTTTACGTAACCTCGTCATACACCTTTAAGGCTGCCTCCATACATGAGCGACCTCAACCCTATTGAACTTGCAAGAGTAAAAAAATATATTCGAGAGCGCAACACCGGTGAACTTTTGATACACGTCTTTTATGCATAAAAGGGCATTTTTTATTAACAATCAATTTTTGAAATTTCTACCAGTGACGTGCATATGTAATTAACCTGGGTAAATCTGTATGCTCCTTTGCATAGAAGACGTGTATCAAATTTCATGCAATAGCACCAGAATTGGAATGAAAAAAAATGTTTTCTTTTTAAACTTTACCATCCTGTATCTCAAAAGTTAAGATTTTTAGGACATAAAAACACCCCACCTTAACATCAGCACGCAATTAGAGAACGGCCTGTATAGTAATTCACAATGATGGCCCCTGTATAAAGTAATATGACAAACGGAGACAGACGGCCACTTTTGGCATATCAGAGTAGCCCAAAGTCGAACTGCATAAATTAAAATTTTGATAAATCTCGTTCACTGGATCTGATGCTGGCTGCCCTTGTAAAATCTGGACTTGTAAATCGTGTATCACTATACTGGGTGGTCCAATAATAGTGGACGTAGGCAGTAGCCCGGGAACAGTTAATGACAGAACTCAAGAAAAAATATATTTTTAGGTAAATCGATCAAGAAAAATCAAAATTAAATCATTTTAATATTCGAAAGTTCGCCGTTTTTGCAACACAAAGGATATATAGAAGTGCGGTACACGAAAGAAAACAGACAAATATAGATAAAGGTTCATTAAGCATAGTTACATTTTTTAATTATCTGAAGTCCGTATAGTTAAAAAGGAGTGTCATATGATTTAAAGAACGACGGGACACCACTGGTTTAAAGAGATTTCTGGGCCGACCTTCCTAAACCGATTGACTCCGCCCGGTTTTCTTTCGTGTCCCGCACTTTATGCATCACTGCCACATAAGTGCAGTGCATGACAAATACATTTTTGAACAATTATCCTAGTAATCCAATCGCTGCCTCATCTGCGTTTTCACCAGAACAACATTCAACCAAATTAATACATTTCGTAGTTATAGAACCTAATTTAGTATCAAAGCAGGGAACACAGCAGATGCACATGTTTTTAACAGTTCCTACATCGATGGATTCGTCTATTAAAATACTAAATTTACTACATATACTAAACACAAAAACATTCTTGATAAAAGTGGTACATTTGGTTCTTGACATTTTTGACAAAGTTTTCGCGTTTTAAAATGTCTAAATAGTTTTTTAGCAAATTATTAAATCGAACGAAATTATGGTACAATTATTTATGATGGTGCGTTCACTGACTGTTAATGAACTAGGGTAGAAATTATAGTACAATTCCATAATTATGGTACGTCTGGCATCGCAGCCTCCAGTCCGCATGTAATAATTTCGCTATCACCACATTTTTTGTCTCTTTTAAGTAACCCTGTTTTACGGTACTATACGTCCCTAACAATTATTTAGAGACACCCTATATGCAATGAATATTTTTGCGTGCACAGTTTCCGTAGCCCAAGACGGCGACCCACATCGACCAGTGGCGGCTTCTCCTAAGGGTCATTTGGTCAATGACCTACCAAAATTATCTGATTCACATTTCAAACATATTTCAGCTTATTGCAATTTTCTCGTTATTTTCAACCAAGTATCGAATACAATTCCACGCCGCCGGCCGGCGCCCCTTCCCTAATATTATAACTAAATTCTTAGCCATTACATCGCCGTCCGTACTAATATTTCCAAGACGACCGTGACGCGACGTTACTGCTGCTGCATGCTGTCTGGGACTGGCTGGGTCAGGCTGAGAAATAGTCCCCAACAGTTTTAATGGATTATGGAGATCTAACGGCAAAGAAAACAGAGAGGTAAATATAGGCTTTTTTAAGTAAGAGCGAGAGTAAAAATCGTTTTTAAAAGATGCATTGAAGTCGACCGCGCGGTCGGTCGAGCTGGATCGATCGTATTCGATTTTTCAGTTCGGAGTTCGGGATACGTAATCTTATCCCATGTTGCTTTTGTTTTGTTTACGTTACCGAGTGTTACAGGTTACAGTGTTAGATTATTTTATTATTCAAAATAAAATAAAAATATGTCTGTTGTGCGAAACATTTTTTCTCTGAAAACAGCTGGGGCTTTTAATCACGCACGCCGCATTGAATTTAAAGAAAGTGGAACGCCTGTTCCAAACTTAAATATCAAGCATACGACCAAGGACGGGGAAAGGATATTAACACTGTTGCTATGGCAACGCAATGGTGACTATCGGTAAGCCAAATAGAGATGGGAGCAGCATAAAACTGCTGCTGCAGGCGCTTGTCTTGTTCAATATATATATATATATATATATATATATATATATATATATATATATATATATATATATATATATATATATATATATATATATATATATATATATATATATATATATATATATATATATATATATATATATATATATATATATATATATATATATATATACAGCCGCTACTGATGTATAGAGGGGTGGGTGTTTCATGGACTCACGGCACTTCTAGGCCTTATTGAGTTCTTATATCTACCATTCTCTTTCCGAATCGTCAGCCAGCTTATTCATATAAAATAAGTAATTGGGACGTCTTCTTTGAAGATAGTTATAGTTATCCCGCGCTTTCCTCGAATGAATTTCTTGGTTGATAAGATAGTTGAAAATCATCGGGTATAAATATGAATCTATATTATCTTCTTGTTTGTAATCACTATGGTGTAAGTGTCACTTGCCTTCATATTGTGAGTCCTGTCTGCAGTGGCCGCTCTTCAATAGGATCATTTCGTCAATGACCCCCAAAAATATTTCAGAAAATAAATTAATATTATATTATTATTAGCCGCGCGCAGTGGTGCAAATGGTCTCGTTGCGTTCATTCGGCATAATAAAATATGCTATACTAAGCTAGGCTGGACAGTCCGAATTGCCCTGATTATCTTAAAGCTTGACGAAAGTACCCGAAGATTTCACAGCTACCGAGCGGCAGCCAAACGTGATAGCAAATAAAATATGAAATCGCGATTTGGGTCATCGGCCGGTCTCTTCTCATAATTCGATCGATCGGTCGCGGCATTACGTCGGCATGCGGAAGTTCAATTGTTCAGAGGTCGCTAAAGAGTGCTAACGAACTTAATTTTGAGAAAATAACCGAATTCTAGGTAAGTGGTCCCAATTTGCCAGAAGTTAGTATCGAGAAAACTAGTAAAGACAAAAATAAAGAGGTTCATCGAAACTTTCCCAAAGGTATGTACGATTTAGCTAATTGGATATGTGGTGTGACTCATTATTATGTAAAAACGGTGTTAAAGACTTAAAACACTTAAAAGAAAAAATAAAAAAACATGCATTTTCTGCAGATCACATGAAATGTTCGGTGAACTATGCTGTGGTCATAAGTGTTCACGCACTCAGCTAGACACAGCTTAGAGAAAATCCCTTAGAGATTTTAATGAAAATGTATCCAAAAATCGTTATATTTTACACAAAATTATAGATTGTGTAAAATTTTGTGGGGCATTCGAGCTGGCACTACGTGGCCATGATGAAACGGCTCTGTCTGAAAATCCAGGGGTTTTTCGAGGGCTTATAAATTTTATTGAGGAATTGGGCCAAGATAGACTATCCGCTTTAGCAATGTTAAGTATCGAGAATAATTATAAAAAAAGGTTATAAAAGGAATGTGCGTGCAATTTTAACGAACTTGTCATTTAGCATTTTTCCAATTCTAAAGAACGAAGAGTAGCCCTGAACTTCCAGAGAATTTAAAGCTCAATTTAATGATATGACCTCTAAATATAATTCACACAACAACACGAGCCGCCACTGACATTGACCTATCATACTGTAGATATAATGTGATTTATGTGTAGCATCATAACTGAGAATTTAATCACTCCTATAACCTTTTTATGAAAAAAATTCCCCGGTAATGAGAAATTTTACTAAAACCACTCTGTACAAACGTTTGTATTGCGCTGGGTAACACAAATCCGATTAAGAGTTAACCGCACCATAAACAGATTTGTCTTCAAAATAATTCTGGTAAACACAACACACAGCGAAAAGCCGCAAGCCTGTGTATGATACGTATTATGAATTACCATATTTCGTGGCTTTTGTTTACATAAATGGATTATCTAGCGACAGAACAGTTTAAAATAACATATCAAAAAAACATACATAAACGGGCTTATGAAAACTGTACTCCAGAAAGAAACGAAATTTTAAAAATCTTATTTTTGGCTTATTAAATATAGATTTTAAATAAAAAAATTGTTTCTAGTGCAATATGCATGCCATATTTGTGAGGTGAGACTTTAAACAACACATTTGTATATGAGTTACTATTATATTAGTTATTTTTTCCTTAATATGGCTCGTTCTCTTTTACCCCAGCCAGGTGATTTTATAGAAGTCAATAAACATTTTATTAGGAAAAATACAAAATATTAATAAAACTAAACATCTATAAATTCCTTATAAACCGAAATCTAAATGGTAATATATCCTTACATATATTTTGTTCCTAATAATAATGAGACTTAATTGTAATTAAACATACTAAGCATTCTCAAAAATGTCAAGAGCTTTCGAAAATTTATAATATATTCGTTTTTCTTTCACCAAAAGGTTAGGTTCTAGGGTAATTCCAATTATTTGGTCTACAGTAATGAAACTAACGTCAGATTCAACCAAATAAGAAACTTTGCGTTCACTATTTAAGCATTTTAAGGAAGTCACTTTAATTTCACCATCTTCGGAATCGATATCCTCTATTATACATGAATATCTAATATATAAATAGTCATTTTCTTCCCTCCTATAAAGGCAACTACCGCAAATATTCCTTTTTTTATTTGGTCATTTCCACAGGCTCCAGTTCTTCAAACTCTTCTCTTTCTTCATCCCATGGTCTATCGTCAATCTCTGCATATAAAAATATAATATTATTACCTTTGACTAAATTAATAAACATTTGTTTTTGAAATAACACCTTTCCTTCAAGATTAAAAAAAGCTATTGTTGCACCAATATTTAAAAAAGGCGACACTGAAATACCAGAAAACTATAGGCCTATCTCCCTACTGCCAGTTGTTTCGAAAATATTTGAAAAGTGTATGGCACTAAGATTGGTGAGTTTTTTTGAAACCAATGGTCTTTTCTCAAACTGCCAATTTGGCTTTCCACGGGGAAGGAGTACAACCATGGGCATCCTGGACCTAATTTCTTTTATAATAGAGACCTTCCATAGCAAAACGTATGGCACAGTCCTGTTCTGTGATCTCAGCAAGGCTTTTGACTGTGTTGATCGCAGTATCCTCTTGAAAAAGTTACAGTATTACAACTTCTGTAATGATAGTATAGAGATGCTTACATCATACCTGAGTAATAGAACTCAGATGGTGAGGTGTAAGGGAGCGTTTTCGGCGGAGAGAAGTGTTAATATTGGTGTTCCACAGGGCTCAATCCTGTGCCCAATTCTCTTTTTAATATATATCAATGACCTACCTACCAACAGTATATTTAAATACACTCTATTTGCTGACCACACGACTTTATCTTTTGCTGATAAAACATTAGAGAACTTTTTGGGAGGATCTGTGGCTGCGCAGGACGAAGCTGAGGTGTGGTTCTGCTCTAACAGGCTGTTGCTCAACAGGGCTAAAACGGGTAGAATGGTATTTTCTCTGCGACCCTGAGAATGACGACCATAAGTCTCAGGCAAAATTTTTGGGAGTCTTGCTACACTCAGGGCTACAATGGGGTCCACACATAGATGCTGTTGCAAGTATGTTAAATCAGGGAATATATGCTCTACGGAACTTATCATCCTGTGTTTCTCCAAACATCTTGAGAATAGCTTACTTTGCTCTTTTCCAGTCGCATGTCTCATATGCAATCCTTGCTTGGGGACTCTCCTCGGGAGTTCATAGACTGTTTGCCCTCCAAAGGAGAGCAGTGAGGATTCTCGCTCATCTGAATTACCGGGATGATTGTAGCGATGTCTTTGCTTCATTGGGAATACTTATCGTACCATGCTTATATATTCTGGAAAATCTTTTATTTGCCAAACGGAGCACAACCTACCTGACTCATGATGAAATACATGAGTATGATACAAGAAATAAAAGGGACCTTGTACCCCTTTACTGGCGTCTGAAGAGGTGTCAGGACGGTCCTGGATTTTGGTTTATAAAATTTTTTAATGCCTTGCCTTAAACCACAAGAACTTACCATATAAGAAATTTCGTAATAAAATAAAACAGATACTTACTGTGCATTCATTTTATTGGTTTCAGGAGTTTTTAAATTTTACATTTTAGATGTGATATAATTACTGTGTAAATCGTTGTGTTGCTTTTGCAATTCAAGCTTTAATAATGTATGTGTATGTCATCACTTTAATAAATTAGGACCTATATGTTTACTAGAAATTAAGTTTATTGTGCTTTTTATTATAGTTTATCCTTTTACTTTGAATATATTGACGTGTGTAAACATTTTACTAGATGTATTTGACATGAATAAATAAATTGAAATTGAAATTGAAATGTTCCTTCACTCAGATTTGAACTTGATAATTCTTAATTTTGTCTCTTTCTTTTATGTTGCATGACCTTTTGACTTTCTTTGTTAATATCTGGTAATTTTCTAACTGGTATTTTTTTTCCTTTCCCCTTAATTTTTTTTATTCCTTTCCACCTTTTTTTGTCTGATTCAAGTTAGAACATCTTCTGTCGTTAGGACCTCTCCGTATGCTAATTGTTTTAAGCGTGGTATAACTTTTTATACGGTGGGCTCAGAGGCAGAAGTTCCAAGAAGTTTATTTTAGGATGCATTCCATGCGACGTTCTAAATATATTCATGAGTTCTTGCTTCGTAGGACTGACTAGGTCTTGCAAGCTTGAGGCTTTATTACAGGCCTCACTTATAGTTCGATTGGGTGTATCCTTAGAAATATTTCTGTGTAGAGGATCACATGATGATTGAGGTTCATTGTTATTAGTTATTGCATTTATCTGCAAGTCAACATCGTTATTATTAGTGCCATCAGTGGGGGCTGTAGGTGAAAATGTTTTTTCTCGATAAAACTTAAGCTGTTCGGAATGAAATTCTTTTTCAGGAAATTTGGAAGGATTCACGGGGTATACACCAGTACTCTCAAATCCCGAAATGATATTCCTAGATATCATAGATTCTTCCCAAGTTGCGGAAAGGAATTCGACAAACTTATTTTTTGCTAAACGACCGATATCTTGCCCCGTCATTTGTTTCCCGTAGGCAACCAATTTGCGATCCCATGTATACTTCACAGACTTGAAAACACATTTGTCTAATGGTTGAAGCCTATCAGTCAAGTGGCTTGGAAATTTTATTAACTCAATATTATTATTTATTGCGGCATCAATAATTCTCACGCTTATATGACTACAGTGACCATCAAGTAAAAGTAGAGCTTTCTGTTGTGGCTTGTTTTGTTTTACCCAAAGTTGGTTTACATGAGGAATAAAACCATATGTGAACTGCGGCTCCCCCATCCATCCATTCTTACTAATAGCGTATAGCGTTCCTTCTAAAGCCTTATCCGAAATCCACCTGGCTTGTACAGCCGCACCCTTGAAAATAATCAAGGGTGGCAGATAGGTACCATCAGCTGCGATGCAAGCAAGGACTGTTGGGTTCTCCCTTCCGGAGCCTCCAGAAACACGATACAGAGCTTCTCCTATCACTTCAATACCTTTAATACGCGACGGATCACTGTTCAAGCCATTTTCGTCGGCGTTAAAAACAAATAATGACATACCAGGCAGATCTAGCCCATTTTCTTGAACAGTCTGTTTTAAATTATGATAAAAATCAAAAATGATCTCGGGTTTTCTTGCATCTTTACGAAGTTTTTGAAGGTGCTCAGGCTTCTTTAGAGATAACGTAGGGTGTCTGAAAATCTTGTTTTTATGTCATTTGTTTTAATACATTCCCCCACTAATCTTAATAGTTCTGTCTTATCGCAAGGAAAGTCCAATTTTGCTCGCATTTTTAAGCAAGAAACAATGTGATTTTCAACATTCATCGGTATTATTAGGGAAACACCAGCACCCATTTTATCAAATTGGCACTTGTCTACACTTTATCCTATTACAAATAACCGATACTGGACCACGGTAAAATTCTGTAGCCGCCCTATAGGTTTTTTTTCTCTTGAATATCGTCAACAGCCCTGGCTAAATCTGCTAAAGTATAGGCTGGTGGGTCTCGCTTTTTATATAGGTAGGAGGTATAGATCTAGAAAAGAAGGAAGAAATCCGCCCGTTCTCATTTACCCCAAGCAGGTGTTTTCATTTACCCGTTTATTAGTTTAGTTAGGGGTAAATGGAAACACTGCCCAAAAAACCGCCATACGTTAAATAACCTCAAAATGAATATTTGCAGATGGATAAAGAACTTATAAGTAGTCTGTCATAAAAGGGATATTTAACTTACCTAAAGTATGTTGCCAAAATTTTCAGTATTTTAAACACTATCAAAACGCACAAGCAGGATTAAAAACATAAAAGAATTCATAAAGCAATAGCTTGCAAACAAACAACTCTGGCTCGTCAGGGAAGATGGCGTGAGACGTCAAGAACGTCAAGAATCCGACTCGTAGTAAAGCGTTGTTCCCAAATGTACTTTAAGTTATTTATTCTTGCTGTTTCCAAATACCCCTGTTTCCAATTACCCACATTGACCCTACATAAAAATGAACAGGTAATATTTTGGTATGAATATAAGCTAGCAAAACAAAATGGCGGCTTAAAAAATATTTAAAAAATCAGTGTGAAAAAACTGCATATTAGTGCAAATAGTATAAAGAAAGGACCTTTCTTTAGGGACTAAGTGGTTAAACCACAAAGATTCGTAGGGCAACAGTTAGCCATAAAAAAGACACATAAAAACCAGAGATTTGTCAAATTTTAGCAAATGATTCTTGGTTTGTTTTCTAGCCATGAAAGCTCGCTTCAAATTAGATTTTTTGGCTCCAAAAGTAGCAGTTTTTAATGTAGATGGGCTATAGCATAATTACTTGGCCGAAAAATATCTTTTATGGGGTAATTAAACCTCCAACTTTTTTTTTCTAATATTGGATGGCCAAAAAGTAGAAATATCTGTCAATTTTGTTGCCACAACATAACCAGATATATTCCAGCAAGTAATGAAGTTAAATTATAGTAAGCATAGCTGTTTAAAATGCCAGAATATGGCATTTTTAATCAATAGAAATCGAGGTCAGAATATAATCAATAAGTACGCATTTTTTCCAAATTCCAATCAAACATATTTTAGCAAGTATTTAAGTTTAATTATATTAATAATAGCTATATAAGAATGCCGGATTATGACATTTTAAGACAACAAAAATTGAGAGGAAAAATATGACTTTTATTATCGTATTTTTGTTTCAAAATTAAACTAAAATTGGGTAGTTTTATTTCGCTTATTTTTGCTATAGTATTGCCAAAATATGCCACATTTTCAAATTTACGTTTATAACCTATAAAACTATACTTAACCAAACTGAAGATATATTCAGAAAAACGAAATATAAATTATTTACCATAAAAAATGTCTAATAAAAAGATTAAATATTCCACCACATATATAATTTTGGTACGCTAGCTCCTGGATCTTAAATTAGCCATTTTTTAGCAAGTACTAAAGGCAAACCAAGTGGGCATTTTTATTGGCAAATTTTTAGTAAATGTTGCTACATTTTGGCTACATTTAAAACTTATCGCCATTTGATAAATATTTGCTTACAAAGTGGCCAATTTCAAGGAATATTTGCTTAAAACACAGCCCAAAGCTTTTTATGATCCACCATGATTGAAATCAAAATTAAACTAATCTCCTATCAGCCATTACTTGACCACTTTAAACAAACATATTCTTTCTAACTGCAAATACGTATTTTCATGCATGTTTTTTTTTACGTCATAAACCCTTTAATCACTTTTTTTAGTAAAATACATTTCCAAACTAAAAAATAAAAAAAAATATTTGTAGAAATCGAAATTTTTAGTTTCAAGGAGGGGCGCGTGTTTTACATGCCTATCTTAGATTGGCAAGTGTATTTTGCCCCTACCAACCGTCAAAATCTTTGCATTTCCTCTTGGTCATAAATTCTTATACTGATTGGCTCTGTCAATACTATTTCCATATAATTTGAAACAATTGATGATTTATTATACAAATGAAGAAAAGACAAAAAATGAGAAATTATTTAGGTACATTTCGGAAAAAAATGTTACTCAAATTTCGGCTGTAAAACAAGTCAGAATTCAGCTAAAAAAGCTCGATTTTAAAGTCAAAAAGTAGCTAATAAACCCAACCATAAAATCAAAAGAGAGGGTCGTATAATTGCCAATTGGCTATTTTTACCCCATTATGGCCGAATTATTGTTCCCCACTTTAGCCATATTTCCGTCTTTATACTGTAATAAAACTGTTATTTTGGCTAGCCATTTTAGCTAATTAGCCAATATCACAGCATTTTAGGCCATATATGATTATATGTGCTACTTGGGTAGTAAGTTTAAGTTTATCCCATTCTAATGCTGAAATTGAAAGACAATTTAGCCAAAGCCATGTAATAAAAAACAAATTACGCAATCGAATGAAATTATTAATGTTAAATTCAATATTAGCCATTCGTAACAGTTTGCATAAAACCAATATTTGTTGCAGATTTTATCATTCCCAATGAATTGATACATGAAATAAAATGTAACGAAACTTATTCGTGTACTGGAATGATAATGATGATTTAGAACTGGGCCTTGCAATATTTGACAATATTGAATGAAAATTAAGTAAGTACGTATATCCTAAAAACTGTATGTAACTTTTTGAACTTTTTTTTGAAACAATAGAAAATAGAATGTTTAAATGAAATTCCTGTTTTTTTTTTAATTACCCACGTCAAGATTTGTCCGTCAAAGTCTCATTAAAAAAATTGTAGCTGGTAGTAGTGCTTTGTGCTAATTTAACAGTTTCTAGAGGTTTTAAATCGTCAGTCTGGTGAAAACGCATATCCAAGGGTTGGCAACACTGCCAACCATTATTAAAATTTAATTTAATAATTATTGTTAAATCTCAACTTATTTCGTTCATAACCTTGTACATATATTGGTATTCGTAAATAGAGAAGATATTAAAGTGGATATGTCTACTTAAAATCAGATTAAAAGGCGACATGGAACACTTTCTTCTACGAAATTCATCAACGACGAACACTAAGCTACTCAGGAAAAAACACCTTGATCAGGCAAAATTGTTCCAGTCCAATGAATGTAACAGGAAGAGAACAAATACATCCTCAAGGATCTAACAAACCCTTTCCTCTTTACTTACTTAAGTATTTTAATCGTGAAAAATCACCATCTGAGATTTTTTCAGATTTCAGGGTCTCTAGATGCCGGAAAACATGTTTTATTAATTCCTTCGGTCTGTCTGTTTGCGGCATAGCTAAAAAACTACTTAACTTCATTGACAAAAATTATATGGAGATTACCTGGTAATATTTTCGTAAAAATCCGATATGTAGAAGCAAAATGGTAGCCTAGTCAATTATTAAAAAAATTATTACTAAAAAACTACCTATCCAAATTACCTCATAATTTGCACAAAAATCAAGTATTACGTAGGAACCAACTGATGAAATGTTGGTAGGAATTCAAGATGGCGGAACAAAATGGTGATCAAGTGAAATAGTTGTAATCGCGAAAAAAATTCCAGGTTTTACATATATGTTTACGTTTTAGTGTCCCTAGATGCCCAAAAATTTGTTTTCTCAATTCTATTGGTAATATTGTGATAAAAATC
Source organism: Kuschelorhynchus macadamiae (assembly GCA_030620095.1). Lineage (NCBI taxonomy): Eukaryota > Metazoa > Arthropoda > Insecta > Coleoptera > Curculionidae > Kuschelorhynchus > Kuschelorhynchus macadamiae. The sequence goes on from JAUTXW010000446.1 coordinate 1,632,484, forward strand.
CAATTGGGCGGAACAAAATGGCAGCCTAGTAAAATATGTTACAGAGGAATCAACCTGTAATATTCTGGTACGAATCCAAGACAGCAAAACAAAATGGCGATCTAATAAATTACACTTATGAAAATTTAAAACGACTCAGACAAACTTTATGTAATATTTGTAATATGATATTTTCTGATTCCAACAAGCGATTTAAATAAACTTTTTTCGTTTTAAAGGTACATCATTAGACTTTATTCTTGGGCAGGAGGTTTGACGTAAAATACAATTAATCTCAATATACAGGGTGATTAAAACATATGTGTTTTTTACTCAAAATTTAACCACATTTCTGAGTTAAACAGCAAATCCCAAAAATTATGCTTATCATGTCAAATGATAGCCCCAATTTTGTTTTAAAACATGTTTTTTAAAAATCTTTGCCAACTTATTCCGTTTTTAAACTATCAAGCTTTTTGCACACCTCTCGATATGTGATATTACCATATTGGTAAAAAAGTTTTACAACAATTACCATTAAAACACATTTATTAGCAAAATTAACCTTAATAAAACACTATTTTTAAAACCGAAAGTAAAATAAGAAAGTATAGACAAGTATAGGTACTACAGGTTCAGTGGCGGCGCGTGTTGAATTATATTGGGAGGTCAATACTAAATTTAAAAATAGGCATATTTAAAATAAATATCTTATCTTTAAATTGAGCTTTAAATTATCTTGAAGTTTAGGTCTACTCTTCGTTCTTCAGAATTGGAAAAATGCTGAACGACACGTTCGTTAAAATTGCACGCACATTCCTTTTATAAACGATTTCTCGATACTTAACATTGCTAAAGCGGATAGTATATCTCGGTCCAACTCCTCAAAAGAATTTATAAGCCTACGAAAAACCCCTGGATTTTCAGACAAAGCCGTTTCATTATGGCCACGTAGTGCCAACTGGAATGCCCCACAAAATTTTACACAATCTATAATTTTGTTTAAAATATAACGATTTTTGGATACATTTTCATTAAAATCTCTAAGGGATTTTCTATAAGCTGTGTCTAGCTGAGTGTGAATATCAACACTTCCGACCGTTGCATAATTCACCGAACATTTCATGTGATCTGCAGAAAACGTTTTTTATTTTTTCTTTTTTTGTTTCAAGTCTTTAACACCGGTTTTGCACCATAATGACGAGTTCAACAAACAACAAACAAACATAACAGTAAAATGAGTAAGAGACTTCACAGCCACATATCCAGTTAGCTAAATCGTACATACTTTTGCGAAAGTTTCGATGAACCTCTTTATTTTTGTCTTTGCTAGTTTGTCGTATACTAAGTTCTGACAAATTGCGACCACTTACCTTGAATTCTTTATGTAAATCAATTTTCATCGATTAAAAACGTCCGAAACAATATCGAGTTAGAATATCGACCGCACGACCTCTCAACAACTAAACTCCCGCTTGCCGACGTGATGCCGCGACCTATCGAATTATGAGAAGAGACCGGCTGATGACCCAAATCGCGATTTCATATTCCATTTGCTATCACGTTCGGCTGCCGCTCGTTAGCTGTGAAATCTTCGAGTACTTTCGTTAAGCTTTAAGGTAATCAGGGCAATTCGGACTGCCCAGCCTAACTTAGTATAGCGTATTTTATTATACCTAAGGAACGCAACGAGACCATTCGAACCGCCGCGCGCGGATAATAGTGACGCGTATTTAACTTTTCCCAAGGTTCGCGTTTTATTACAACTATTAGGAGAGATGGTCAAACGAATAATTTATTTTCTGAAATATTTTTGGGGGTCATTGACCAAATGACCTGGAGAATTGCCTCTGGAATATCATTTATGACATGACTAACATCGATAGTAAAGTACAATTTCTCACAAAAACCATATTGGATATCTTTAATAGGCATGCTGTCCTGAAAGTACGTAGAAAGCCCTATTGCCCATGGATAACTGACAATATCAAATTTATGAAAAATCTCAGAAATCGGTGATTTTAGGCGCACTAGACTGCCAGAGCAATGGAAATACCACAAACAAATCAGGAATCTGGTCACTTCTTCAATTAGAGCTGAGAAAAGAGCGTCCCTTGATCATAGATTTCAAAATTGTTCTGAAAAAGACCAATGGAAAGAACTAAAGAGATCAACTCAATGCAGTCTTTACACAAGTCGCTCAAAATAATAACTCCCCTAACCAGGCACTTATAAATTTTTATAGAAACAACCTTTTAGTAAACAAGACCTTTGAATTTCACACTGTCTCAGAAGAAATAATCTCTAACACTATTATTATTAAATAAAGTCGAAAGCCTTTGGTGCGGATGACCTAAATATAACCATCATCACTTTTTGTTGTCCATTTATAATCCCTTATATAACTCACATCATTAACAGTTGTGTTCGGGAATCTTATTTTCCAAAGCCCTGGAAATTAGTAAATGTCATACCTTTGCCTGAAGTTAAAAACCCTACTGAGTTTGGACAACTGCGATCTAAGATCTTGGAAAAAAGTTATGGAGACTCAAATGGTTTCTTTTATATTAAATAACAATATGATACCAGAAAAACAATCGGGGTTTATAGCTGCTCTAGAGCACTATCAGATATAGTGGTCGACGTGGCAAGAGCGCATGATCAAAAAAGGGCCTCTATTACTCATATTATTCGATTACACAAAAGCGTTTGACATGTAGCATCATGGCACCTTATTGGCGGTTTTAAAACATATAGGATTAAATGAAGCATCAATGTTACTTGTATCGTCGTTTCTTTCTGACATGGCTCAGTGTGTAATCCTCGAGGGAGAATGATCAGGAAGACGTGGTGTTGAGGCAGGTGTTCCTCAGGGCAGCATATTGGGTTTCCTTCTTTACTGCATTTATACATTTCAATTTATAAGGTCTCTTGATCATTGCCAATATCACTTATATGCTGACAACACCCAGCTGTATGCCTCGTTTAAGCCTGACATGGCTGAAACTATAAATTTTCAAATAATCCAGGACTTACATAATTTGCTCTCCGTTTTTAGTGACCACCTCTTAAAAATTAATCCAACTAAATCAGTAGACATGTTATTTTGTAATGAGAATATTCAAAATAATCTACTGGAAATAATAAAACCTAAATTGGGAGATAACTATTCGATAATAGATAATAAACTAAAATTTAAAGACCACATTACTGCTTGTTTAAAAAAGGCATATTCCATGTTAAGACAAATCTATTCAAAAAGACATTATCTTTCTCAAAAGACCAAATCCATGATCTTATTCTGTTCCACATTAACTTTGCAGATACCATATATGGTGCTTTTCTAGACGTGGTGGATGACGGGAGAATCCAGAAAATACAAAATTGTTACATCCGTTTGATCTACGGAATGAGACGCAGACATAGAGTGTCACATAAGCTGGCTGAATTGGGTTGGCTTGATATGATTCACCGTCGTAATTTGCACTAGGTCTGTTTTTTTTTTATAAGATTCTAAAATTTAATCTCCTCCATACCTTCACAGAAAGCTCGTGTATCGAACAGATGTTCATAACTTAAATATACGCAGATAGTATCCTTTAACAGTACCCTCTCATAAAAAAGAATTTTTCAAAAAAAATCTTTTTAACGAATAACTTTATCAAATCAGCGTTTTTAACGAATAATCTCTCTCTCATTTCGTTAACCTCCGTTACTCATCTCGATATTTTATTTGTTTTAAAAGACGGTATTAATTTAGTAAGGAAGCTATTTTTAAATAGTGTTATCATTTAGTAGCAAATTTAAATTTATTCTTTTAAGTTTTCTTTTTGTATTTATAAACATTTGAAATATTTTTTAGGCATGGAAATACTGGCTACAATAGCACCTTCTTTTTAAAAGAAAGTTGAGTAAGTAGCCCTTTATTCCCAAATATTATTCTTACTTTTGTAACATTGTATGTTTTTTCTTCGAAATAATAAACCTATTATTATTATTATTGGATGATTTTAAGAGTCCTCGGTTAGGGATAAAGTTGTTACTCCACATGCAAATGATGATCAAGACAAACTATATTCTAGTATTTTGTACAAATTGTCATTCTGGGAGTATGAATTTTAAGTATACTTTGAAGTGGCTTTTAGATTTTTTTGTACTTCTCTATAATTTTATTATTAAGCTAGTCATCATATATATATATTATATGATTACAAATAGAAAGGTTTATAGATTAAGGGGTTCGTTTAGGTGTGGATTGAGAGAATCTCAAAATGCACTGACAAATTTAGGGAGAAGACTCTTAAATAGACCAAAAAGCACGATTTTCGCTATTTGCACTATATTTTCAAACATATGCAAGAAGTTATATTTTGTTTTTATTTATTAACAAGGAAATTATATGTTTCTCATAGCATGTGTTGAAAGCTATCGTGGGCAGATTAGTCCACTATTATATCTTACAGTGCATTCATATTACTTAATATTTTTTTGTAAATATCTACTGGTATTTGCTTAGAATTAAGAAATAAATTGGAAAAAAATGGTTATTTGAATTAATTTTCTTTATAATTTTTATATTGTCAATAATCAACAATTTTTTTAAGGTGCGGCAAAAAATTAAGACGAAAAAAACCGTTACTTATACCTCATATAATTTTTACGTTTATACAAATGTATAAAATTCCTTTGGCTTTAAATTAAGACCAATTATGTTTGCTTGCAAAGGGCAATCAATTTGTTATTCCCAAAAATGTTCAAGTACGGTCCTGGTTCCATTAACAGACACGATATTTTGCTTATATTTTTACTGTATAGGTGCGTATATATATATATATATATATATATATATATATATATATATATATATATATATGTATATATATGTATATATATATATATATATATGTATATATATATATATATATATATATATATATATATATATATATATATATATTATATATATATATATATATCGTATATATATATGCACAAATATATATGTATATATATATATATATATATATATATATATATATATATATATATATATATATATATATATATATATATATATATATATATATATATATATATATATATATATATATATAAATGTATATAAATGTATATATATATATATATATATATATATATAAATGTATATAAATGTATATATATATATATATATATATATATATATATATATATATATATATATATATATATATATATATATGTATTTATATAAATATATATATATATATATATATATATATATATATATATATATATATATATATATATATATATATGTATATATATATATATATATATATATATATATATATATATATATATATATATATATATATATATATAATGACTATATCTTTAATTTTCAGTTGGTTTTTCACATGTCATTAAATATTGTTAGTTCATTTATTAATTTATTGGTTATGCCCATTATAGATAAAATGAGACGGTAATGCATTAAAAAATAAAACAAAATATTCTTATAAGCTTTTTATTTAATATTATGAAATTCAGAGATAAATAAAACAAAAAAACAACCTATATTTCTATCTCTTATAAAAACAACTATATATATTTACAAAAGGTCCTAAAACATTGGAAAAGTACACATGCAAACTCTCCTTTAAAGCATCCTGCCATCTAAACTCATCACATTCTGGCAAAAGCAAAAATGCCTAAAATAGCTCCATCTTGACATACAAGCATCCATGTGAAATAAAGGGGTTTCACTGACCAAACACTTAAAAAAATAACCCTTGAAATAAAAAACTATTAATTTAAAACAAAACTTAAAATTTTTCAACACCTCATATTTCTGTTTCCCTTCAACAGTACCCTGTTTTAAGTATTGTAGTTCATTTAACCATTGTTTTAGGACCTTAGGGTACACCATTAATACTAAAATTTAAAAAAAAAAACACCTGCACTAGTATATCGAAATTTCGAAACAAACCCTGTTTTATAACCTACGGAGCTGTAGGATTAATGTTAGAATCTACTTGATTATTAAAAAAGAAACATGCCTCTCGCACCCTATGAATCGAAAGCAGATGTGAAAAATTACCTATCAAGTGCAGGGTGATTTCCATTCTTGGTAGATAAAATAATGAAAACATGAAACTAGATTTTATTCAAAAACAATTGACTATTGAACTTAAAGAATTACACAAAACTGATGAAAAACTCTTTGATTTAATTTTATCTTTTATTCAATTCTAGGCTAGCTTGATACAACATACTCTATCTTCAATTGTGATTTCATTTTCATGCCATCTCTTCAGAAATCGAACGTTAACAGAATACCAAAATTCCTGTTGTATATTAATTTACAGAATAAGAAAATGAACGTAAAATAGTATTATCACCATCTCGGTATTTTTGTACATACACTTTTAAACCTACCAAATACTTCAAAAAATTAAACAATGAATTTATTCCTAAAGGAAACGTCCATAGCAAAAATATCCCTTTTAAAAATTAATTTACTATACCTCAACATAAATCAGCAATGTTTCAAAGATGCTTCAGCAACAATGCTACAAAATTATATAATTTTCTTCCAAATGCATTTAAGCTTTTCATTATTAACAAATTTAAATTTCATTTGTGCTTATTAAGTAGGCAGTGAGATATACTGTTACTGTTTGACTATGTTTGCTGTGGCAATAATTCGGGATATATGTCAGGGAATCAATAGTGTTTTTAGTGTATTCCTTCAGTTCATTAAATTAGATTCTCTTTAGCATTTTGTTAACACATTTACTTTATACTTAGTTATGGGGAGGTGATGGTTAAGTAGGAGTAGCCATTATTAAATCTAAATGGTTCGACTTATGGTAAAACAAATTACAAATTTCTATCTCAGTTTTTTATATCTTTTTGGTTATGGCATTCACTTTTAGTTATGTTAAATTTAAAACTGAAGCTAGATACACCACCATTGGTGGTAGACTTTACAGCTTCTTAAAGTTGAAAATTGACACTTTTCAAAGTTTAAAATACAGCGTGTTGCATTTAATAAACTATTTCTCAAATATATTGGTATTTTTTTTTAGATTTTATAGTTCGTAGTTTTTTATTAATTTAAAAATATAAAACTCTCCACAAGTTTCATATTTTTCTTTATCTTTAGTATGATTAACGGAGAGGCCTATTTGAAGATATCGGGATCACCTTCTACAAAAAATTTAAACTTTTAGAATCAAATATCTACTTTGAATTAGAAAAATCATTTAGTGGTTTGTGCTACAAACGACCATTTTTTAACTGTCTCAAAAGTAAAAATGTAAATGTTTAAATAAACCATACTCCATCCAAATAAAAAAGAAAAAAAAAAATTGAGGTATACCATAAATCTCCTCGAAATGATAAAGAGTTTTATTATTGATTGTATATTAAGGAAAACCTTTTTTTTTTAATAAATGTACCATCTATATGTTTTGATAACTTAAAAATTATCAAAAAATTAAGTGGTTTATTTAGAGACAATCTGTAACGAAATCTGAAAACAAAACACAATGCCGAAATATTTTTAAGTTCTATGATATTTACTTAAAATTTTGAAAAAGAAACTATTTTTAATCTACAAAGTGCAGTTACTCCAAAAAGTTCAAACCATTTGTATTCTAAAGAGAGGTAATTTTCAACAAAGCTTTCGGTCCATAATAATATATACATTGCTTATTGCTATATCAAAAGGATATATAAGGAACACCAAATATATGTACATTACATATTTCATACCACTTTATTTTTGTTAAAATGAAAAAAAAAAAAAGATCTCCTAAAAAATTGAACCGCAAAGCATAGTGCTGGCATGACCTGTAAAAAAAACTTCTGACTAAAACGTTTAGCAGCTTTAAAATGGTTGTCGCTTTCGCAATCAACACACCAATAGATATAACTGAGACATTTTCAACTACTGCAGACTTTTTCACATAACTGAACTTCCTTTGAACTGAATAAAAAAATTAGATACTGCTGCTTATGTACACAGGTTCGTTCATAAATAACTAACGACAAAAAAAATCTTATATAAACATAGTGGTTCAAATAGTTTATTTTTAAAGTTAGATTTTATAAATAAATAAAACATATTTAACTCTAAAATGTTTTTAGGTATCGCACTGAATTTTTGTAATCAACCAAATGTGCTTCTGAGTAGCGGGTGATCTCTAGGTCCACCTAACCTTCTGAAAAAACAAGCTTCAGTGAACATTATTAAATCTTTTATATGTTGTAGTTCTTGACCTCCGGAACAAAAGACATGGGCAACTGAAAATGGTCCGTTTTGAAATACAAAGAGACCTTCTCCCTTGGGACGATTTTGTTTAGTTCTATAAAGATTGGTAAAATACATTTCAGTAGATTTTAATCTAAAATATATGTTCACGAATGGGTTTTAACCATAGCGCAATAAAATAAGGGGTCCAAAAATTGAATTTTCGAGAAAATTTTTCCCGATAAAAAAAAATTACGACTTACAAATAATGCCTACTTATCAATGTTTTCGTGGGTCAAGTAAAAATATTTATTACTCTTACGAGTGAATAATGACAGGAAACTGAATTCTCGAAGAATACCAAGGATAAAAGTAATATGGTTTATTTAGCAAAAATGCTACTCTTACATTCTATTTAAATACAGAACTTATACATTTTATTAATATTACAATAAGATTATTTTATAAATATATCAATCTTATCGGTTATTTAACAAATATTCTTTTAACACTTTTTTAAATTTATTTAAAGACCTTTGTGACCTAATAGATGGTTTTAATTTATTATAATTTATTAGACCATTATAAAACACCGACTTATAGCTTTAGGTATAATTTAGGTAAAAATTTTGACAATTTCTAGTGTCATATGTGTCAATATAACAAAATTAATAAATGTTCTGGAAGCAAGTTATTTTGAATTTTACATTTAAATATGCAACAAGAAAAAATATTAAATTTTTGACATTTAACCATTGTAATTTTTTTAACATGATTGATATCTTTGTATATTTATTCATGCCTAAAATTATAGGTATTGCTTTGTTTTGTAATATTTGTAATTTGTTTTTTAAACCTTCATTGGCATTATATAAAATTGTTGAACAGTAATGGGGTACAATTATTGTATTATATATCATATTTTTGGAAAAGTAGTTCAAATCTTTACTCATTCTTTTTAAATAGTTTGTTTTTTGCGAAATTTTAGAAATTACTTTTTCAAAATAAATGTCAGACTTTAAATTTGAATCAATTAAAATTCCTGAGAAATAACCATTTCTAAATTTTCATTATTAATTATAATATTTTTATTAATATTTAAATTATTATTTTCAAGTATCATATACTTGGTTTTTGATACATTTAATTTTAATTTATTTACTTTAAGCCAGTTACATAAAAGTCTCAATTCAAAATTTAACTTATTTGTAATGTTATTAATATCCATTCCGTTTAAATATATTAAAGTATTATTAGCAAATAACTGAATCTTTGAGAAAATTGGATGATAGGGTGCTTAATTTTGAATGCAAGAAAATTAGAAACAACGGCTCCAGTCTCCGGATTTCCTAAACACAGCTGACATATCCATCACAATATGAATATTTTTATCATTAATAAATATTTAGTTCAGAGAATAGTTTTTCTCATAATAATTATTAATATCAGATCAAGGGAAGGTGGTGTGTCCACTGACTAGGCAGTTTCTCAGGGCTCAATTTTTTGGACCATTGCTATTAATTTACGTAAATGATGTTTCAAATCACAGTACTCCAAAATTAATTTCTGATTCATTTACCCTATTGTTAACCCCATCCATAGCGACCCTGTACGTTTCAGAATAAAATCTATTGAAGTGTATTTCACCCATCTCAAAAGTTAAAACTGATATTTTATCTATTTCTTTTTTTGTGCTAATAAGCTTCTTTAAAGAAGGGTCCTTCACAATGCTATTCTTCCAAAAGAAGTCCTACGATTTCGACGTGCCGTTGGTGCCTTTGTTCAGGAGGTCAAGAACTACAAGATACAAAAAGCATATTTCACTGAAGCCAGTTTTCCATGAGGTTCGTGCGTGATCTCTTGCAGTAATTATTTACGAATCACCCTGTATGTTACTATAGATCAGAACTGCAAACATATTTATGAATGACCCCTGTGTGCTTCTATATTTATAAATATTCCTATTAGGAATCATGAAATAGATTCAGAACAAAACGAACTGTGCTGCAAATATTAAACATTTCTGAAGATGCCTCATGTAAACGGCGGAGAAATGTGGATCAGTAATAATTTCACTTTGACCCAATGTTTCCAGAGACATAACTTGTTAATTAGTATAACCACTATAGTAAGTCTGTTAAAAGAAGTTAGTTCAAGTAAGAGAAAATCGCGCCAAAACCATATATTCTGGGCCAGTCATACATTGGACGATGAATGTCAATGACACGCATCACGAGATAACAGTTCACATATCACTAAAAACGCTGTATAACTGAATTGAATGAAGTTGCTGATATTTAAACATACTTCAATTGTACCCTATTTTATAACACCTAAAATCAACGAAAGAAATTCAATCATCCTGTCTTAAAAGCAACAGGCTCTAAGACTTGTGGCAAAATGTTTAGTCGCATTCCTACACACTTGCAAATCACCATTTTAATAAACGTAAATTTCTATTTTCAAATAAACATAATAGTAAAAGAATACTTAAGATATTAAACTGGAAAGGAAAAAAATTAAAACTGTTGAGATGAAGGACCTGGACCTCTGAAATTTCGGCCGTTGTTCGTGAAGTAGCTGTCCGAATTCTGACGATAGCCAGATCTTTGGTTGTGACGGCCCCTTCTGTAAAATCAGAAAAATATACTCTACATATTTTCGACAGCAATTACTACAATGTTTAACACTTTGTGGACTTAAAAAACTCAAAAAATTATTTAAAAATAAAACTTATTATTTATTAATTTAATTCAATCTTGGAAAATAAATAAATTATTGGACGATATTATTATTATACTATCTATAACGTACTTGAAAGTTACAGAGTGCAATTCCTGTCTTATATTACTTCTGAAGAATGGGTAAAAAAATTTTATTTATTTATTTTCAACGTTCCCAACCAACTGTATAAGTTCATTACAGGGAATTCTAACAATACTAATATTATAACAAACTAACAATTAAGAATAATATTAAATATAGATAATAATTAAAGAACAAAATAAATAATTAACACAGTCAAAATTAATTTTTCTATAAATCAAGTTTCGATAAAAAAATGTTTTTTAACTTCCTTTTTAAATTTTATTAAAGTTTTTATTCTGCGTAAATGTGTTGGTAATTGATTATATATTAATATACCACCACATAATAAAGATTTTTTTTTGCAAAATTGCTTCGAATATCAGTTGTATTTAATAAATCTGTTTGTCGTGTGTCATAATTATGTATAGTATGTCTTTTTTCTAAATCTATATTGGATAATTTATCTTTGTAAGTATTGAATGAATGATGGTTAGTATCTAAATAGCCAAATTTTGTATACAAATTTATTGTTGGTTCTAGGAAAGGAAGTTTATGTTCAATGTTTTTAAATCAGCAGATCCCCAAACTGAAATCAAACATTGTAATTTTGAGTATATTAATGCAAAATAAATATTTTTCATAAATTTTAATGGTATATTACAACGAATTTTATATAGAATTCCTACTAGAGGAGATATACTTTTTCTAAGGTATTCTATATGATTCCGTCAAATTAAATTTTCATCCATGTATAGTCCCAAAAACTGAATGCATTACTATAATTAATATTTTGTTGGTTGAATTTAATTGGTTCCATTTGATTACTTATATGATTTTTGCTTATAAACAATTAGATATAATTGTTAAATCTTCTGCAATGTAGTTTCTAATTTCTAAAAAATTATTTCCGAAATAAAAAATAGTTGTATCATCCGCGAATAGTTTTATAGTTCCACTAAGTTTTAATTTTGAAATTGAATTTATGTATATTAAAAATAAAATAGGTCCTAATATTGAACCCTGAGGTACACCACATGATATTTCTTTGCTAGAACTAATATTATTTTCAATTTGGACATATTGCTGCGTACTATTTAAGTAATTTTGAAACCAATAATAGATATTTACTCGAATTCCAATATTGTATAATTTTTTCAATAAAATATTATGATTAATTGAGTCAAAAGCTTTGCATAAGTCTAAGGATAAGATAAAACATTTTTTATTTTGATCGATTTTTAATTCAATATCAGTAATAATATCAATAACTGCAGTCTCTGTATCCCTAGACTTTCGAAACTCATATTGACCACTGAATAGTAAATTTTTAATTTCTAAATAATTTGATAATTTATTTATAGTGCATTACTTTTTCTAGAATTTTTGCTAGAACTGGTAATACAGATATCGGTCTATAATTATTTGGATTAATATTATTTCCTCCTTTATATACCTGTTTTAAAAGATAAATTCATTAGATGTTTTAAAATTGGAATTAGTTGAATTTTGACTGTTTTAATAATTTTTATAGAAATATTATCATGACCACTAGATTTTCTTAGAATCAGGTTATCAATAATTTCTTCTATAGCCACAATAGTTATGCTCGCTTCATCCATAAACATACATTTTTCTTGCATTGGCTCTGCTTCTAATTCGTAGTCTTTTAATTTTTTACATAAACTTTGTGCAATTTTGATAAAATGGTTATTCATTTCTTCACAAATCCCATTTTCTTCTGTTATTTTTTTTTCCGTCAATTAAGATATTCAATATTATTTTGTTTTACTCGTTTCCTGTGAGTGTTTGTTAATAGATAGTTCATATTTTTTCATATACTTTTCTGGTCAAAGGAATTAAATTGTTCTTTAAAAATTTAATTATTAAATTAAATATTTTTGTTTCATTGACCTAATCATTAATTATTGTATTCGGTATAAATTTGTGCATGGTGTAAGTTTTCCGGAAATTTTTTTTTGTTTAAATAATATTTGTTACAAGTCTTTATGAGTTTTTCTAATTCTGGAGTAAACCAAGGTTTTGTATTTTTTCTTGTTCTTAAGAATACTTTATGAGAACAGGATTTAAAAACATTTTCCAAATTATCATACAAATCATCTGCATTTTTTATTGAATTTTTAATTGTGTCTAAATTTCTTAACTTGGTCTTCAATTGTTCTACCTCAAATTTATATATATTTATATGTTCGAATTTACTAGAATTTTTTTTTATTCTAGAGCAATGTCAATTACTTGAATAACATGATCAGTTAGTGGACTGGTAATTAACTTTAAATTTATATTATCTTCCAGATTAGTTATAATGTGATCTATTAAACTGTTAGTTTTACCCACTTCACGTGTTGGGTTATTCACATTACATAATTTGAAATTATTTGTTGAAAATATCTCAAAAAAAGTTTAGTTGTAATGTTATTTTTTGAAGAATGTTAATGTTCATATCTCCACATAAACAAACACTGCACGCAATTTCATTAAAATGAAGTTTTTCTTCCAAGTATTCTAAGAATATGCCATTTTTTACAACTGGAGGCTTGTAAAAACCACAAATAATAATATTCAATATACTTAGTTTCAAAGAAATATATGAATATAATTGTTCTGTCTTCTCTATTACATTAAATTTTAACTTTTTGCTAATAAACATGGCTACTCCACCACCCCTCTTCTCTTTTCTGAATTGTAATTTCTAAAATTGTAATACTTTTCTTCATATTTCTTTATCCAAGTTTCTGATATAACAATTACATCTGTCTTTTCTGCATTGATTAATATTTCAATATCATCCATTTTATTTTTCATTGATTCATGTGCATTCATATATAATACTTTCATACTTTTATTGAAGAAGATAAATTTATTTTTTCTTTTTCTTTTGATTCCCTGAATAAGTGGATTTTGCATTGGTTACTGTTTGATTAATTTTTTTTGTGTATGAATGTCCAGTTTGTTTAAATATGGCATGTAATTGGCATGCAAATATGCTTTGAAAAATATAAAAATATTTACTTAAATATGCGTTTATTTTAGAGCAATAAATAAAACAGATAATGTGTGAACAAAATAGAAATGGATAGGTAAAAGCAAAATAAATACCTTGGCATGATCCTAGATGGATAGATGACATGGAAAGCTCACATAGGACTAAATAATAACAAAAGCACAGAAACGAATAAACAGAGGTGGTGGTGAGATTGCACCTGGATTATGGCCATTCCCTGCAAGAACACCCAAATCATACTTAAGTAAAATATAATACAATTTCAAGCAATAGATGTAGCCCCTTCAAATGAACACCAACAATAACATTATTAGCTGAAGAAAGTGCAGAGCTTTTAATGGATATTTGAAGAACTTGGCTAGCAAAATGAAAAAAAAAATGATTGCAAAACAAATCACATATGAAAATACTAGTGCAGATAATATAGCGACTTTACACCCCACACTATAGTGTATATGACAGATAGAGGCAGCTTTGATGTGTTATCACCTCAAAGGAATATCATTAACAGACAGGAAAATAAGTCCTGCTTTACATATGGCATAAAAGAACAGACTCAGACATTATCTTTCAAAGCAATGAACCTAAATAAGGGATGCAGTAACGGAAAAGTTTATTATACAAGCATAGGAAATATGGGATGAGAAATTCGAATTTGTATTCACAGATAGATCGATGCATGAAGAGAGGAGAGTGCAGTTGCTTCCATTATTGCAGAGGAGTAAGATGCTGCCAGACTTCTAATCTACATAATATGTCTGGCTGAGACGCAGCCTATCTACACAGAAATTCTATGGTTAGAAGACACATAACTCATGCAGTCATCTTCTCAGACTTGCTAAGTTGACTATGCAAATTAACAAGATCGGGTTTCCCAACGAAAAATGAAGGAAACATCCTAGAAAGTAGGAAAAAACTAATTGAAAACATATACATGGCATAGATACCTAGCATAGAGATATTTTTGGACTGACAGACTAGCTGGCTAATATAAAAAGATCTCTTCCTCCCATCAGGGGGAGAGTGTGGACTTCGTGACACTACTATCAAAGTTAAAACAGTTTTTCTGGAGAAATGGAAGATCAGGTACAGCCAGGTGAGAAAATGTTTTGTGGCAACAATAGCTAGGAATGGCTATATGTTTAAAAATATCCAGGGATTGTCTAGATACCAGAAAACAACAATGTGTAGGCAACGTTCAGGACATTGCCTAACACCAGCACACCAACATCGAATAGGAATTAGACAAAACAATGAATGTTAATGTAGAGTTGGTTCACTTTTTCACTTATTTTTTGCTTGCCCACTTAAGGTTTGCTCCCTAAAACTTCTCTACCATTATCATTGCAGAACATACCTTTTCAACCCAGCTTTAATACAATTAACCTAATCACAGCTCTTTTAAAACAAAGTAATCTCAAAATATAGGAGAATTCATCTACAGTTGTCGCAATTTAAGATTAACCGTGCGTCATCTTTTACCGGAAACAGCACACACATGCCTTATTGAGTTCATCTTTGTCTATTACAAGTATTAAACACATAATTCTGTAAGTGAATCTCTACCGCAATAAAAGCATTTGCTTGACTAGTGTCGAATATTGCTATTTGTCAGTGGATTTGAATTTGTATTTTTTGCTATCGATTTTTTTTTTGAGTTGTCTGCCCTATATTTAAAATTAAACCAGTTTTTTAAAGTCACTCTTTTGAAATTTCGAAACATCGGTAAGTATTCTTTTTATTATCGTTTTTTATTTAATCAATCAATTTCTAACCTACAAGCAATTTCATATAATGACACCTTATCACATCCTACATTTTCATTTACTTTATTAAGATAATTTTGTAGAAAATGCCTGGAGAAATTCTGCATAGGCAAGCCCAGCAATTGGTGCTTTACCTCTATGCATATTTTGTGTTGGAGAAAAGCAATGGAGGACCTTTAGAATCTGTAACATCTATTTAAGAGGTAAATAACTTTTTTCAAGTTACATACATAGATAAATTGGTGTTGGTAAAATATTCAGTATAATGTAAAAACTAATTGTGTTACGCTTTTTCTATTGAGACGAAATTTAACGCAGAACATGTAGTTTTAAATTATGGACAAAAAATTTAAAGCGGCGTAACCTCTAAGGCTGTACACCCAGCGTATTTTCGAATTCGGCCGTAAGCGCATATGAACACAGAACATTTTTTGACTTTTTTTACCCACATTTTGATTTGATTCACATGGATTTGATGACGTAGTTTATGTGACTCACGGGTAATCTCAAAAAGCAACAACTTTATATGCTTTGCTTATGTTTATTTCACATGCTTGTTGTATGCTTCTAAATCATTCTGTATAGTTTCATGAGTAGCACACATATGGTAATTTCTAATACATTTCAACTTATTGAAGCACATCTTCGACTAAAAGCCAGATAAAGACATTAAATAAAACTTCCTTCTACACGAAAATTTGATGCTTATATTGAGAGACCTATCAGACGCAGACAATTCCAAAACAAGGAGCCTGCAGACAACAAAAGAGGACGGCAAAGAACTAGAGACCTACCTGCAATAGATAGAAATACGGTAGTTGGTTGCAATAGCCCTGGAAGCTCAGACCATAAAACCTCGGAATAATAGAAGTCGGGCGACGAATAAAACGAACGAAAATTGCGTCGATGATATTTCAAATTACGCCTGATATATGTTCAAACAAGCGAACTATACAATTTCCAAATCTCGTCGACGAGATTTGAAAATTGCAACCGTTTGTCATACTGACAAGCTTAAAACACCCTTTCTTACGGGCTAAAATGAGTAGCTTTGCAACGCTGCCAGACTGAGACGTATATACGTATTTAACGTATATACGTATATACGTGTTTAAAATAAGCCAAAAATGTAATTTTAAAGATCACCATAGCAGTTTTTTCAATGATAAATTTCATGGGTTATATTTTTCAGTGAGATTCACATAAAGCCTCCCCGATAAAATTTCTTCTAAATAGAAAGTTTATTTTTGAAATCTGATTCAAATTAACTTATATTGTGATACATTTTTTTATAAGTTTATTTTATAAAAAATTATTAAGATTTATTTACAACCTCAATTACCGGACTCACCTGAAAATATCACATTGTTGCCAACGAGTCGGTGGAGGACCTAAACTGTGCGGCGACGGGGGTTGATTCGGGTAGAAACTGCCAAACTGTACGGGACCGTTAAAGGCAGCTTGCCCTCCGCTTTGCGGCGTGAACGGAGCGAGCGTGCTGAAGGCAGGCGGCTGTCCAAAAGCAGAAGGTGACGGTGAGAGAAGCGTGGCCTGGGCTGGGTAGCTGTAGGGCGAGGGATGTCCAAAACCCGGTGGCGGGACAGTGGGGTTAAATTCTGGAGGGACTGGGGGCAATTCTGGATAATTCGGTGGTACTTGTAGTTCATCTTTTGAATTTGGCCTAAAAATAATATATTTTTAAACACACTATTACATTTTTTTTTACTGCATAATAATGCTTAGTTACGTCTAAAAATAAGATTCTCGAATTGTGACGCCTATATAATAAATGTTCAAATATTCATAAGCAACCAAAGCATTTCAAATGATCCCACCAGCACGCCAAATTGGATGTCATTTAGTTGGTGTCAGCCGTCGGCATCGCCCGGGCTCGTTTATTTGCATTTTGAATATATTATTTGATTCGTAATGTATCAAAATGATATATTTTTTGAATAAGTATTGGTGAATTTTGTGTTTATTATGGAAAATAATAGTCCTACATACTCTAAATACTAATAGGTTACCAGATGATGATAATCGTGAAACAAATAATCAAGTAAAAATAATTTCAATACAAAATATTCGATAACTCTCACAAAACTTAAGTTTTTTTTTCTGGTATGGACAGTTAAACACTTAAGTAAATACATGCATATTGTTCATTTTCCAAGTTGTCTTGCAGTCTTTTTATTGCCCTTGTCAAATAAATAAGTTTAAATATATATTTTTTATTTATTTATTTATTAATAAATGGGAGAACCCCATTGAAAACTGAACTGAACAATAATCTGATACTCTATACTGATGACATACCAATAATGGCTCGAGGTCTAATTAATATGCAATTAGAATTTCAGGAAAATAAAATTTTAAATCAATATACCAGTCCTCATAGATCTTTAAATTTATTTCATGTCCTCCTGAATGTATTTGACACATCATTTTAAAGATTTATTATTTAATTTTTAGTATTTTATTCACATATCTTATTATAATATAGATTTTTATATTTAAAATATCTATAAACAGAAAAAAAATTGTAAAATGGTGCAGAGGTAAATAAATATTACAAAGAATGACTTTACATTCCTCTAAAAAAAAAATATAAAAATATATATATATATATATATATATATATATATATATATATATATATATATATATATATAATATATAATATGAAGTACTATTTTAAAATAAAGCTTAGCAAATCAAAGTAAATAAATTTATCAATGATGACAATGAGTGAGAATAGACTAATTCAACTCATTACAAAGAGTATCATAATAATAACAACAATAATAATAATAATAGTTACAAAACTAATTGTGTAGTAACTGAAAAATTAAATATTTGTATAAAAACAATAAGATTATCAACAGATTGCCCGTTGAAAAAACTCACTTTGGTTTTGACTTCAATAAAAACTATCCATACATGCACTTAGTAGTAGCAGGAAGGGCCCTTTTTGCTAACCCCAGTCCCACCCACCTGACTCCACTCCCTATGAAGGCTCCTTCTAATAAATGAGAGCATCTTGCCCCAGTCGAGGTGTAATTATTCCCTGAAGAGGGACTCGACGCCGAAGGATTTCCATCCTTATCTTGCCCACCTTTCACACATGCTAAAAAAATGATAGGGATTGTCCTCCTCTGCCTCACAATTAGGACAGCGAGAGCTAGGCTGTCTGCTAACCCCAGCCGCCTGTTAACATTACAGTGTCCTGTCAAAATGCCAATTAAGTTCCCCAATCACCTGTCGACTTCTTGACATCAACCAAGTTGACTTAGATCCGCATGGGTTGGATGACATGGCCCACCTATTCAGGGCCTGCGAGCAATGTTGTTTAATTATACCAGGGCAGATTTCTGGGCCCGAGCACTTAAATATTTAAAACTAAATGAAGAAAAGCCTAAACAACAACTGTGTCCAAATGGTATTGCCACCTACAGGTCAACCAAAAAATACAAAAGAAAAATTTAACAAAGCAGTTCTACTTATAACAATCACAAATAAATTACCACTGCGAAGAAATTTAAAAAGGGTCAATAAGAACATGCTTGCAATATTATTATTTTGCACCTTTCTAACAGCTGCTAAGCATAAAAAAGAACCCATTTCGCCAATATGTTTCAATAGCCTGCTCGCTTGTAATCTAAGCTTTTTGATAATCGAAACTATTTGTAGGTTCCCTATTCAGCCAAGCATCACTTTATTAAGGCCAAAATTTAATGTTACAGAAGTAAAAACGGACAGGCCGACATGTCAAAAAGTCTAAGTCAAAGTCAAAAATAAGCTATATTGTCTAAGATACAATAATCTTGTTGACCAAGCAAAACACAATAATTTATCTAGACATAAAATTATCAAATACAACATAAAAGTAAAGAAAATAAAAAACTAAAAATATTTTGAAAAATATTTAAAAAAAAACATCTAAATGGAATTTAATAAAAAATGTGTTTTACAAATATTACACTCTACTAAGAAATACTCTCCTTACATCGAAGTTAAATCCAAGGTCAATATTTGTTATATGGTCTAATATACACTAATCATGTCAAATTATCTTATAATTTGTCCAGAGAAAAACTAACTTGTTAAAGAAATAAAAAAAAACAAAAAGCAAATATACAAAATACAACAAATAAAATTTAAAAAATTAAAAGCATTTAAAGGGTATCCACAAAAAATTCATTCAAACTACAGTAAGCTTTACCAAGCAATGCTTTCTTTACAGTTCTTCTGAACAATTTCAAGTTTTGCACGCTTTTCATTTCAGTAGGCAAATGATTAAATATTTTTTTACTTTCATAAAAAATTGATTTTTTGGTCAGAATAGAGGTGAGAAATGGCAGACAAATATTAAAATTAACATAGCCTCTAGTTTGATAGGCAGCACCCACTGGTTCTTCAAGATTTCCCTGATTTCTGAAAACCAGGCTAACGGTTTCCAGAATTAGCAGTGATGGCAAAGTTAGGATCTTTTTAAACAGTGTCCTACAGGATTCACGAGAATTAGCCCCAGACAACAGTCTCACTGCTCTCTTCACAGTACAAAGACAGAATTAAATAACCCTAGTCCGCAGGAACCCCAAAAGGGAATACCGTATCTGAGGAATGAAACATGTGGAAAAAAACTTGAGATCAGCATCGATGTTAAGGCCCAAAAATGTTGTGTTATAGACACTTAAAAGTTGGGCATCTCCAAGGCTCAAATGGTCGATCTCACATCCAAAACTAACAATACTAGTTTTACCGACGTTCAGGGACAGGCAGTTGCTGTCACACCACTCTTTAACTCTGCAGAGATCAGCCGAAATAGTATTAAGCAAAGAATCTTTACCATTGTTATGCCACAGGATAGTGGTGTCGTCCACAAAGGCGTGAACTCTCCCGGGATATCGAGAAAAACCAGATCGTTGATATACAGGATAAAGAGGAGTGGTCCAAGAACAGAGCCCTGTGGCACACCAGATGCTATCCACCTTTCCTCAGACATAAAAACTCCAACAACGACTGCCTGCTTACATTCTTCTTGACTGAAACCATTTCAGTAATCCTCCCCTAAAACCATATTTTTCAAACTTAATCAGCAGTATTCTGTGGTTCACACAGTCAAAAGTTTTGGATAAGTCACAGAATGCCGCTGCTGTAGCATGACTGATGTTAAGATTCTGATAAAGTTTTCTACTCTTAGTCACTTTTCGAACAATTTTGGAAAGGGTGGAAATGGTCAAATGGACGGGTCCAAAAGTAATTGTTTTCAATATTTATAATAAGTTAACGTGATTTGTAAATTTTTTATAAAAAAAATCTACATTTTAAGTACTAATGAGTGCGTAGAAATATATGTGTAAATAGTGAGAATCAACTGGACTCAAACTACTGTGGACTTTGCTACCGGAATTAGATCCCTTTTATTGCGATCGTAATGTCGTGAGAATTATTTGTTGTTCTGCAAACTTTAATAGCGAGAAATGGTTTTTCACGATGTCGGCATCTGGTGAATACAGTGAAAATGACTTTAGTCGAAAAACTAAGTTTTTCTGTTGTAAAAAAAAAGATATCAAGTAGCGTCGTGTGTGTTGAGTGCGGAAATGTATTCCACAAATCATGTGCAAAACGCGATTTTGCTGGAAGGGTCCGCGTAATCGATAATACCCGAGTTGTTTGCTGTCAAAACCACGCGGAGACTGAGAACGGCGTGCGTGCAAGTGATGTCGAAATATTCTATCTGAAGAGACTTTTAGCTGAGTTAGAGATAAAAAATAGGATCCTAGAGGAAAATGCGACTCTATGGAAGGAAAAGTTTCAATTCTTAAGTCTAGTTAATATAGAAAATGGAAGAAATGAAGAAACAATACAAGATGTAAGCACAGGAGGTGACGCAGGATTATGAATGATACCAAATCCTTGCACACCTACTAGCCCATGCCCCGATCATCATAAGGTTGATATTGTAAACACACCCGCGCCGCAAACGTGCGCATCTGATGATGAAACGAATATAGTAACAGAAACAGCTAATGTTGACAGCTCCGAAATCAATAGTGCTGAAAATCTGAACCGCTCCGCTGAGTGCGTAATCCAAATGTCAAAACCAACAAATCCGGAAAGACCATACCCAGCACGTTTGGCAACAAATCTGGAAAGACCATACCCAGCACGTCTGGCAACAAATCTGGAGAGACCATACCCAGCACGTTTGGCAACAGTGCAATCGGAGTCGATGCCAAGGCAAACGGAAGTTAATGATTCTGATCTTATTTTGGTTTTGTCGGACACTAAAAATGTTGATGCTAAAACGGACAGCGAAAATAATGGATGGGAGACCGTCGGAAGGCGCAGACAAAAGAAGAGTAAATCCGAAAATGCTGCAGATCCCGCTAGACCGCAGACAAGATCCTCGAGGCCTGCCCCAATTAGAGGAAAAAAAGACGCAGCTTCAAGTAACATTAGAGTGGTACAATCAAAAGCCTGGTATTTTGTGTCAGGGTTTACGCCTGATACGACGCCCGAAGCTTTGGTGCAGTATATAAAATCTAACATGAATATAGACAGCAACTGTAACAAGATCCATACCAAGACAGCATAAAGAACTCATTTAGAGTGGGTATTGATAACCAGCATGAAGCTGATTTTCTGTGTCCCAATGCCTGGCCTAGAGGCATTGTGGCTAACCATTTTACGAATCTCAATCGACTTTTACCCCAAGTAACATATTAGGGGGCAAAGCTGTAAAAAACCTACAGATTTCCAATTTCAATGTGTTTCACCTAAATGTCCACTCTATCCGGAACAAGGTCAATGAATTTGAGGCATTTCTTTATGATCATTTAATCAAGTATGACATTTTATGCCTAAGTGAGCATCACAACTGTCTATGAAGCAGCTTACTTAAAGGTGGATAACTATACTCTACTTTCTTGATTTTCAAGGAACACTAAGAATAATGGAGGAAGCATGATACTGGGAATGACAGCGATGAAAAGTCGGAACATTCAAACACTGGTGGACATGTCGGTCGAGTGCCACTGTGAAATATCTGCAGTTAATATTGAAGATTTAAACATAATAATTGTATCAGTGTATAGACCACCAAATGGTGATTTTGTACTATTTTTAAGTATTATGGAAGAGGTGCTGTGTTACGTTGGACAGGGAAAATACAGGCAAGTAGTGCTACTGGGTGATTTTAACATAGTTTTTAACTCAAACTCTCAGAGAAAGCACGATTTCTTGGATTTATTGGGTAGTTTTGACTTTTCTCAGCAAATTTTTCAAAAAACCAATCAAATTAATTGTATTGATAATATATTTATAAATTTTACCAACAACTGTAACTATAGTGTCCATGTTTTTGATCCGATGCTCTCTGATCACTTGGCAATTGACTTGACTGTTGTAGTGGGTCGATTGAGTGCAGGTCCTAGATTCCATGTTTGCCGGCCTCTGACAAACAGGGGCATATGCAATATGTATTCGTACCTTGAGGGCCAGAGCTGAGTATGTTGGGAATGATGGTGGTCATGCATTTGACATGTTCCTGGAGGTTCTGACAAATGGAATCGAGTGTTTCTTTCCAATAAAGAAGTTTAACATTAAACCAAACCGATCTACAGTGCAATGGTTCGATGCCACTGTGAGGCAAATGAGAGAAACTGTAAGGCTTTTAACTGAAATGCAACAAAACAGACCATCTAATTTTTTAAAAGACTACCTAAAAGCATACAAAAAGGAATATAAAACCTGCATATATCAAAAAAAAAGAAAGCAGCATACTCTCAATATATAATGAGCTCTTCTAATATTGTCAGATCCTCTTGGAGGGTTGTGAATGACATCAGGGGTAGTGTTATATTGGATTCAGGGGAGGGGCCACTATCAGCACAGGATTTAAATAACTTTTTTGCTTCGATTGCTAATACCATATTGAGGGACTTGCAGCAGCCAATAAGAGGGTACACTGACTACATGACAGATGTGGGCAGTCATCCTGCATTTGAATTCAGGGAAGTAAGTTATATTCAAGTAAGAGAGGTAATTGATTCTCTTAAAAATAAGCCTAGTAGGGACATTTACAATATGAATGTTTTATTACTTAAAAAAATAAAAAACTTGATAATTATTCCATTGACAAAGCTTATTAATGCTTGTATCAGTGTGGGTTGTTTCCCTTCATGTTTGAAAAGGGCTAGGGTTGTCCCTGTGTTCAAAAAGGGTGACAAAAGCGACATGGGAAACTATCGACCGATATCTCTTGTCCCAGTTCTCTCAAAGATTTTTGAAATATTGTTAAAGGATCAACTTTACCATTACTTTCATACTTATGATCTCTTCTCCAGCAGTCAGTTTGGTTTCAGGGCAAATAGATCAACATCTCTGGTGGTCCTGGACCTCATGGAATACATAGCGGGTGCTTTCGAGAGGGGTGAGTATGTTACCACAACATGTTGTGACCTCTCGAAGGCCTTTGACTGTGTTTATCATGACTTTCTATTGGATAAACTTAAGTATTATGGAGTTGGGAGGGGGGCTGTCTCACTGATCGGCAGCTACCTAGAGGGCAGGAAGCAAATCACTGCATATAGAGGTCAGCATTCCTCAGAGGCAACGGTTCATTATGGGGTACCGCAGGGCTCTGTTTTAGGGCCACTGCTTTTTCTTATATACATTAATGACATAGGCAACTCAGTTCCTCTCTCTAAGTTAACACATTTTGCGTATGATACCTCTATCTCTGAGTGTGATGTATCAATTGACATGCTGAATGAAAAAACGAACGATAATGTAAGTGAGTTGAGAGACTGGTTCTTGGCCAACAGGCTTGCATTGAATGAGGGAAAAACTGAAAGGATTACCTTTGGGCTAAGACAGGTGGATAAAGAGAATACAGAGGAGATAAAATTTTTGGGGATATACTTGGACCCATCTCTGAGGTTTGACAGGCATGTTGGGCGCATGGCCGAGCGTCTTTCAAAAAGCATATTTCTTTTAAAAAACCTAAAATCTGTTTTGCCTCAACATTGTCTCCTTCAGGCATTTCATGGAGTCTTCCAATCCATTGCTTGCTATGGGATATTGGCCTGGGGACTGAGGATCCGCTCATGCGAGCAGGGTCTTTAATCTTCAAAGAGGGGCTGTCAGAGTGTTAGCCGGACTTCCTTATAGAGCTGACACTAAATCCACATTTAAACTGCTTAAAATTATGACCATACCTTGTCGATATATATATGAATGTATTCTTTTTGCATACAACAATAGAACCCGCTATGACCTTAATTACGACCATCATGACTATAATACTAGGCAGGGTAATTTCATAAGACTTGAATACCATCGGTTGGAAAGATCAAGGATTTCCACAAATTACTATAGCCCAAAATGTTTTAACAAACTACCACTAGAAATAAAAGACTTACCAGTAAACCAATTTAAAACTAAGATTAAGCTGATTCTTATAAATAATGTTTTCTTCAGTATGCAAGAGTTCATGGATTCTAATTTTATTAACTAATACCAAGAAGCACACTGAATGTATTTTCCTGCCTAATAAGCTCAGTGCATCCTGAATATTGTTATGGCCTATACCTTATGATTTGGCTAGTTTTTTATTAGTAGATTTTAACTGAGTATTTTTGTATTGTATATGTATTTTTAGTATATTTTTAGACCATTTTATTGTTTCCTGTTAACTTTAAGTGTTCTTTAAATGTCCTGTAATTGTATATTTTTTAATCATGTTTTAATTACTTATTATATATTATTGACGACGAAAAGTTTATACTATAAATGATTTCTGTAATAAATGAATTGAATTGAGTGCATAAAAGTATGTCATTTGGAAACGCAATTTACAATCAAAACGACACTATTATGGAACGTCAGAAATAAAAAGCGTTTTCCTTAGGCTCCACTGGGCCCTTCGTAGTAAAAAGCATTTTGCAAACCCTCTGTAATACTGTGTTACTATACTGAACACTGTAACGGGGAACGTGATTATTGAAGGTACACAAATTTGGTTCCATTGGACCCTCTGGTCATCCCCCCTGGAAATATTGCGCATTGTCTATCAATTCCAGACTATTTAAACCAAAATATAAAATGCATTCAAAAATTACCTAAAAAGCGCATACCTTATTTGCCTTGATAAATTTCGGTGAGCATCCATCAGCTTACAGACCCTCGTGTTCAACGTGTTACATTGATTCATGGTCTTTTCATATCTTTTGTGTCTCTCCAGGCTACTGTCCTCAAATTTCCTTTTGGCACTCTTTTCACCTCGTCTCGCCTGGCGTTCTTTTTCGTCGTCAGAAAATTCAATCATCTCATTGGGTTGCTCTGCATCATTTAACCAAGAAGCGTCAGATCCTTTTATCCTAAAAAAAGAAAATATATTTAACAGCAAATGATTAAGTTCACTCCTCATATTTCGAACATAGTCACGGATAATACCAGCTATCATTCTAGATTAATAGAGAAGCTTCCTACGAGTTCATGAAAAGAACCTCGGAAGGAAATGAACTGTGGTTATAACATACTAAAAAAGGAACTTTTGGAAAATGCTAGGTAGCATAAGTCAAAGTTCAGAAAATATATTATAGATGAGATGGCAAAAAATAGAGATATTATCGTCCTTTGCTTGGCCCCTTATATAAGCACAAGTAAAAGATTATGTTGCTAGGAACAACAAAATTTTTAAGACAGAAGACGAACTGTTACTGGCTTCGTTAGAGAACTTGGGAAATTTTTAGAAATAATCATAGTCAATTTAAAATAAATTGCTATAAATAATTGTTTACTCCCACATATTGGTCTTGGGCTCGAGGACTATAACTCTAAGAGAACAGCTCTATAATAATAAAAAAAAAATTAAGTACTTTTTTTAACAGTTACCGGTGTCGTCCATATTTGTAATATTTTTAAATATAAACATATCTTTTTTCCACTACATCGGTGATCTTAGGAGATAAAAGAGCTTTTTAGCAGTATTAATATTTTTTAAAAATCGCAAAACACATCAAATTTATATTTTCTTTACATATAAACTTTAAATTGACAAAACCATTACTATATACTGGGAAATACTGTTTGGCAAAACGAAATTGAAAAATATGTGACATACACAACAACAGATATAACAAAAACATGAAGCTACCTACTCGTAAAACTAAAATTCTTTCTTCAAATAAACAAAACAGTGACTCTTCATCATTCTAACATTCTGCAGATACAAGGTTAGGTGCTCCTCCTAACAATAAGCAAAAAAGCGGAGTTAGGGATATGGAATAAGCTGGGAGTGTTAAATTATGCAAAACATTAATCATAAAAATAATTATGAAACTAAATTAATTGTTAAAAGCATTAAATACAATATAAACATATCACTAATAGATTAAGTAATGAAAACTGCAAAATTGGATTATAAACACTTCAGCTAAGTCACGTTCCTTAGCATCAATCAAATGGAAGCTTATACTATATAAGGGAATAAGATAAATAAGCTTATTTCCCTGTCTGGAACATATCCTGCACTACCGCATAATCCTTTGGGTCAAACGACAATCACTATTTCGTTCTTTTCAAAGTTCTTCAAGCTGCTGAGACAGATTCCCACATCGTTGCTCCCAAGGGAAGCCAGGATCCAACAGTATAATTCAATATAGTCTAGGTATTAGCAAGTGGAGTAGTTATTATTTCTGTGATTCAAGTTTTAATAAGCAAAGTACAGCCATTTTCAACTTTTAGCAAAAAGTGAAAAATAATATTTTATTTAATCTCAAAAATTTTACTCTGTGAAGTCGGCGCTAAACTAATAAAGACAGTAAGACATTATACTCTTGGTATTAACATCAAAATACTCAATAAATAAATATATTTTTGTTGATAGGTAATTTAGATTAGATGAATAAAAATATTGTTTTTCGATTTTTAGTACTTTTTTTATATATAAAATTTGATTAAATGATTATATAATCACTATATTTATCAAAATTAGAAATTAGCTTCAGTAGCTGGCCAAAATTTTCTGTTGCAATCAGATTCATAAACATCTAAAAGTTAAGAATCCCTCAGAGCTAATCGTTATTCATCTAAAACAGTGCAGAGCTTTAACTGGTCTATAGCATACAATTACAGAAATACCAAAAGATAATTCATTTTTAGATTTTTCATTCAACACTGATATTTTGAAATCAAGTCAATTTATTTCCACTCAATCACCTCAACATTTGTTTACTGGAAAATACAACTTTAATAAAAAACCATCAGAAAAACTTATATAATGTATGCGGCACAATCAACATAATAATCAGTAACAAAAAACTAGAGCAAATAAAAATCCATGAGAATGTGACACATTTCAACTCAGCAAATATTTTAAAAAATGATTTTTTATTTTTATTTTATTTTTTTAATGGAACCTGCCCATAACAATGACATAAAACAATATCGTACAATATACATTAAATATAAAACATACATAGGTATTCTCAGAATAAACATAATTATAAAACAAAAATGTCACAATGTATGCATAACATGTACAAACTGACTCTGAATAGACAAAGTATAAAAATAAAACCCCAATCAGACAACACATAGCATAAAAACTGGTGGAGAGATCACAAGTCTTGCAATTGTCCTTTTAAATTGAAGGAGTGAAATTAAAATATTGGAAAAAAAGGAAATTTAAAAAGACCTTTAGGGTCCTGGGTGAAAAAAATAGGGACTTTTTAAGAGAATAAAGACCTGATGGGAGAGCTGAGAGAAAAATTGTAGTTTTTAAAGTAATATCAGAGAATTATAATATTGTCATTTATCATGACATTTACCTGAACAAACAAAAATCTATATGCTATATCAGATATTCTACAACTGTACAGAAAAAAAAAATAGAAAATTGCTTACTTCATGAGCTCCTTCAGAAAGACATATCTGGTAAACTCTTCACTTTTGGGAGCAGCATAAACCTTGGTTCCTGGCACTATCTGCAATTTTTTAATTTGATCTACACTACTGAACCTAACACAGTACATTGGGTCCGAAACTGGTCCCAAAACATCAAATATTGGGCCCATGGGCTTCTTGCTCGTCTGATCATCAATAAATAACATTGAATCTAAGTCAAGGGCAGGAGTTTGAGGAATTGCTTGAATGGTAACTAAAAATAAACTTTGTTGTTATGCTATTTTGTACAGGGTCAGGTAACGACTGAAAAAAGTAAATTTATGCCAAATAGGTAAAATATGGAAACAAACTGTATCTGTATCATATACATATAAGTTGCAGACATTTTTTTTCAATTATACAGCGTGTTTCAAAAGAGTAAGGTAACTAAAACTTGGTCTTTTTAAATGGGACACTCTGTATTTGATTTAATATTTAAATTCTACAATAAATTGTAATACTTTTTTGTATAATATTTTGGCTAAAGTTAGTTCATAGTTTGTTAAATATATGACTTTAAAAAAATAGTAAAATATGGTATTCATCAATCATCAGCAATATAATGCCTATTTGTGCAATTAAAAATAAGATATTTTACTTCTGCATAGAATAAGCATGGAATAAAAGATTGCTTTTCATTATATTGAAGATATCACATATATGTATCCAATTTCAAATACCAAACTTTAATATAATTGAACTAAATTATTTCAGTTTTTTAAATGGCACTTCCTGTATATTTTTATTTATTATTGTAAAGCATAAACAATCTAAAACATTTATTAAACACATTACACAACATACACACTTACATTTATTATATCCCCAAAATATTTTAAAATTTCTATAATTTTATGTAGGTATTAGAAAATTGCCACCTCAATTAAAGATGCCATAGTAGCTGCCAGTAAACCAGAACTTTTTAATATGAAAACACTAGTTTATTACTTAAAATTAATCCAAAAGATAAATAATAAAACAAAATTGCTACAATCATCCATTTCATATTACATTAAACCAAGAATTACAATTTACTCGATGAAGATTATGAAAAGCGTGATAAGTTTTGCAACTTAAAGATAAGCGAATAGGGAATAGAAAATTATGTTTTAGGATGAATCTATGTTTCAAAGCAATGGAGCTATCAACAAGAATAATAGAAATACACTTTAATGATAATCTACACACGTTGAACCTCTTAATGATAATTCTGCCTAGTTCTAAGTAATGGGTCTGGTGATATAGTGGCGAATACATTCTTGATTCAGTTTTGCACATTCTGCTTTGCTGTAGGTACATGATGTTTAATATATCACCACAAGAAAAAATCTAATGTAGTTACGTCCCAAGATCTGGGTAGACATTCGACCAGACAGACGACCACAACCTATCCATTTCTGTTAAAAATGTCTTACCATACCCATATGACCCTTCTTTCTTCCATGTTGAGTGGTCCAAGAAGAATAGGCAGTTCAACATTCAAAAATCTTTGTTCATTAAGGGGTTCGTTAAAAAAATATGAACTTAATACACCAAACATTTAAACAATAGTTTTGATGTTGTAAGTACAGCTCCACTGCATCTAAATGTAGATTCACCTGAAAACATGATATTCCCTAAAAAGTCTGGATATGCCTCTATTTGCTTTATCATTAAGTTGCAAAGATCAACATGCCTTTCAAACTCTTTGTCGTGTAACTCTTGGTGTAATACCATATAATATGGATGATATTTATATTTTGTTGAGGACCTGCTTAGTGGCTGTGTACCAGGGGAGTGCGGTGAAATTTCGTACAAAGGAAGCAATTTTTCAAAACTTCCCTTTATCTTTTTTTTGCAGACTCTATTTTTTCTTCGTAGAAACGCGGATGCTGCGACATATTAGATTGTTTACAATCGCTATCAGGGACACATCCGAAAGACGATCTTGTCCGGCGCAATTCCGCAAATTAATAATTATTTGTTTAAGCGCAGAAAAACTACAATCTACTGAGACACTAGTAGCTGAAAACGTCTATACTACCTCACATAATTTAACAACCTCTAAATATGCGTTTGTTAAGTCTGTTTTTTTCAAAAAAGCCAATAACTCATTTACAGATTTTTTTTCCAATATCTTCAGTCTCATATATAACTGTTAGTTCAGAATGTAACAAAATTAAATCAAAGTACTGCCCAATGACGCATCAAACATTTTAACTTAAAATTACACAATCTAAGAAAGTTTAGGTCTGTAGTAGTAAGTAGACACAACAGGCTTAAATTTGATCCAAAATTCGGAAAAAAAGTCGTCAATAACACGTTTTAATATCTCCAACATTATCTGTGCGCACTCGTTTTCTTTGTGGTTCCAAGTTGATACTATTCGTATTTTCCCAACATTTATCAATCATCTCTTTTTTTGTTTATTATATTTTTAAAATAACAAATTTTTTTTACACAGAATCCGATATCGTTTGTTTTCCATTGTAATAAATTAAACAGGTTATTGAAAAGTTAATGTTAAAATCGTTTTTTAAACTATTTAAAAAGCCTCTAGAGCTCTTTAAAGTTTCTGTATCCGATTTATCGCTATTCTCCAATATACTTTCAAATAATTCAAAGACTCGCGATGTCCAAAAATTGTTAATACTATCGTGCCAATTCCAGCACGTAGCGCAGCAACTTTCGGTAGTCTTCGCTTTACAATTGTATCCAATGCTTGTGTGTGTTTGGTAGGTTTGGATTTGGAAAAAAAACGGCCATTCCACTCAAAGTTGCAAAAAACACTTTACATACAATATCTTCATCACTGATTGAGGCAAAGGCAAGTTTAATTTGTGTGCACATTAGTGTATTAAAATCGCACATAAGTTTCTCGCACTTGTACTTGAAGACTGCGTAAATGTCCAGCCATCACAGTCATAACTTTGAGCAACCAATTTTTCACAGGCATTAATATTTTTAATAAGGTCACATACAATTTTATATAGTGTGCTAGCCGTTCTATCTTCTGATACATTAATAAAACCTAAAAATCTTTCCTGTAGGTTTCCGCCTCCATTTACAAAACGCACCACAGCAGAAAGCTGACTAAAATTGGAAACATCAGCCGTTTCGTCCAAAATAATAGCTACAAAACGCATCTGCTTAATTTCTTCTTTAATCTTGTTTAAAATAACAGTAGAAATTGCAGAAATTAAATCGTTTTGAATTCGACTTGAAGGACCTTGAAACACACTGCCCTATTCCAAATGAGCTTTTAAACAAGGGTTATACATATTTAGATAATAGAGAAACAAGGTTTAGATAATCGCCTTTATTTGTGGACTATGTTGATTCATCATGACCTCGAAACCTAAGTTCATGAAGGGCAAGGAAACACATAACATAAGCCTTTTTTAGCACTTATCAATTTTTATTAACTAATTCATTATGTTGTTGATGACTAACTTGTAACTCTTTATCTAAAGCCTGTTCGATTTGTGTCTTTCCAAAAACTTTTTCATTGATAACAGCTTACAAGTGATTCTTAGAGCTAATGTGTCGTTTTACTACTTTATGTAAATTATTTAAACCGCCAAATCCGTTGTGATTCTACACACCGTTTTCATTAACAAAAAACAAACCAGGCCAAGAAAAAAGTTTGTTTCTTATCTCACAACCTTTCAGTCATATATACTGCTCATAATATTTATCAGAACTAAAATGTCGCGTGCAAGTTTTAATTTTTGTTGAAAGATGTTTCAATTCAGGCTTTGACCTACGCGTATTTATATTTGTCTTTTCACAGTTTTCAAATGTCTCAGATAAGCTACCAAGTTGGGATTTTCTTATGAAGAAGAATTTCTAACTATCTTAATTTGTAGTTAGATAGTTGTTGACAACTATCCTCTTGGAATATGCCATATTACCACTAGCATTTGGAGGCAAATTTTGTGCTTAACCCAACGTATAGACCAAAGATGTTATTGACATTTCATAGTTTTAGTCGCCATTTCTAAGATTGTTTTTCAAATTATTTCAACAACTATTGAGGATAGAAAGTAAATTTTTTAAGCTCTAAAAGAATAAATAAAACTCTACGGGGGTGCAATTTAAGAAAACTGAAATAATTTTAGTTCAAAGAAGTTAAAGTTTGGTATTTAAATTTGGATACCCTGTATGTAATATGTTCAATATTACCCAGGTAATCCAATGAAAAATCTTGTCGGTTCAAGGCAAAACCTACAATTCATGTATTTAGTAAATTCTCTAACTCATCCTGTGCAAATACCCCTGTCACAGCCCAAAAAAATTAGTTTGGGTCACACAAAACAACTTTTTTTTTAATATTTAAACCAAGAAATTTATTTTATGTATAAATCGAATTTAATTCTCACCCATATCAGCAATAATTGCATTAACCCGTCCAATATGCAGGAACTCCTCTTCAGCATTTATAGTTAATTTGGATAAATCCGGAATGGGAGGTAAAAATTCATTGTAGGGATGCTCTGTTTTGTTCGTCTTTTTCACAGCACCTTTATTGGTATCTTTATTTAAATCTGGACTTTCAGTTCTACCAAATCAATAAAAATATATATATATAAATGCACATAAATACAGGTCATTTATTTGGTTTCTGTAGCCTTTACCAGGGTTCCCAGCAATTTGCCAAAATGATATTTCCTGAAACTTTTTTGCTATAAGATTCCAAAGAAAAAATCTTTTTCTATACATTATACTATTTTTCTAGTTAATTCAAAAAATATCTTAGAATTTAAGTATCCAAATCAAAAAATCTACAAATATGGAATTGCACAAACTTAACAAATATTTAATTTATTCATAAAATAAAAACATTTAAGTTATTCTAAAATAAGAGTTATATAAGCTTCTACATACAAACTTTTATCTCAGGGTGTTATGACTAAATAAAACATTTTTAGTACATAAATTAACAATCCCACCCTTCCTTTCTAACAGAGCTGGTATTGTCTAAGCCCAATACTAAAACATTTCGCCTAATCATATGCAAATACAATAAAGCCAAAATATTTATTTTTTTTTATTAATACAGTACATTTTTTGTTAATATCATATATCACTAGAGATAATTTTTGATTCTTCATTGTTAGGAAATTAATCTGAGCCACCACTTCTTTTTTCACCAATTATTTAACGTCAGTTTTTTCTTATTTCTAGTTTTTAAAAGTTTCATAATAATTATTATGCAAATTTTTCATAGATTTTCTCATATCACTGCCGACTTTCATACTAAGAACACCCACTGTCAATATTTATTTATTTATTAAATTTACTGGACACCCCATTTTATAATAACAATTCATATCTATAATATACTATGGATGGCAAGAACAATACAAAATTGGAATATATATAACAATAACTTAAAATAATATCACAATTAAAACTCTTTTTTTAAAACCAACTAGTGTGCACCCTCGATCCATTTTCGAGGTACTCACCATATTTATTGAGTAATGTTTACCATAATTGGTAGCACGAAATGGAACATTAGAGATCGAAGTTCCTCAAACGACAGTTCGGAACATTTAAACAGATTCTCAAGAGAATTTGTTACATAACACAAAAATCTATTCTGAACCCTCTCAATAACGCTAATAGAATTCAAATATTGTAGAGTACTCAAGGCAAGATCTACCCAATGAAGTATATAGAGATCTAACCACACCCACAGACAAATTCACGCTACTTCTATATACAAAACCCAACATTTTCTGATCTTTACGAGAAATGCTTGTAATATGCTCATTGAAACACAGCTTTTCATTGAACCAAACACCCAAATCCTTCACATTCTACTATCAACATACTTGGGATGGTCACCTCTAATGACGTATGTGGATTCAAAGAACCCTTACAGAAAGTTATATAACAGATAAGATCTTTCAAAATTGGACTAAACCATTTCGGATATGGTGAGTATTTATAACATTTTTTAGGTACATATAGATCAACTACAATCACACTCAGAAAAAGAAATTACCATAAACATGTTGCCCTACTAAAGTTTGTTCTAATAAGTTTTCATGAATAATGTTTATTTATTGAAAATGCAAATTCTACTTCAGCATTACCTTGGGAAAACACTATAAAAAGTTAACAACATTCTATAATTAAGATAATAAGAACCTCTACATCAAACATATTCATAAAAATGTTATCAAGAAATGCATCAAATGAATAAAATTTTTGGGGTCTATGCATTAGATTCTAATTAAACAGAATCTAATAAAAAAATTCAGGTCTTATCTATGTTCTTAGAGTTCATAAAACTAAAACTCAATAACTGTAATTTCATAAGAATCTAATTGTATTATTAGTAGGCCTGTATAATGTTTAAAAAATTTAGAAATCATGAAAATCAGAATTGTTATAATACAAGACAAACTGGAGCTTTGCCACTGCCTATACCCCATACTGCATGGGTAAAGGATTCTGTTTTTATACTGGTTAGTGGTAGAAAGATATTCAACCACCTCACTATGAGTGTGAGAGCACTGCACCCACCCCAGAAGCAAATCCCATTCCTTAAACGAGATTCAACCAAAACGTACTATGCCATTCTTATAGCATAGGGTTCTAGTTCATTAGCTATCATTCTTAATGCACAGCAGCTGGAAGACAGTTTTTGTAAATGTGTTTCAACATGAAATTAAAAATTAAGTGAAGCTGTCGCCACAAAACGGAAGTGTAATCCACAAAAAGAGTGCACTCGCCCTTAATATCAAATGAAGTCAAATCGTTTACATAAAGCAAGAACCTTCTTTTTTTAAATTTTACTTGTATCTGGCTTTGTTAACAAGATTTTTTGATCTTAAACAATAAAGCAACTTTTGACTTTGACTGAATGGTGTTAATGTTATATATGTAATTAAACCATACTGTTTAATCAGTATGGATGTTCTATTGTATTATTTTTGAGTTGCAAGTTCATCACTGTGTCTGCAGGTTTTTTTTATTCTTATTACTATAATTTTCTTAGAATTGACTTTGCTGTTATTTTGAATTGACATTGTAATATCGAATCACTGTGTCTGCAGGTTTTTTAATTTTTATTACTATAATTTTCTTAGAATTGAATTTGCTGTTATTTTTATTTTGAATAGACTGTTGTCAGCAAAAAATTATAAATAAATAATTTTCCCTTACTCTGAACAAAATTCTTTTTCCTGAAGCTAGGAACCCTGTTTAATACTAATGAATATAGATATTCAGTAAATTGAATATGACACATTGAATATCTTACCTGATACCATCATCACTAGCGTCTATCACAGAGGCAGAATCATCATCAGAGTTATTAAACTCTCCATCTGAATTATCATTATCACTTTCAGAGTCAGAAGATAAAGTACTGGCAGAAGAGTCACTTTCTGAATCGCTACTACCAGAGGAACCTTCTTGGTTTGGTCTCCAATTTTTATCACTCTTTGCTGGGACTTCCGAATTCTCAATCACAGCTTCAGTATTCTTACTCACAGTTTTAGCTTTTGCATCCGCCTCTATTTCACTTTGCTAAAATACAATCAATTCCATTAAAAGCGACCTATATAATTTTTCGCATAGCTTTAAAATCCTATATCTTTTTAAAACTATTGAGTTTAACAACTTTTTTTTATGCAAAAAAAAAACAGAAGGCATAAAAATTGACTCCTTGCTTCAAGGAAGTTAATCCATCCTGCGTATTAAAGAATTTACATAAAACATGTCCTCTATTCAAAAATCCCTTCTACAAATATTCTAATGTTTTATTTATCTTGAAAATTTTACAGCTTTTTTACTACTACTTTGCATTTTTGTCTACATTCTGATTTATTGTGCCCCAATTGGTATTTCACAGCATTTTAAAGTACTCAGTGTGGCAATAAATTTATTATTTGTAGCCAAATATTTACCCGATTTTAAAACACCCTGTGAGTACACAGGGTTTATTTGAAAACAATTTTTCTTGGATAGTTTTCAACCCAAATAATATTTTATGATTTGTAGAAGAAACGGTGATGTTTGTGTTACTTTGTTATATAAATAAAGGTTTTATTATTAAGTATCTACAAAGCATTTGTAAAAGCAATTTAACCCTTAAAACACTTAAATGGAAAATTATATAACTGTCTCGGTTGCCATATATGTAACTCTTATTTTAATAACGAATTCTCAATAAGTTCCGTGACTGCTATAAAACCAAATCAGAGGTATATTAAAGTGTTGAAGAAATAACAAGAACCTTTAAATGGAACAAATTTAATTAAATAACCTGGTGAAAGCCACGCCACCTACATGAAAAAAGAGTGTAAGTACTTTCTTCACCTGTCACAATTTGTAGATGTGATTTCATTTCGCTCACGATTTGGTATGTTCTAATTAAAAATTTTCAAATGTAATTATTAAGTACTCTCAGTTCTATCTGAGTAAGTGCATCCCATAATTTATTTAGATATTTGAAAAAAAAAGTTGACTATTAAAGAGATTCCGAGAAGGAATATTGGATTAAGGATAGCAATGATTCCATTAACCACCCTAAATACACAACATAAATCAACCTTCAAAATTTAGCATTTGCGCGCCAAATTTTTAATTTTCTCTTTCATAATGCATCCAACCCATCTGTACATTTTCAAATGATCTGCAAATAGACTAACCTACCAATAATGTGTATCGTTGCAAGTATCATTTGTAAACAGGTTCACTACAAGGGGAATGCAGTGCACTCCTTGAAGGACACCTGAAAGAAATTTCTCAGAGATAAAGTTATTTATCGTAACACTCAGTATGTGGCTTTTAAAAAATGTTTCAACCACCTAATTAGGAAAGGATAAAAACCAATTTTTCTGGATCACAAATTGAAATAATGTAGCTATGTATACTATAATTATGAAAAAATTTCATTCTTCAATGACATGTTAAAGATCCTCTGAAGGGGAATTTATATGAATTTTTATGTAAGGTGCATCTTATAAACATCAAAATGACAAGAGACAGAAGGGATGCTACATTAGGACACAAGAAAAGTGAAGGCTTTCAAGAAAGTCAAGAAAAAATATATATATTTTTAGAATATCCATTAATAATAATAAATTTATTTAACAAGTTTAACCAAATATAGATATGCTTAATACAAGGAAATCAGAAAATGAATACATATGAAAAAAATAAACAATTCTAGTTATTATTACCTAAAGTATAAATAAACTATTGATAGGCTTGTCAGTAATGCATGACTAAAGTATCATTAGTTTTAATTTTTGATTCGTTATAACAATATTGCTCTAAATAACACAGCAAATCAATGAGTATTTTCTAGGTGCCCACATATACATATATAAAAATAAAATCTGAAAATGTATAGCATAAATTAAAAATTAAAATTTTAAAGCTTGTTATTAATTTTAGATCTTAATAAGAATTAAATATTATAATAATATTTATATTATATACATTTTTGGACAAAAAGCCATTTTGTTTAAAATGTTTAAACATTTTTAAGGTAAATTCTATTTTATATATCTTGACCCATTACATTAGAAAAAGTTTTGTGCATCTTGTGAGGCAGGAGTGAAGCTTGTGATTGTTTTAAGTATGTGGTGTTTAACAAAATAAAATACAGAAGATTTATAATAAAGTTGTTTTAGACTTAATACCTAACTTTCTTTATTCGGTAGGTTTGTGAAGTAATAGCAACTAACCTAGAATATCTAAAATTTTTTTATGCAATTGTTAATGGTTTCAGATTACTTTGATAACAGCTCCTCTCCAACCAATTATTCCATACTCTAATAAAGATTGTACTAGTGCATGCATATTAAAGCATTTTTAGATTTTTTAAGTCCAAAATTGAATGCCATTGTTGTAAAAAGATACATTAATAATCTTAGCTCTTTAAGTCCTAACACTAGAACCTGTGGTGGAAGATACTATTTATAATATAGTCTCGGTTAGGATAAGTTACTTTAGTTTGTATCATCTGCTGATGATGCTAACTTGGTTAGCGAAACGCGCGTCCAGAACGTAACAAGTTGTGGTGTAGTGTGGTTAGAACTCTTGTATTTTGATCTATCTTCCACCACAGGTTCCAGTGTTAGGACTTAACATGGCTTCACGGTCAACGGAACAAAACCTTTATTGTAAGTACTGTACTAAGATTAGGTTAATAGCAGCAGATATTTGGTTTCTAAAATCATGCAAGTCTTTTTCAGTTTTCCCTAAATTCATTTCAGTCAAGATCCCTAAACAATCACCCTTTACTGGGAAGGTTGAATCTTTTGCCAAACAAAAGTGGCTAGATTTAGAAATTAAAAATCTGTATAGCAAACGAAGTATGCTTGAAATTGAAGCATACGGATTATTTAAAAAACTCACTTATAAGCTTAGTAATTTAGAATTTGAACAGTGGTTAGATTTCCAAAGAAAAATGTTCGTAGTTATCGATGCCAAATTTTTGAAGAAAATGTGTTCACTTAAAAACAAACTGAGAAAGTTGAAACCACAAAAAAAAATTTCTTCGGAAGTCGAGAACATTGTAGAAAATCTTTCTTCTCAGTCTTTTGATAATAGAGAAATCGCCCTTTTGAATAAAGGTTTGAATTTTGCAGAGCCTCCAGTAAAAAATAGTTTACCAACTATTATAGGGAATATCGAAAGTTCCATTCAATACGTGCCAGAGTCAACTAAGGGTTTCATTAGAGAGGCTTGCAGAAATCAAATCTCAAAAAACGTTGTTAACAACAAGTCAAAATATGTTTCTCGTAAAAACACTGAAGTTATCCAGGGACTGAAGAAAAGGGAATGTTTTTATTTAAAAGCTGACAAAGGAAATAAGGTTGTTATACTAGACAAAACAGATTATTTTGAAAGAGTAGACAATTTGATTCAAACTGGTCCTTATGATTTAATTGAGAAAAACCCGTTATCAAAAATGATAACAGAAGTAAAAAGTACTTTAAAATAGTATCAAAACCTTGTGTCCGATAAACTAAAATTCAAACTAACACATAGTAACCCACAGTTATCTAAACTGTATTGCCTTCCCAAAATTCATAAACCTGGGAAGTCCATGAGACCTATTGTTTCAGCTGTTGGATCACCAACGTACAATATTTCAAAATGGTTAGTAGAAGAATTCGGCAAATTAAATATCTCGTATGATAACTTTGAGGTTACTAACTCGTTAGAATTCTTAGATAAAATTAAGAATGTTCACTTAAAAGAAGGTGAAATTTTAATATCTTTTGATGTAAACTCATTGTTTCCTAGTGTACCCATACCACTAGCTTTAGAGTACCTAAAGGAACTACTTGAAATCAATAATTTGAAGAAAGAAATTATTGATGAGTATTTACTTCTCACAAAATTATGTATGATTCAAAATTTTTTTTCAGTACAACAATAAATATTATAAACAACTAGAGGGAACTGCGATGGGCAATTGCTTATCTCCGTTCCTTGCAAATTTGTTTATGGCAGATTAGAAACCCAATTCAAAAAAGAACTCAAGTATTTCCCAAGGGTGTGGTATAGATACGTAGACGATATATTTGCTATTTTTGATACTAAAACAGAAAATTTGGACACTTTCTTAGAAACATTAAACAATAAATATCCTTCCATTAATTTTACGTACGAAAAGGAGAACAATGGGCAATTACCTTTTCTCGACACGTTAGTTATTAGAAATAACGATAAATTAGAATTTGATATTTATAGGAAATTTACTAATACTGATAGATATACCACATAGCTTTAGAGTACCTAAAGGAACTACTTGAAATCAATAATTTAAAGAAAGAAATTATTGATGAGTATTTACTTCTCACAAAATTATGTATGAATCAAAATTTTTTTTCAGTACAACAATAAATATTATAAATAACTAGAGGGAACTGCGATGGGCAATTGCTTATCTCCGTTCCTTGCAAATTTGTTTATGGCAGATTAGAAACCCAATTCAAAAAAGAACTCAAGTATTTCCCAAGGGTGTGGTATAGATACGTAGACGATATATTTGCTATTTTTGATACTAAAACAGAAAATTTGGACACTTTCTTAGAAACATTAAACAATAAATATCCTTCCATTAATTTTACGTACGAAAAGGAGAACAATGGGCAATTACCTTTTCTCGACACGTTAGTTATTA
Source organism: Kuschelorhynchus macadamiae (assembly GCA_030620095.1). Taxonomy (NCBI): domain Eukaryota; kingdom Metazoa; phylum Arthropoda; class Insecta; order Coleoptera; family Curculionidae; genus Kuschelorhynchus; species Kuschelorhynchus macadamiae. The sequence continues at coordinate 1,673,412 of JAUTXW010000446.1, forward strand.
GAAATAACGATAAATTAGAATTTGATATTTATAGGAAATTTACTAATACTGATAGATATATAACATCCGACTCATTTCATTGCCGTCAACACAAAATGGCAGCATTCCATTTCTTAACTCACAGGTTAGTCAATTTTCTACCAAGTAAAGAACGTTTTAACAATGAAATGAATCGGATTAAAAATATAGCTAAAAGTAATGGATATAATGATAATTTTGTACATAAACTAGTAAATAGACATAAGCATAAGAAAATGTTAAAAGATGCCACTACTCTTCAAATACCTGAGGCCTCCAATAAATTCATAGTAATCCCAAATGATCCCAGATATACGAGAGGTCTAGAAAAAGTATTTATAAACATAGGTTTAAGAGTAGCCTACAAAACGGAGAATAGTTTGAAAAATCTTCTTGGAAACCCCAAAGACAAAGTCGACTTGAGGGAGAGGAGTGGCATCTATGAAATTAGCTGTAATGACTGCGATCTAAAATATGTTGGGCAAACTAAACGCTCCATAAACATTCGTTTTAAAGAACACATGGCACATTTAAGATACGGAAGAACAGAAAAATCAAGCGTTGCCCAACATGCTTTGGAAAACAATCACCGAATAGGAATAAATAATCTTAAGTTGATTAAAAATGTATCTAATAATAGATTATTGGATGCATTTGAGAGTATAGAAATAGTTAAATGTGGTAAGAAAGCACTAAATAAAGATAGAGGGCCTATTCCCTATAGTCCCCTCTATTATTTACTTGACAATGGTGCAGTCGGGTGCAACCAAGTGTGACCACATTTACCTATAAATACCGGTTAGGATAAGTTACTTTAGTTTATATCATCTGCTGATGATGCTAACTTGGTTAGCGAAACGCGCGTCCAGAACGTAACAAGTTGTGGTGTAGTGTGGTTAGAACTCTTGTATTTTGATTTAGCTTTTTAGTTAAATTTGTGCAGCACATATGACCCATTTAAAGTGTTGATATATTGTTATCATACATTTTGTGTTTGCGTAATTTGAAAACGTAAAATGTAGAGTTTTTTGAAGTTCACTGTTAGATAAGATAGATTTAAATCAAATCTCTCTATTATTATTTGCATGTCTCATTTTGTTTTTTGCTCTACATTGTGCCATGTGTTCACTTCCATAAAAATCTTTCTGTTTTTCGCAAAATATATGATGTTCCACAACAGTTTAAACTTAAAAAATCATTCCATTTGCTAGAAACAAAAATGGACTCAAAACCCTTCCCTGTGGAAGGCCTTAGTTAACAATCTTTAAACTACTAATAGTATGGTCTATTTCCACTACCTGCTGTCTTTTAGTTAACTAATTTTGAAGTAAATTATGTGTAGATCCCGTAAAACCAAGATTATAAAATTAAGATAGGAATTTTTTGACTAACAGTATTGAATGTATCAAGATCAATTAATACAGTTGCATGGGGTTTGCTTAAGTTTAAACTTTTCATATTTTTGGTAATACTGCATAGCAGCATTTGCTAACTTTTTACCCTGTAATCCAAATTGATGTGATGGTGATAAAATGTTGTTTTGATTTAAAAAAGATTCTTGTTTTTGGAGCCTTCTCATATTCTAGAGTTTTCCGTCTTCTGCCAGTTTTCACTTTTATTAATAGGTTTTATTTTTGCAATTTTAAATTGAGGTGGGCATTCACATTTGAGAAAGTTTAACCTGGCACCTACCTTTACAATTTTTGATATGATGTTATCTATACCTGGTGTAGATTAATTCTCTAGAGTCAATTATTGCTTACCTCTATTTCCGTAATGTCTTACAAATAATGAAATAAATGAATGAATAAATAAATAAAATGAGACTCCATGTCCTGGATATATATAAAGATTTTCAGTAGTTGAATTAAGATATTGTCTGACATTTTTTGTCTAGCCATTGCAAGTGCTTAGTGAAACAATTCTAAATTGTTTTAATAAAAAAAAAACCTTTTTCATATAAAGAATTTCAACAATCATGGGTATCAGTAGAATTACTACATACATTTATATTTATGTCTCCTATTAGTATTTCTGAATGACTTAAAGCATAGACAAGTACAATTCTTTATATATATATATATATATATATATATATATATATATATATATATATATATATATATATATATATATATATATATATTCTAAAATAAAAATTTTATAACTTTGAAGCATATTCTGAGAAGGTACTTGTTACAATATCTTTAAAATGTTTCTGAGTTAGTATGTGTACAGTCATTTATTTTGATAATAAGTTATGCCTGAGTTTGAACTGTAGGAGAGTCAGACATCTTCATAAGAAAAATCAAAGAAGTTAATATAAAATGTCTTAATTTATGTTAATGAAGAGAAAAATATAAAGCCAGAAAAAAGGCATTTAATAATAATTAACACCTAAAAGATAAAAACTGACTGCTAAATACCTCACTATCACTGTCGCCATCATATGCCATAAGATTCTTTAATGATTCTGTTTGTTTATTAACAATCACTTTAGATGGGGTAGCTACAGGTTTAAGAGATTTTGGCTCTTCTTCAGATATATTCAACTTGGTAACCTCTTCTTGGACCTCGTCTAGGATCTGCTCTGGAGATTTTCGATCACTTTGTTCTATTAGATCTATAGGTTCATCATTTGCTACTTCTATTGTGTTAGGAATATCAATAGTGTCTTGTGATTTACTCTGACATTCTGATTCGAAGTTGTTGCTAGTTTTTTTATGGGGTGAAGAGTGACATGGAATTGAAGGAACAACCCGTTCATTTAATTCAGCAGTTTCATCTGCAATTAAAATATCAAAAACATAATAATATGAATGTTCATTCATGTATACAGGATATAGAAATTAAAACTGTAAAGTTAACATATTTTCAGTTTACAACTTAATTTTGGCAAGAATGGAGGTTTGTTAACTGATGTCTAAAAAGTGCAAAATATTGAAACATTTTATTTATTTATTTATACTCTTACAAACACACAGACTAATTACATGTAAGAGTGCTTACTGGCTATAAATACCTAAAGTCTGAAATTATTATAAAAATAAAACATTACCTTGTACACTTAGATATAAGAGGAACATTTGATTGCTCTTAAGATACACTAAACAGGTAAACAATAAATAAAATATTATTATTATTATTATTACAAACAGTTATATTTGTCTAAAACTGCAAACTGAAATATGTACAAAAGCCCTGAGAAGATAATGAGAGAGTGGTAGTTATTGTTGGAATTAGTTTTGGGGTGAACAAAAAGGATTTCTCCGAGCTTCTACTTGCCTGACCTACAGACTCCCCTCTAGAACATGTGCTAAAAACTACTTAACTAAAAAAAATATCTACTATAATGGATAGGAATTTGGAAGATGTCTTACTAGTATGCCCTAAAATAATAAACTCTGCAACATTATAGCTTCCTCTATATATTTATGCAGGAACCTTTTGAAAACCTTTACTGAAGTGTCACTTTACAATGTTCTTATTAAATAAAATGTAAGAAACAGCTTTGTCACACCAGATGACATGCTTCATAGTTATAACTTGAGAAAGCACACACTCTCTTCAACTACCACCGTGTAGGCTGATCTGAGCACCACATAGCCAAACAATAGTTATGAACACAACTTTGAACAATGCCTAGAGCACTGGGTCATTTTAGAAAATCTCTTTTGCTGAAGCATTTTTTTTTAATTTCTAGTAAATAAAAACCTAAAACAATTTTAAACTGATTTAAGTATGTGTGAGCCATATGATTGCCCATTCCTTTATATTATAATTTTAAACTGTAACTTTATATATTATAATTGTTGACGAACCCAATGTTGCGGTATATAATCACATGGTATACAAATACAATACATAAATAAATAAATGGACAACATATAACGGGATAGTAAAAAAAACTTATTTTAGCTACACTAATACCATAAATTACCTACTGTCATTATAAACCATATATTTCAGGATTAATCCAAAATTTGAAAAATAAACATACTTTTTAAATATTTCAATAACTTTTCATTTAAAATTAAAATTTCACCCATAATAATTAATTTCGCTCATTATTATGTCAAAAAGGCTTCTGCAACTTTGTAAAAATTTCAATACATTACATTTCCAGAAACTGAACAACTCCTCACCAACAATTTACAAACAATACAAGCTTATTTCCTATAAACAACAGACTGGTGCACTGTCGAAAATTACACATCAGCCTCCATTATTTTGGCCTACAATCTGTCAACCAATGGCTTACAACATAACTTTTCAATCCTAATTTTAATATTTCAAACTGTGAAACTGCTCCTATTTGGTAATATGTCTTATTTTATACATTATTATTTAAATTATTACAATAATTCAAGTGTTAAATGAAAATTATTGTTCTTTATTGAGTTAAAATAATAAAAATTGATATCCAGTAAACAACTATGCATTATACTTTGTTAAGGGAAGCTTTTATCTAAACGAGAGCTAAAAAAATACAATTTCATCTATAAAATAGACAGATACGTTTTATTAGTAAAAATTACACAAATGTGCTTTTACATGTCCAAATAAAAATAATAAGTTTAAAAGGAAACTATTACAGAATGAAGCTTACAAACATACAAATCAGATAAGACATTTCACATATACAATAAAATGTAAAATACTTAAACTGTTATATAAAGTTACTAAAATCCTTCTTAAAATAATATTCATAAGAATAAAATGATTTTTTATAACAGAATTGTTTGTTAGCACGGCTCTTTATGTGCTCAAATAGCACATTATAAAACTTCAGACAATAGAAGTCAGTGCCTCTCCTAGTCCTCGCAGGTCTATTAAAATCAGGGACTATGTCATTACAGTGGCGAGTGTAATAATAATGAATATCAGAATGAGATGAAAAGTGACTGGTGTTCAACTTAATATAGTTCAATATATTAATGCAGTTACTCTGCCTGCAATAGTTACGCCACTTCAGACCAGCCATGACACGAACACATCTGCGCTGCAATTAAAAACTTTGCTGGTGTGAGCCCTGTACCACCAATTTAAAACTGAATAGCTCATGTACGATGCAAAGTATCCATGGTAGGCTAACAGCAGTGTAGAGATAGATACATTCTTTGACAGCATCCATATTAGATATACTTTTCATGACAATCCCTGGCAGCTGTTTGATATGTTCCTCCCTGGTGAGCTTGGGAAAAGACACCAAGAAATTTTACATAAGGACCACAAGGAACACTAGGGTTGCCCAAAGGAAACGAGGAATTTAAATTTTGGGTTTTGGAATGGTTCAAACTCAACTGACTTGCCAAAAACCAGTTGGCCAGGTTTTCCTATGTGTCATGTCCTCTAGGGCATCTGTAGGAATATATTTTATGGTGTTAGTTGTATCATATCAGGTTAGCATCACTCTAGAAATTGGAGAGGTCATTGATACATACTAGGAACAACAGAGGTGCCAAAACTGACTCCTGTGGTACACCATGCCTAAGTGCCAGTCTCTGAGAATTCGCATGTTTATATGTAACATATTGTGTGCGTCCAGAGAGATACAACCATACCAAGGATATACTATTGTCGATAAAGTTGTAATAGGCAAGCATTTGTAGTAGAATATCATGTGATACACACAGTCAATTGCTTTAGTCAAGTCATAGAACGACCCATAGACATTTCAAATCAAATCATTTATTTCCATAGACATGTTCACATGTATTGGAATTGTCATAAGTAGTTTAAGGTCAAATTTAAAGTAAAAATATAATAAAAATAAAATAAAATAGTATGCCTTACATTAAATGATCCAAAAGACCTATGTTACAATATATTACAGCATTTTAAAACATAAATATATAAAGGACCTATGCTACAATATATTTAGACATATTAAAACTCAAACATAAAAAAACTCTTCCAGAGAGTAAAACGGGTTTTCAGCCAGTTTGGCCTTTAGTGGTCTTTTAAAAATGCACATACTAGATATTACCTTCATATGTGTTGGTAAGCGATTGAATACCTTCAAGAAACTTATCTCAGGTCTTTCACGCACCTAATTCAATCTTGCAGCAGGTACATAAAGCTTATCTCCTATTTGCGTTCTATAAGTATTAATACCTCCCAATTTTAAGAAGTTAGAATGATTCTTAAAGATGTTATAAGCGCATTGGAGAATCTAAAGGTTTATTACAGTTAATATACTCTCAGAAGCAAAAAGTGGATGACATGAAGCCCTAAATGGGAGTCGAAACCTGGTTCTAACGACTCTTTTCTGGCTAATCAGAACTTGATCAATGCTAGGACCATTGCTCCAAACCAGTACACAATATAACAGAAGAGAGTTTACAGATCCATAATAAAAGGTTTTATGAGTGTCAACATTCACAAGGTCTCTTAGCCTTAGCATAGCATAATTGTAGGAAGACAGTTTATTGCATACATATTCTGCATGAATACTCCAGGAAAGGATGTTATGCCGTTCATACAGTCAGAAATGAATTAAACGAAACAGTGGCAAGGAATGTCTATTTTTCAGTTATCGAGGCACATTTAAGATACGGAATATGTTTTTGGAGCTCTTGCTGCAATAACACTCCTGCAGAAGCGTTCTATAAGATACTTGTACTGCATGAAACCTCGTGATTCATGTTGTATTTAAATCAAAAAAAATTGACTTTAGCAGGTCTGTTTATATTGGAGTCAGTATGCCTGATGCACAAAAAGTATTTGGACAGAATTCATACCTTGTCAAACGCAGCTCTTTCAATATTGGTCTACCTATACCTTCATCAGCTCTAACTAAAAATTCTAGGCGAAAAAGATGTTTAATAACCTCATCGAAGCATCAGTAATTACAGATTGTTTAGAATTAGGGTTAAGAACTAATGATCTCTGAGGCTTTTTATAGTGTTGAAGAATTTCTGTCTAAGAATTTTAATTAATGCTTCTTATGATATGTGTATATTTTGTACTAATAATTATACTTTACGACTTGCATATGTTAAGTATATTAAGTTTTAGTTTCTTTTTTTTTTTTTTTTTTACTTGTTGGACAGGATATAGTAGGTATGGATGAATCTTTTGAATTTTTAATCTTGTGTATTATGTTGTTATATATTATGACTGATAATCATTGTTGCAATGTGATGTGATATATTTTTTTTTTCTTTTTTTATTTTTTTTTATGTTTTGTGCAGTTTTATACTAATGTTGTATAATTATTTTCTTTTATTGAGGAATTTGTCTTTGAGCTTTTTTGCAGTGATTTAATCATACAGTCAAAGCCCATTCATTTATTTATTATTTTGATTGTTAACATATATTTTTATAGCTTTGTCACTTTTTACTTTAGACAATAATAAACACTTTGACAAAAAGAACTCAACTGATTCCTTTTGTTTAATAATTGTGGATCCATTTCTAATAAGCAAACTCCTGTCCTGAAGGGCTCTCATAGGGATGAAAAACATGAAATTTTTTTTTAATTATTAAGCCATGGCCCATTTTTCGCACACTAAGCTGAAATTGCACAAAACACTAGAAAAAAATGTACTGGTCTCAGCACACTACCCTGAGGCACTCCCGTAGTAGCATTTGCCCAGTCAGAAAAAGAAGAAAGAAGAAAAAGAAAAAGAACCTTTCAACTTAACATGCTGCATCAACTTGTCGAGCAGCACTCCATGATTTATAATGTCAAATGCTTTGGTGAGGACATAAAAAAACACCCACTGTTCTTAATTTGCTGTTAAAATTTTCTAGAATTTTTTTTATAAAATGAAAGTATAGCTTTGTCGGTAGACCAGCTATTAAAACAAAATGCCTAGAAGTCAGGATGTAAAATTTTTCCAGAAAATTCACCAATTTTCCCTTATAAGCCTTCTCAAAAATCTAGGAAAATGCAGACAAAAGAGCAATAGGTTGATAATGGTCCATAGTCATCATGCCACTTTTTTATGAATGGGGACAATTGTTTTTTTTTAATTCATCACGGAAATATCCCTGTATAAACGATTAATTTATTAAGTATGTTTTATTAATGTATTTTTAACACATACTCTCATTTTGTCAGAAATATTAACATTTAATGCACCACCTATTTGGCAGATAATGGACTCCTCCAACAGATTTTCAACTAAAATATTTTTATTTATGAAAAATCCCAACTCAACGTTGGCGTTTCTATGAGAAAGGATCAAAATTAACTTAATAACATGCCTCAATTTTTAAAGTAGTCATTTTGTCACAAGAAATTGTAGAAAAATGTATCTATTAGAAGCTGGCTAGTCTGTTGACAACTTTTTGCTGCATTTTCTGTGGAAATTATTTCTTTTTCGTACAAATACTCGTAACATATTTGGGTTCTTTTATGTGAAACTCCTTGATCAAGCATGATGTTTGGTTTTAAGCATATTACATATTTAATAACTTATATTTAAGACAACAACGTTCTATTAAGTTCTTTATTTGATTAAATAAATTTCTTATGTAAAAACTGCAAAATAATTTTAAGTAATACAAGGGATGTTAAACAAATTATAGTTATATAATATATATGTTAAATATAATTATAGTTATATAAACACGACAAAATAATTTTGGATAAATACCGAGGTAAATACAATCAAGCAATGCTGGTTGAAATATAAAATTTATTATTTTTCCAGGTTTACTATAAAATCCCCTGACTTTCTATTATTTTTTGTAAATTCCCTGACTTTTCTTTGATTTTTAGTTGGATTTCTGAATAACCTGACTTTTCCAGGTTTTCCAGGTCACTAAGAACCCTGATCTAGATTGTCATTTTTTGATAAACTTAAAATGACTATAAATTTAATTTATTTATTAATTTTTCTCATAGAATACTGAGTAGAATACTAATGAGTAGTAAGAAAAGCATATCCATAACTACAAAATTGGTTTATACAAGTTCACAACTATAGTGTTCATTTTTAAGTGACATTTTAAAAATGAGAAATCAAAATATTCAGGTAAATTTTAATATTATAGTAAAGATCCATTTTTTGACTGCTTTCCCAATTTGGGGATAACTTATCCATATGTGATGGTTTCATCAAATATTGTTGCTGCAGAATTAAAAAAAAAAGGAGCTGAAAGTGAAAAGTAAGACCAATTAACAAAAAGTACTGAGGAGCTAATAAAAAATGTATCAATTCGAAGATGACCAAATTTATAAATATTCTAGTTAATAAAATATCTTTTAAATTTAGTAAAACCTGACATTAAAAAAGAGAAGAAAAACGACAATCAAAACTTGAATGTGACTATGCAGTATCAAAAAATACATAAGCATAGACCTAAAGTTAAAAGTTATGAACTTCAGGATCATCTGTTTTAGGCTTGTAGTTATGCATGTTAGATAAACACATTTATAGGTTTAATTACATTAATTTTACATTCATCTATATAGTTATGAAAACTTCCTATAAACCTCGCTTAACAACTTAAACCTAAAACTCATTTGGAAGCAAGGGTGGATCCAAGGGGGAGGTGATGGGGGTGATCACCCCTCCCCCCAAGAAAATATGTGTATTAATAAAATTCTTCACCTGGCTTTTCAGTGCCCGGTGTTTATTTTTTTATACTTATCGAGATAAAATAAATATCAATATGCCATTACCACCTCTATGTGCAATTTCGTGTCGGCTTGCTTGATACCTGTGTCATCCACAAGCCACGCCAACTCAGTTGTTCAACTCTATAATGTTGTTGGGTACATAAGAACATTTTATTAGTAGTTTAGTATAATCTTTACCTTATATTGGTTAGTAGAGTGATAGCAGATAAGTGATTGTGAAATAATTGATTAAGACTAGGTAATTCATATTTTTTTCCCAGTTAACAAGGTAAGCGAGGTATGCATTTTAAGAATTTATTTATAAATCAGTAACAGGGGTCTATTGTGCTGATCTGAATTGTGTTTAAGTTGGTGCAGTTCTCGTCCCACAGCCATATGTGCAGTTATTAAAAAACTTTTTCAGAAATTTTACATCTTTATTCTATATGTTGATTAATTTAAACCAACCAAAGTAGGCGTAAGAACCTAAAAACAGAACTCAACTTCAAACTTATTAAAAAAAATTGAAACGCCAAGTACAAACCTCCCTCTGGCACGTTATCTAACATCACTCCCCCCGCAAGCAACTCCTCTGAGTCCACCCTTGTTTGAAAGGTACTCCAGAGTAAAGTTAAACCAAACACTTTCATATTGGAAATAATGTAAAAGTGAATTTATACATGCAAATAACATAAAATAAAAATAACAAGTGTTAAAATACTATAATAACACTACTAGGCCATTTATACAGGCAAAAAGATAAAATAAAAACAACAGATGTTCTTGAAAATGGCCAAATTCTATGTTTTATTTTATCTGAAAATTAAACTGCGGGAGTAGTTACCAAACATTTGACACTGGCCTGTTTGATTCACAAAGCTGCCAGCAAGCTTAAAAGAATATCTCTTCGGATATCTTATCCATCAGTTAGGTATTTTTATTTTACTTGCCATATAAATGGCAAAATCACCAGTTCTTTTATTTTATCTAATTTCTTATTTTATGTTATTTGTCTGTATAAACCCAGCAAAAGCTTTCCTTTGATTTTTACCCATATATGCTTTAAAATAATTGAGTTCTTTATGACTAGCATATTTTCCAATTGCAATTTCATTACCCTGAAATTCTGCACAATTAAATCAAATCCTGAGAGTGTAGGCCACAATATCAAAAAAATAATAAAGTGGGTACTAAAATTTGAATTTTGTAAAGATTTGAGAAAGAAAAATTTAATATTGGTAACAGTATTATATAGTGCCAACAATAAATAATTCGATAAGTTTCTGCAAGCCATGTGACTAAAACCTCAAAGGAGTAAGTTCTTGATACTAAAATTAATTTTATCTTTAATTACCAACTTGATGTACTAAATTAATTAACCTTCTTACCTTTAGTGCAAAATTCAGTCTTTGGAAGAATTTTCATAATACACCCATCGGTACTTATTTCAACACGCACGTTCAAAGCTTCTCTGTTTTCTGAAGAACCAGAGGGTAGGGGCACATCATTTTCAGAAGTTTCTTTGTAACCATTAACCACGGTTTCCTCCATATTTTGTTCTATATTAAATTTGTTAACACATTTTTTGTCTTCCGGAACTTTTTCAATATTTTGCTGACTCAAATTGTTATCAATTTTATGACTATTTTCCGATACATTTGGATCTACACCCTGGCCTTGGGTCGCTGCATTTATATCCATATTTGTTTCGTCAATATTTCAGCTATTGATTGATGACAACACAAGTAATAAATGTGATTTAGAATACTCCTGATTTACCTGTTTGCCATTTCATACTTCGTATTGTTTGATGGAGAATATTAAGTGAAAAGGGACCGGCGACAGCAAAAGACCCTCAAAACGTGCAAAACTAGAAACCGGCCATTTTGAAAATATTTTGATATAAAAAAATCTTCGGTTCTTCTTCTAAAGCAAGTTATGGCGGATCATCACAATGTGGACTACGAAGACAGCCTAGCAGTTGATCTAACACCGAAGAGCCGGTGTTGGTTGATGTATGTTGTTTAGCTGTGCCAACGCAACCTGTTAATTTTACCGTTGTATGAGCGGAGGCTTAGAGCTCATACAACGTTTTGGCTTATACCGGGATACACAATATACAAACATTATTGTTAATATGTTTATTTTTTAGAATAATATAGGAGCACAAGAAAAAAAACAGAAAACATTGGTATCATTTGAACGGTTTTTGGTATACCAGTAAATTTTGGGGTGAAGTTATATTTTCGGCGACGTCTCGATTCTGGGATATACATCAAAGTTTAAAATCTTCTAATACAGTTTTTGCTAATTAAAAAATTCACAAATCTTGCATCTTACCCAAGTATCCTACGTATTGAAAATACCTGACCCAAGTTTTAAATTATAATGTTGTGTTCTGTGTTTTATTTTTTTTAAAGGTAATATATTATTATTATATTTCTTCTTAATTTGTCGGCCTTCTCCCTGTACCAATGTTTTCAAAAAATATTGGATGCGAATAAATTCTGATTCCATTTACATTTAGATGTTAGATTAATATACATACGTGTAAGCAATTCATTTGCCTATGGCCTTAAAACTTAATATTTTGATTTATTTATTATTACTTGAGAATTATTTACTGTCGTGCTGTCACAAAAATGCGTACTTATTAATAGTTTTATTAGCATTGATAAGTTACATAATAAGATGTGAGTCGAAAAGCTAGGACGTTTTGTAAAGTTAAAATTAAAGAAACAATTTGTAGCAAATATTGTTTCAAATATAACATACACATAATAAAAAAAATTAAGTTTTGAGATCGGCTGCAATCATAATTTCGTGTATTTCCGTACGTATTTAATGATGGCTGCCTTATTCTAATAAGACTCGAAATTTTGTTGTACACATACACAAAAAATGGACTATTTTATTTCTATATAAAGTATTCTATATAAAAATTTTTCATTTATGCCTGGTCAATTTGATGACCTTATATTATAATATTATCTTATTTATTCATTTAGTGCGTACGCACTCATAATCTATACCTATTATTTTACTAAACCGATTATCGCAGTTTCGGTATCGGGATTTTGCCTTGTCAAGGTTACGACATGCAGTGTTAAGTTTGCATAAAAGTGATCCCAATAGTATTTTCAATACTAAAATTAGTTACACAGAATATACACACAAACAATGGACTATTTAATTTCTATATAAAATCTGTTCATCTATACCACAGTTATTATATATCAAACGAAGTCCATACATGGGCAAACCTATTACTTCATATTATAATGTTATCTTATTTATTCATTTGATGCGTCGGCACTCCTAATCTATACGTGTTATTTTATTGAACACGTTATCGTAGTTTCGGTGTCGAATTTGTGACAGGCTATGTTAAGTTTCCTTAATAATGATCTCAATAGTATTTTCAATACTAAAAACCAGTGCCAAGAAACTGTGAATGATAAATCGAAATACTGGAATTGATTGGAAGAACAACGGCAACAAAAGTTATAGGTTAACCAACTAAAATATTATGGAATCCAACAAAAAATATATACGAATACGACCAAAAATAAATTAATCTATAACTAAATAGATGACTGAGCAGCGGGAAGAAGCAGAACGACTACACGAAAAACCTGATTCGTATAACTGGAACAAAAAAAAATTAGTGAGAAGCTTAGCAGCGAAATAACCAAAGACAACAAAATATTAACTGTCCCTCAAGAGTTGTCCTATATTTGAGAGCGGTATATCAGAGACCTGCCTAATGATAATCGCACCCACAGTACTCGATTATCGTGACTGAAGTGCGAAATGTCCTTTCACTATTAAAGAATAGTACTACACCAGCTCACGATAATATCTACTCTGATACACTAAAAATAATCGGCATTAAATTCCTGAGTTGTTCAACAATATTTACGATAGTTACCATTGGACTGGCTTGAATCAATGACATTCATAAGCCAGGTTCATAAGTCTCATGAAGCTTTTCTCAAAGTCATTCATCAAACAGTTAATAGGAAATCTGAGCAAAAGAACGCGGAAAAGCAGTTTGCTAAGAATGGATTGGGAAATAGTGTAACATTGTTCTCTGTGCAACTTTTGGTACAAAAATGCTACGATCAGAGAAAGGATCCGGTTTTATGTTGTATAGGTCATCAAAAATCCTTTGTTAACGCTCAGCATGGTTTACTGACAGCTATCCTAAAGAACACGGGAATTGACGAAAAAAAATTGTCAATTATAAAAATCCTTTACCCGACCCGCTTGAAATATTATGGGATGCATTCTATCACTAATGCTTTGATATGTTGAAAACTTATTCCAAATGGCCTTAGATAATAAATAACAAGTAAATGTTAATGATGCTAGTCATTCAATCAATTCATCAACAACTTATGGTACGCCGGTAAAACAGCAATTTTGGCCGAGACTCTAAAAGATTTTCAAGCACTAAATAACATTATAAATTTAGTTTGTCAAGATTCTTCTTCTACTTTAGCGCTACAACCCAAGCTGAGTCTTGGCCTCCTCTATTCCCTCCTTTCAAGCATCTTAATCTGTTGCATTTCTCCTCCAGTTTCTGACATTGAGCATTACTTGGGCATCCTTTGATATACCTATTTCCTATCATAATCTGGGTTTTCCTACCAGTCTTGTACAATCTGGTCATGTGTCAAGGACCTTCTTTGGGATGCGCTCTATTATAATTGGCATATCTTGAACATGGCCTGTTCATTGCAAACGTTTAATTCAAATGAACTGGTATAATTTGGGTTTCTTATACAATAGGTACAATTGATGGTTATATTTAATTCTCTAGATTTTCCTATCATCCGTGATCCGTATATTTTGCTAAGGATGTTGCTCTTATACATATCCAACAAGTCTGAGACCCTACTGCTCAACTTCCACATTCCGCTTTCATACGCGTTACTACAGTGAGTTTTTAATATTTTATGTAGTTGCAGCTTGTTGTTTCTGTGGACATGTCTTGACCATATGCAGGAGAGAAAAGAAGTTGCGGTTTCCTGCTGCGATTTTCTTTATTGTGTCTACCATTTCATCGTTCGGTGACGATACGTATGTAAACTGCTCCACTACGTCAAAACTCTGGGTTTCCATGTATCTGTTTTATTGCAGGATATTTCTCCACCTCTCTGCCCTTAGGTTTGTCTTGCCTCCATTGACGTGTAATCCCCGCTCCCCAGCCGTTGCCTCCAATGTTTGAAAAATTTCTTTTTCCTTATATAGATATTTTTCCTGGGGAAGAGTGTAGAGCTACATTCTTAATCTCTAGAGATTGCAAACTCTATGGTGCGTATTATGCTGCTGTTGGATTCATCACAAAGACTACATGTTGAAAAAATTTGCTTTTATTCGCAGCACTCTAAAATTCCTATTAATAGTAGCATAAGTTAAAATAACAACTTCCCCTAACGTTGATTCAATAAGTTTTCCTAATAGTGTTAATGTATCTGATTCATTCTATTTTTGTCTTGTGATAGAACAAGATATTACAGACATTTTTTCAGATATCCGTAAAAAAAGATTCTAGATGGAATGATATCCTTAAATATATTTTTAAATCTGCCCAATAATGTTTTTGAAATCCTGGACAATGCCATAAATCATTCATTTTATGCAGTAATCTTTCCAGCATGACTTAAACATCCTGTTTTTAAGGCTGCGGATGTGGAAAACCCATCAAACTTTTGACACTTGACGCATTGCCTTATTGCCAACACTATCAAAAATTATAGAGAAACTGATTAAGAAGTGTATGATGTCTGTTTTAACTTCGCATACCTTACTGAGTGTAGAGCAATTTCGCTTTTAGTCGACAAAGGGTACGCATGGTGAGATATTTTCGTTCTTTAAAAAAGTATATTTAAAACCAAACGATGGAGAAGCTGCCGCAGAGGTGTTTTGTGATTTATCAAAAGCCTTCGACTGCGTAAATCACGAAATACTGTTCAAAAAACTTGAAATCTATGGGTTTAAAGGTGAGGTGCTGTGTTGGTTTGAATCATATTTATCTGGGTGTTGCCAGAGTCTAACATTTGACAACGAACTTTCGGAGCAGCGTTATGTAAAGTTTGGTGTCCCTTAAGGCTCAGTTTTGGATCCCCCATATTTCTCCTATATATATTAATGGCACAGCTGATTTTTATTTTGTTTACATTTTTATGTTTACCTTTTTTTATTTGATTGGATTTGTTATGGCGGAGTAGATTTAGTTGTAAGTATATATATAAGTTACCTTTGGGTAATATGGTCCAGGTGAAAATAAGGTCCATTCTGAGTTTTAGGGATATGCAGCGCCATCTATCCCCTACTGCCTAAAAACTATGAAGCCGGTCAGAAGTAGAAAACATTTTCGTGATTCAGTGAACAGTTGTTTGCTTGTGTAGCGATAAATGACCACGTTTTTTATTTGCTGCCTATTTCCTATAAAATTTTGCCATTTTAAACTACGTTCAGTTCGAGTTGTGTTAAAAAAAGTCTGTAAGTATTTATTTTCTCAATAACTGTATGGTTTTTAATATTGTATTTTAGTATTACAATTTTTGTAAGTATTTATAATTTAGTTACATAACCTTAAATTTGAAAAAGCTGTTGGGCGGAAATATGGCCCTGGTAAATTTTAAAGCGGGCCATATTTTCGCCCTGGGCTGTATTTTGGTCCTTATTTTCAAACATGTCTTTTTTTGTTTTTAGATTAGTAGCCTAAAGGTAAAACTAAATAAGTATATTATTGTTGCAAGCAGGCATTTCTACATAATAGTACAGGAATACTAGTTTTATTCTGTGGTTTTAAAGCTTGTAATTTTTAAGGTGGGTACATTATGTTGTGGAGTTGTATAAAAAATCGGTTTATTCTTATTAAGTCAAATAATTTACAATTTTGTATTGTAAAAAGACTTTGTTTTTTACATAATATAGACACATAAACCTAAATTAAAAACTTTAAGCGAAAATATGTCCCAGCTTTTATTTTTGTAATGGACCATATCTTCGACTTGAACTTTATTTGTGTCATACTTTTTTAAACTAAAACTTTTAGATTATGGGGAAGAAAAACAGAGAAATTCGCGCAAACTGGACGGAGGATATTATGAGTGAAGCTCTTATATTGCTAAAGAAAGGTATGTCCCAAATGAAAGTCGAAATGAAATGTGGAATTCCACGAACAACTCTTCGCAACCATTTGAAGACAGGAAAATCGACCAGAAAACTTGGACGAAAAAGCATTTTATCTGAGGATAAAGAACAAGCGCTAGTGGCAAGGATTCTAAGGTTAGCAAACATGGGGGTACCTTTAGTTCCAAAGACTCTAAGAAGAATTGTGTTTAGATAATGCGTTGACAATGGTATTCCCACATAAATTTTCCAGCGACAGAGAAATGGTAGGATATGATTGGTACAAATCTTTTTTAAGAAGACACAGAAACATCTCTCAGAGGAAAGCGCAAAATTTAAATCCAGCCCGGGCGCAAAAGTTAAATCCCATAATAGCAAAAGATCATTTTAACAAACTGGAAAACATTATGGATGAATTAGAAATCAAAAATTCTCCAGAAAGAATTTTTAACATCGATGAAAACATGCCGGTTGACATTACAAAATTCCGTATTGGCTCAAAAGGGGTCATAGTACATTTTATTTCAAACGAACATGCTGAAAATTGTACGATAGTTGCATGTGTCAATGCCTTGGGTCATGCAATACCGCCGATGGTAATTTTTAAGGGATCTAGATTAAAAGAAGCATTCAAGGAAAATCTTCCTCATGGCTCAGTGGTTGCAATGGCTGAAAAAGGAAGCATGACTAGAGAGATTTTTGTACGCTGGCTGCACCATTTTTCCAAGTTTAAACCAGCTGGACCAATTTTGTTAATTCTAGACGGTGCGTCATGCCACTTAGATATTTCGGTTGTAGATACTACGGAACAATATGAAATTTTTTTCTACTGCTTGCCTTCTAACACAACGCATGAGTTTCAGCCCCTAGATAAGGCGGTATTTAGAGCGTTTGAACATTATTGAGACGTCTAACTCTTACGTTATTGGAACGATAATCCTGCAGCTCGAAGAGCTTTAAAGAAAGAAAAATTTGGACAAATTTTAAATCCGGTGTGGAAACAATGCATGAACATTTCAAACATACAGAGTGGTTTCAGATCAACGGGAATCTTTCCATCTGATCCATCTGTAATACCAGAAACAGCATTTGTACCTTCAGAGTTGACATTTAGAGAGATGAAGGAACCAGACGAAGATGAAAATAAATGGTCTGATGATAAAGATGAGATACCTTTAAGTATTTTAGCTAAAAAAGTTTAAGATAACAAAACCAAAACTTGCTCGTTGGAATGATGAAAGTGTTTCAGTAACAAAACCAAAAAAGTTCAACAAGAAATCTTTTAAAACAAAAAAGCAACAAACAATCTTTTAAAACAAAAAAATGAATCTCTTGTAGAAAAACTGCTTCCAAAGAAAACAGATCCTAAAACTATAGTGGAACTTCTACCTACTCCCGATTTTATTGTAAAGCGTCAAACAACTCCTAGACGAAAAGCGATAAACTATAAAGCTCAAGTATTAAAGAGAGACCTATTTTCACCAAAGGTATCTCCTTTGCATGCTAAAAATAATAAGGAAACTCAAAGTTGTAACAGGATATCAGTAACTGGATTTGTTTAATATGTAAAGAAGCAAGAGTTGCAGATATGCGACAATGTGCAAAATGTCATGTGTAGGTGCACGAAGAATGTGTTGGACTTACCGCCCATAACACAGAAGAATTTATCTGTCCTGAATGTTGATCAAATATAAAGGGCCATATTTCCGCCAATGTATTTTTCACTGGGCCATATTAGCCTTCAAGGCGGACATATGACCCATTTTTTACGTTTTTTAAGTTATCAGCTTTTATCCAAAAAAAAATATATATTTTATCTCAGAATATTTTTTTTGTGTTATTAGAAGCTAAATAAAAGTATTCTTATCAAAACGTTTTTTTAGTGCTTAAAAATTACTCTTCATATTAAAAAAAGTTGAAATTTGGCCTTATTACCCAAAGGTACTATATATGAATTACAACGGCAAACAGTTAAATTTTTGACATTTTAACATAAGATCTCTGGCATCAGACTTTACTTCTTTTTTAGAATATATTTCTGATGAGCAGCCTGGCGTGATTGGGATATTTGAAACTTGGCTACATTCTGGTATATCTGACGAGAGTGTGCATATTCCCAATTACGATCTGTTCAGGTTAGATCGCGACTCCCGTGGTGGGGTTGTGACGCTGATTCTCACAGTGGACTTGAACAGATATGGGTGAGTATTAAGCTTTTTGGCAAGAGGCTGTGTCTGGGTTCCCTATATAGGTCTCCCATTACAAACCTTATTCTTTCTTTAAATGATCTTGAGACTGTCCTTTCTGACTTACTACCTCAATATGATTTTGTTATTTTCGGTGGGGATTTCAATGTTGACTTCCTGAACTCAGAAACAAATGGTTTCAAATTCTTTGATAATTTTATTAATAAATTTGGTCTAGCGCAGATTCTGTCTCAGCCCACCCGTATTACAAATAGCTCACAAACCCTTTTAGATCTAATATTTATAACAAGTCCTTTAATTGTAAATAACACCAATGTAATCGATATGAGTAACCTCTCTGATCACTGTCTTGTAACTTGCAACTTAAACTTAAAAAAGCCTACGGCGGAAATTAAATTTCGAACGTATCGTGACTATAGTTCATTTGATTATAATGATTTTATGGGCGACCTTGTAAGAGTAGACTGGGAGTCTATTTTTCAGTTTGACCATGTTGATGATATTTTATATTTTTTTAATAGTAATCTTAACTCTCTATTCGATAAACATGTTCCCTTAAAAACGTCTAGATTCACAAAGGCGCCTGCGCCCTGGTTGACTGACACTTTAAACTTATTGATCAAGCTTAGGAAAAAAGCTCTTTCTAAATATAAAAAACTAAAAACGGATGCTGCTAGAGACGAATATAGGGAACTACGTAATTTTGTCACTATGGCTGTTCGCAATGAAAAGAAAGCATACTTAAACCATCAATTAAAATCGAATCCCACTGATTTTTGGCGCACTATCAAATATTTAAATATAAACTCTAATCCTAAATGTAGTTCTGGTATTCCTCATTCAGCGGTATCATTTAATGATACCTTTGTGAATGGTATGTCAATCTCTCTAAAAAATTATGAAGAAGTTATTTCTAATTTATACGAAAATAGAGTCCATCCCAACATTGACCGCCAATTTGAATTTGCTGAAGTCAGCCAGGAAAAAATTGAGAAACTCGTAACTCTCATTACATCCCATGCTAGGGGTGTGGATGGCTATGACATAAAACTTATATCCCTGATTATTCCGTATCTGACACCACATGTTACCTATATGATCAACAGATGCTTAAATACTGGGACATTTCCCACACTTTGGAAAAAAGCTAATGTAGTTCCCGTTCCAAAAATTGCTAAACCATCCTTAATTTCCGACTATCGCCCCATTAGCATTCTTTGTACCAGGTCGAAGATACTAGGAAAAATAGTTGCTGAGCAATTAAATAATTTCCTTCTTATTAATAAAATTTTACCATTTTACTCAGTCTGGATTTCGTCTGGGTCACATCACTAATCCTATTAGACTTCAGCAAGGCATTTGACACCTTATGTCATGCTACCCTTATTAAGAAGTTAAGGTTCTTTGGTCTAGGTGGCACGGCCGTTGAATTTATGCGCAGTTATTTGAGCTATAGACAGCAAAGAGTTACATTAGGCAAGGACGTATCGCCCTTTATATGAGTCAAAAAAAGGAGTACCACAGGGGAGTGTTCTGGGGCCTTTATTATTTTCTATATATACAGGAGTTTTTTATAGCTTTCTGTCTTATAGTCAATCTCATCAATATGCTGATGACATGCAGCTTTACTATTCATTTTCATATAACAGGCGCCTAGAGGCTGCCACATTTATTAACAGGGATCTTGCAACTATAGCAAGAGTGTCAGAGGCTCATAACCTATCGCTTAATAATAAGAAAACAATGGTTTTTATTTTTGGCAAGGACAGAGAATTAATCTGTAATGATGCACAGTTTGTTTTGGAGTTAGATAATAAGATTTTGAATTTCTCCCGAGCTTGTAAGAACCTCGGAGTGCATATAAATGATGATATGCGCTTTGACACTCACGTATCTCATTTGTTGCAGATTTCATACTATAAACTAAAAACACTATATTTATTTAAAGATTTTCTTAGTGCCGACGTCAGTTTGGAGCTATGTAATAGTTTGATCCTATCGGGTCTTGGGTATGCTGACATTCTTTATGGCCAGCCCTCACCCAAAAGAGCAAAAATAATCTTCAAATACTCCAGAATTCTTGTATAAGGTTTTGTTATTGGTTGAGAAAGTTCGACCATGTGTCACAATTTTACAGCCAATCAAAATGGTTAACCATGGAGAATCGTTTTAAAATGCATATGGCTTTATTAGTATTCAGGATCCGGGTATCTGAGTCTCCTCGTTATCTTTTTGAAAAGTTAGTCAAAGGCTCAGATGTTCATAGTCTTGTTACAAGGAGCCGTAATGTGTATACTGTTCCCAGGCAGAACACAGCGACGTTTCAGCGATCCTTCTCATATTGTGCTGCTAGACTCTATAATACGTTGCCTGAACATGTTAAGGCTTGCTTATCGGTTCTTGCTATGAAAAAACAATACCGTCAGTATTTACTTAGGGCCAGAGATTAAAGTGTGTGTGTGTGTTTTTTTTATTATTATTTCGGAAAAAATATTGTTTGCTCTCAATCGTCTTAAATACTATTTTGATACCATGTCTTTTATGTATTACTGTATTTTATGTATTATCACTTGTATATTTTTCTATTATTATTGGTTTCGTGTTATCTACATGCAAGTATTATTTATTTACTTAAGACTATGTTAGTAAAAATGTTGTTACCTTAGTTGTTTTTTATGGTGGTTAGGTGAGCAGCTATGCTGGATCACGCCACCATTCTAAATATGTATTTAACTTTGTATTTATCCCCAGTAAAAGCCTTTTGAATTTGAATATAAGCTTTATTTTAAGTTATATTGTTTATACTTTCAATTTATTATTACATTTTCTAATTTTTCATAAAATTAATATACTGCTTTGTCAACGAGAATTTGCCTCGATCAAAATTACACTAGGCGAATACAGAAGGTTCAGAACTCATGTTTACGCTTGATTTTTCGAACTCGAAGAAGAAATCGGTTCTCATACAAATTAAAAGAATTGGGCTGGTTGAATATGTTCAACAGGCGCAAACTACATTTTGCTCGTTTTTGCTGGGCACCAGTGGAATCGGCGCCTATGTCCATCATTAAATAGGTGTTATTTTTGAAATTGCTGTTTGTTAGATAATTTGTGCAAACCTTGCTTGGTCAAGGGCGGGGGGCGTGCACTAAAGATTATCTCTGGTTACGTCACTGTATAACAGTTAATTGTTATAATAATTATAATTAGTAATAATAAAAATACTTAACAATCACGTTAATAGCTATTATTTATTTATTTATATGTATCCCCAAATAGCAATATAAATAAATTGAGATCTTTAAGTAAACATAAGAGCCGCAAAACGTAATGAAGTTTTTTGTTCTATTTTTTGTTCTTGACAGTACTATGCGGTTTTAATATAGTTTAATTTACATGCTAAATGATATTTGCATTACCAATTTAATATTTGAAAAGTCATTACGAACATCTTGATGTTAGATAAAATGGAATTTCCGTGATATTACGTAATCTTAGAAGAATAGGAAATCCCGTTCCGTGCCAGTTTTTTTGAATTCTTCCTAATCTGCTAAAAGTGCAAACATTTTTGTATTCCGTTATTGCAGCTTAGCGATGACTTGAAAATTTGTTACGATCGATACCGGCGTATCCAAGGGCGGATCCAGAGGAGTGCCTTGAGAAGTGGTGTGAAAATTCCGATAAAGAATTTGTTGAAATAAAATATTTCTTGAGTTTGGGGATAATTGATCATCCCCCATAAGCTAAGGCTCTAAGGGGAGGGGGGTGTCCCCTTAGAGCCGCTCTTGCCGATTGCCGCATTTTAATACTACCCGTGATATATCCCGAAGTGAAGGGACAGCCAAACCAAATTTATTCTTTAAAGTAGTTTTTACTTCCCTCGTAAAAGGAACCTATTTTTCAGTTGCAGAGTCCCGAGATGCCGAAAAATCTCAATTGTTTGCGGTATAGCTAAAAAACTACTTATTCGATTGACTTTTGGTTAAAAATTAAGGATCATATGGGGATGACTTGGTAAAAATCCATTATGGCAAAATGGCGGCCTAGTGAAATGTTCAAAAATTATTACTGAAAAATTACTTTTCCAATTTATCTCAAATTTTGCACAAAAATCAAGTATTATTTAGAAATCAACTGGTAAAATTTTGTTACGGATCCAAGATGGCGGAACAAAATGGCAGCTTAGTAAAAAACTCTCGGTTTGTCTGTCTGTCAGTCACGGCATAGCTTAAAAACTACTTATCACAGAGACTTCAAATTTTGGTCAAAAATTAAGGGTCATACGTGATCTGGTAACATTTTGGTGGAAACCCAATATAGCAAAACAAAATGGTGGCTCCTCCAATTTTGAAATAAATTAAGGATCATACGTCGATGACGTGGTAACATTTTGGTAAAAGTCAAATATGGCAAAACAAAATGGCGGCCTAGTGAAACAGTAAAACAATTATTACTGACAAAACTAATTATACAATTTACCTCAAATTTTACAGACAAATCAAGTGTGATATAGGAATGAACGGGTAACATTTTGGTATGAATATAAAATAGCAAAAAAAATGGCGGCCTTATAAAATATTTAAAAAATCAACCTGAAAACACTGTTTATTAAAAAAAGTTCAAATTTTGTCCAAGCATTAAGTGTGATATAGAGAAAAACTGGTAAAGTTGTGGTACGAATTCAAGACAGCAAAACAAAACGGCGACCAAATGTTTTTAAAAATCAAAGCAAGTGTTATTCATTTCAGTTCAAATTTTGCAGAAAAATTAAATGTGATATAAATCTATAGATATAAATTTTAAATTATGTCCAAAAATCAAGCGTGGTATAGGCAGAAACTGATAAAACATTGGTAGGAATCCAATATGATGTAACAAAATGGCGACGAATAAATATGTTTTAAAAGACAGTATATATGTGTTACTACAGGCATGTCAAACTCAAAGTCACTGGTGGGCCAAAATCATGAAGACCATCGACTAGGTGGGCCGCAAAACCTTATCTTAAAGAAGACAAACTACTGAAAATCTTGAGAAAAAGTACTATTATAGGACAAGTCTGTTTATTAAATTTCCAATAAAAAGGTCATTACAAAAAACTACAAACATTAAATTCTTTTGCCAGATATTTGACATCTTTTGTCTTTAATTAAGTTGTCTATTTGTGACGCGAATTTATCGGCGGAAATAACTTTTAAAACTGCGTCCAAGTGTGCGTTCGTCAATCGCGGTCTTGCGGGAGATTTGTTTCCTTTCATCAAAGAAAATAGTTGTCCACACTTATAGGTACAAACATTGACAGGATTTTACAGGCAAATTTTCTCATTTCTTAGTATTGAACAGGCAAGTACTTATAAAATTCGAATGTACCAACACTATCAAATTTTTGTTTTAAATGGGTCTGACACTGAATCTCAATTACTTCCATTTGCAAGTGAGGGGGAACTTTATCAATATCGATAGTGAAAAGACCAGTAAATAGAGAAAAAATGTTTTCTTGGGTCTTAAAATCCTGAAAACGCTTCTCAAATTCTGCCAGAAAGCTTCTTATTTTCTCTGAATATATTTTGTATGATAATGGGACACTTGTGCTTTCCTGATACGCCTTACAAGTCAGAAAATGTGGCAGATTATCCTCTGCTAACTGTTTTTTCCACAACATCATCTTACACTTGAAAACTTTTACATCATCATGCATACCTGTAATAACTTGACGTGGTCCTTGCAATTTCGTATTTAAGTCCGACAAGTGTATTTCTTCTTTGAGTTTCCAAAACCGGTCGAGTACCATAGAACACGAAAGCCATCGCACCTCTGCATAATATGGTAAACCAGTGTACTTACTTTCTATATCACGTAAAAATGCAGAAAACTGTCGCTGATTAAGGCCTCGTGACCTTATGAAGTTTATAATTTTTTTCACTGACTTTAAAACGCTTTCCAACTTGATCACTTTTGAGCATAAAACTTCTTGGTAGATCATACAATGAATATGATGAAAATCTGGTTTGTCACAAGCCATTTTTTACTCCAGTCATTGAAGGAGCTCCGTCTGTTGCAACGGAACACAGTTTTGACATATCTAAATTGTACTTTTGCAGAAGTCCATATACAGGTTTGAAAATATCCTTTTCAGTTGTTGTATCATGCAATCGTACTAATTCCAGTAATTCCTCATTCACATTGATATCTGTATCAACCACACGAAGAAAAACAGCGAGTTGCGCCACACCACACACATCCGTACTTTCGTCACAGGCAATAGAAAATGGAATGAAAATGTCTGATTTTGTTTTTATCTGATCACTTATATTGGCAGCCAACTCAGTAACTCTTTCAGCGACACTATTCCGGGACAAGGATATATTTTGAAATGCCTTCACGCTCCCGGGATTTACAATTTCCGCGGCCTTTACAAGGCTCTCTTTTATAAATTCGCCTTCAACAAATGGTTTTGAGTGTTTCGGCAGTACGTAGCTCGCTTGAAGGACAGATTCATTTTCTTGCTTTGGATGCGATACTTTCCAGAATGTTCAGATAGCGTCATCTGTGTTTTTGCGCGATAGAATTTCATGGAACAAGCCAGATAACGTTTGGCTTTAGCTTTTTAGGTTGAGTATGTGTAGTTCATCCTTCTAAACATAGATGGCACTATGTACAATTGTACATTTTATTATACCAATTATTGTTGCAGCGGCGCGCGCTTTCAAAAACGGTTTTCAACTTGTTCGCGGGCCGCATTATGTGGCTGTTTTCAAAACTGATTTGGGCCGGAGAAAAATGCTCACTGGGCCTCATGCGGCCCGCGGGCCACATGTTTGACATGACTGTGTTACTAGATGACTATGTACTGAACTAAATTCGGTCACACCTCATTATTCCTAATAAAGGAAAGATTCATAACGCGGGAAGTTCCGAGTAAAGGAAATTTGCCGATTTTTTCTTCTTATAAGGTTATTCTAACAACCTGAATGGGCCCATTAAAACTACAATTAAAAGGTGAAAAACGCAAATATTTTTTAAAATCTTCTTGCATACAAAAGACAGTTCTAGAATGAGTCAAACAGTCTTTTAAAACAATTTTTTTTATTTCGGAAATGATTAATATTTTCAGAAAATAGCAAAACACTTCAAATTTTTTTTGTACAAAAAAATGCGTTCTAGGGATTCTGGTTGAAAATTGAGTTATAAAGAATATTTAAATGACCATTTTAACAACCTTAAAATATTTACGTAATTATTTAGACATAATTTTGTGTGCTTTGTGTGTAATAAAAGTAATATATATATATTTGTACTTACATACTGTACATCAGTAGCGGTTTGAGGATAAACCTACCCCTCCGAGCCATTTTTGCTTAAGTTACAATGATAAAAATAGCAGAAGTAAAGATCTTTCTTTGGAATTTGAGGGTAACCCCTCCAGAGTCAGTTTTACCTACGACTAAAAGAAAGTAATGGCCTTTTTGTTTCTTTCTTGGTTATTTATATTACGTATGCTCAATTAGGTAAAGACCAAGACCTGAAGATTTTTTTTTGTTTTTGGTTGTTGAAAACTTCCATCATGTGAA
The DNA here is from genome assembly GCA_030620095.1 of Kuschelorhynchus macadamiae. Classification (NCBI taxonomy): domain Eukaryota; kingdom Metazoa; phylum Arthropoda; class Insecta; order Coleoptera; family Curculionidae; genus Kuschelorhynchus; species Kuschelorhynchus macadamiae. The sequence continues at coordinate 1,699,928 of JAUTXW010000446.1, forward strand.
AACCCCGCCCCCAGAAGCAATATGGCGGAACAAAATGATGGCGTAGTGAAATTAAAAAAAAAGTATTACTAAAAAGTTGCTTATACAATTTGCCTGAAATTTTGCACAAAAATCAAGTATTATGTAGAAATCAACTGGTAAAATTTTGGTATGAATCCAAGATGTGGAAACAAAATGACGGCTAAATAAAATATCAAATAAATCAGCCTGAAAAAACTACTTATTAGATTGATTTCAAATTTTTGTGTTTTGGGCCAGAATTAAATGTGATATAGAGTTCAACTGGTAAATTTGTGGTACGAATTCAATCAATGGCGATCAAATAAAATCTTTGTAATCGTGTAAAAAACCCTCCAATGTTTTACATACATAGCTTTAAGTTTTAATGTTTTTAGATGCCCAAAAACAACTATCTATTTAAAACACTAAGCCAGGCTTTTTAGCAAGTTCGTAAGAGAGTTGTGCTGCATCGATTTACATGATTTTTTTTTTAAATGATCGTCTGGTTACCCAAAACTGTCAACACTATTTATTGTATTGTTTTATTGCACATTTTTTCTATAAAACTAATATGTTTTTTTTTTTCAATAACATTTCTGGGCGATGTGGTGAATGCTCCCCATATTCTTATAATTCCACTGGAGATTCATGGCGCCATCTAACGAAAAAAGCAGAATAAGGTCGGCCGGGCTAGCTAGTATTTTCTCAATTCTGTCGATCTGTCTGTATATCTGTCAATATGGGGCATAACTAAAAAATTACTTACTGATTGACTAGATAGATCCAAGATGGCGGGCTAATAAAATAGTTAAAAAATCAGCCTTAAAAACACTACGTATTAGATTAAAAATCGAAGAAATTGTCCATATTGCTCAAAGAGACCTAGTTTTAATAACAAACATAGAAAAAGACTCCAAGTCTCGGTCTCATTGAATTATAATTTTACTATTCACAACAAACATGACACGTGTTTCGCGCTTTCGAGCATCATCAGACCTACAAACAACAGAGAGAATCTTAGTAAATAATCACACTCACAAATCCTAAAACAATAACTTGCAAATAGAATAAAACACACTAAAGCACAACAAAACAAACAACTACTCATACATATTTGTATAAGTAGTTGTAAAATATTGGTACGAATCCATTATGTTGAAACAAAACGACTGTACATATATATGTATATATATATATATATATATATATATATATATATATATATATATATATATATATATATATATATATATAATAATAAAAAGAAAAATGAAATATATATATATATATATATATATATATATATATATATATATATATATATATATATATATATATATTTATATATATATATACAGTGTGTCCGAAATTGGTTATGACAGTATTGGGATCTCGGAAACCGTGATAGTTACAAAAACGTTTAAATGGAGAAAGTTTTAGACAATTATGTTTGTAATTTAACGCCGTTTTGCTCGCGATTCTATCTTTTGTAGTTTTTGAAATATTTTGAAAAAACCAAAAAACTGCATTTTCGAAAAAGTCCTATAATTTATTTATTTATGAAAATTTTCAAAATCTGTAAGAACATTATTAAGGCAACTTTTTACGTAGAGTGCACCTATTAAGTCAGATTTTACATACAACGTTTCGATTTTCTAGAACCATCATCAATTTTGTTTTTTTCTTATGGCCGCTGTGTTCGATTTTAACAGTTTTGAAAAGAGTATTTCTTTAGCTTTTCAACGGTCTATCACACTTTGTAATTAGGTTATTACTAAAGGAGCAAAAAGTGCGTAGAGGAAATATTTAAACGTTTTTTGGAATTATCAAAGTAAAAAGTTAAAAATTAATAGTGTTAAATAGCAATATATTGTAATTTAACATCCAGTTCTACAAAAAATCACTAAAAACTACTTAATAACATAATTGATTCGTGCACAATGTTCACACATGTTCAAACTACCACCCGCATATAACACTAACATCTTTGCCCAAGTAGGCTTTGCGTTTGAAATTAGACTGTTTAAACATTTTTTCGAATTATCGATATAAATTAAAATTTAATAGTTTCAAATAGCAATATTTTTAAATTGGACATTAAATTCTGCATAAAACCAGTAAGTTCTACTCAGTAACATTAATACTATGTGCACTGCACATAATGTACCCCGAAGAACGACTGTCGACAGAACTTTTTTTCAAGCGTTGCACTGATTAGAAGCTTGCTAGGGTTAGCCAATTTTAAGAATCGCAACAGAAAGTATGCAAGTATGACAAGGAATGGAATAGGCAAATATTAGAATATTTTAATGAAAATCTGGTTTTTTCCATAAGAAGAATTGAAACAGAACTTCACATTCTGAAGTCAACCGTTCATGGCGATTTAAAAGTACTAACCTTACAAGAATTAACAGAAAATCAGTATGAACTACCTACTCAATAAAATTAATAAAAAAATGCTACATAATACTAGGATTAAAAATGTTGACCGTTTTTTTCTATGCAGTGTCCGCATTTCCTTTCAACTGTTCTGATTACCCGTTGAATGGTATTTCTATTTATATTTTCTAGAATATTTCGGGTTCGCTGCTCAAGAACTTGCCTATTTGCTGGGGGGTCAAATTCATATATTTCATTTTTCGCACATCCCCATAAATAAAAATCCAACGGCGTGATATCCGGGGATCTAGCTGACCAGCGGACAGGACCACTGTTGGATATTACGTTTTCACCAAAAGTTGTTGTTAAAAAGGTTTGTACAGCCCTGCTGTTATGTGCAGGACAACCGTCTTGCTAAAACCACAAGCTATTAAACTGATCATCTGGCACAGCTTCTCGAATGGCAGGAATTATTTGATTCTGTAACATGGCAAGGTATCTTGGGCCTGTCAGTGTCTGATCAAAAATAAAGGGACCAATGAGACGATTTCCTAAAAAGTAATGGAAAATATTGAATTATAAGCAATTCAATTAGACTATGTTTATCTTACCAAGCATCCCGCACCACACATTAAAACCAAATCGCTCTTGCAGCCTGCGTGAATCGCGTAGTTGCGGATTTTCAATAGCCCAATAATGGTGATTTTTTTTATTAAAAATGCCACAGTTTGTAAAATAAGTCTCATCTGACCAAATGACTTTATTGCAAAAAGCGGGATTTTCTCGACATCTATTGATATACCAATTACAAAAAACAATTCTTCTTTCGAAATCACCTGCTTGAAGTCCTTGCACAATTGTTGGCTTGTAAGGACGATATTTAGTTACTTTTAAGACGCCATGAACGGTAGATTTTGGAATTTGAAGTTCTGTTTCGCTTCTTCTTGTAGATGAAGTCGGATTTTCATTAAAATATTCTAGGATTTGCCTATTGCGTTTCTCGTTGTCTTTTGCATACTTCTTTGTGCGAATCTTATTAAAACTGCCAAACTCAAGCAAGTTTCTAACCAGCGTTTGAAAATAAGTTCTGCCAGGCTGCCATGCCGTCTTTCGGGGTATGTGTCAAAATACACATCCATGGCCCTGTTTGCATTTCTTTCATTTTTAATATAACACACTAACATATCAAACATTTCTTCAATAGAAAAGTTTAACGCCATTGTAATCCTTATTAAAACAGCGATGAATGTTAAATAAAACTTAAACGTTGCATTTTTGACAGATTTAAAGCATTCTATTATTTCAAAACCAAAGCCTACTTGAGCAAAGATGTTAGTGTTATCTGCGGCTGGTCATTTGAACATTTGTGAACATTGTGCAATGTTATTGAGTAGTTTTTACTAATTTTTTGTAGAACTGGATGTTGAATTACATATTGCCTTTTAACACTATTAATTTTTAATTTTTTACTTTGATAATTCCAAAAAACGTTTAAATATTTTCTCTACGCACTTTTTGCACCTTTAGTAATAACCTAATTACAAAGTGTGATACACCGTTGAAAAGCTAAAGAAATACTCTTTTCAAAACTGTTAAAATCGAACACAGCGGTCATAAGAAAAAACAAAATTGATGATGGTTCTAGAAAATCGAAAAGTCGTATGTAAAATCTGACTTAATAGGTGCACTCTACGTAAAAAGTTGCCTTAATAATGTTCTTACAGATTTTGAAAATTTTCATAAATGAATAAATTATAGGACTTTTTCGAAAATGCAGTTTTTTGATTTTTTCAAAATATCTCAAAAACTAAAAAAGATAGAATCGCGAGCAAAACGGCGTTAAATTACAAACATAATTGTCTAAAACTTTCTCCATTAAATCTCCATATATATATATATGTGTGTCTCAAAATACTATGTGCGGAACTAAATTGGGTCATCCTTCACTATTCAAAAAAATAGGAAAAATTCATAACGAGGGAAGTTCCGGATAAAAAAATTACCGATTTTTTCCACCATACTGCGTAGCTCTAAAAATATGAAACAGTCCCCAATAGAAAGGAAGGATTTTTTTTATTTTAATGAGGTTGATTTTTTTTAGATGGTGATTCATTAACGATACCTCTTTTTATAGGGGTAGCTCTAGAGGACAAAACAATGTCTTTAAAATAAAAATATTTTTTATTTCTGTACCGCTTAGATTTTTTAAAAAACGTAAAACACGTTAAATTGATTATATCTATGATATAAGAAGCCATTACCGCACTTATCTTAGTTAGGTAACGTAAGATATTACCACGCTAGTGCGGTAATGATATCTACTAATATTAAAATTAAAACAGTTGATGAACTCGACTTAACTTGCTATGAACTTGCATTAAATATTTTCAGTTTTTGGATACGAGTTGCTTCATTTTCCTTATTTCCGAGTATACTCAAAGCAGTCTTCTTTTTGTTTTCTTCTGAAGCCTCAATGTATCCTTCTGCAACTGTATTTGACCGCCATCCTCCGTGCCTCCTTCCGGTCCAAATATCCACTCCGGTGTTGACCAATAGTGATATGTGATAGTAAAAGACCTTTTAAAGCAGTGGCCGGTACATATAATAAAATTACGGCCCAGAAAACCTAAAAAATGAAAGATAACAAAAAATTAATTAAAAATGATCGACATAGTATTTCCCTAACTCATAATAAGTTCTCTCCAACAGAAGTTGTTTAGTTACCCTTTTAAAAGCCCCCAATGTGGAGCAAGATTGTATGAATTCGGGAAGATGGTTATACATCTTTCTGCTTTTGTAAATAACTGAATTTCGGGTAAAAGCCGAAGAAGGGATCGGCAAACATAAATTACCACTTTTTATAAATCATGTAGATTTTTTCTGAGTCTCTAGAACCTGTGCATTGCAAATATATTTCACTGCTCTCTTCTGTAAAACAAAGAGAGTTTTCAATAGATACTCGCACGTGTTGCCCAAAATTCTATTCCGTATCGTAGGTGAGACTCTATTAAAGAATGGTAAACAATCTTAGCAGCAACAGAACTTAAGTTGGTTATCTATAGTAACACCTAAAAACTTGTGTTGCTCAAGATAGACCCGTCAATTTCATCATACCAGTTTTGTCAACGTTGAGACACAGAAGGTTAGAATCAAACCATTCCTTGATCTGGGGTAAATCCAATAAAAGCTCTTGGCGGAGCACTTGTGAATTAGAGTTATGCCACAAAATCGTAATATCGTCGACAAAAAGGGGAAAATTTACCCCGAATATCAACTAAAACCAAATCATTAATATGCAATACAAAAAGTATTGGACCTAATACTGAGCCCTGTGGCACTCCACAGTTTACATGCAAGCCCTGATAAGTGCGACCCAAAGCCATATAAAGCAAGCTTCTGCAACAATATTCCGTGATTCACGCAGTCGAAAGCCTTCGACGAATCACAGAATACTGCCGCAACAGCCTCCCGATGATTGATGCCTAAATATAACTGTGCCAGAAAGTGAAAAACAGTATCATCTGTACCCTTATTTGATTGGAATCCAAATTGGTTGCGATTTTGAATTTGATGATGATTAAGAAATTACACCATACGTTCCTTAACCAACCTCTCAACAATTTTTGAAAGGAAAGAGAGGAGTGAAATGGGTCAAAAGTTGCGTGGATTATCCAGATCACCATTCTTGTATAGTGGAATGACTTTGGCACTCTTTAGACGTTTTTGGAAAATAACCAGAAACCCACGAATGGTTGATAGAATTGCAAAGGGCCTTAACAGCAGAACCCGGAAGGGAATGGAATATTTTGATTGACTGAATTTTTATTTTTTATTTCGGCAATAGTACTTATGACCTCTAAAGGGTCAGTAGGGGGAAAAAAGAAGGACTCCTGAACTGACACACCATCTTAAATAGGACATAGGGTCTATAGTATGATTTAATCCACTAGTCAATACATCTTAAAATATATAATAATAGTTGTTAATGATATCTGGAGTCATATCAGAAGAACTCATCGACGACTGATTTTGGTCCCTCTAAGTTCGTTAATGATTGACCAACTCTCTCTCTGAAAATTATTCTAATTCTAATACATGTCCTTGGCCACTTTAATTAGTTTACGATATAAATATCTATATTTTTGAAAATATACTAAAAAAGTTTCATTGTCAGTGAATTTTCTAATAGTATGCAAGCACCTCATATTTGCAGAAGATACTCTAAGACCCTTAGTTATCCAGGGCTTTTTATTTTTCTTTTTGATTTGAATAGGGAATGCTTATTAATTAATGCTTATTCCAAGAGTAGAAAACAAAATGCTTCTAGAGGAAGATTCGAGACACGAATTTCATTCCAGTTGACAGCACAATATTACAGAAAAAAAAATATTAAAATTAGCTGTACCAGAAAGCCGGCCATATTTATATTTATCCTTTTTTTGATCTGGCCTACGGATGAACTTTTCTAGAATAGCCTTATGATCAGATCCTTTCTGCTGCGGGATAAATTGGCTGTAGTATTATTATGTGAGAATATGGTGTATTCACTGCAAACTACGATATTTCGGAATATAACGTTTAGTTATTACTAATTAACTATAAAAAAAGGTTCTTGTTATTTGTTTTTTGTAAAACGCACATGTGCGTCTTCCGCTCATGTGTGCCATAACTAATTGTGGTTAGGGCTCAACTAGTAAAAGTGCGCTACTAATTCAAGATGGGGGAACAAAATTGCGGCCAAATAAAATTTATGTTTCGTGAGAAAATCACCCTCTCAGATTTTACATATCTTCACGTTTTTGCGTCCCTAGATGCCAAAAACCATGTTATATCAATTCCGTCCGTCTGTTGGTCTGTCTGTCAGTTCGCGACATACTTAAATATTACTTACCCGATTGACTTCAAATTTTGACCAAGAATTAAGGCTCATATGGGGTTAACCTGGTAATATTTTGGTAAAAATCCAATCGTGAACAATGTTAAAAAAAAATTGTTAGAGTGGTGCATTATTTCGGGTTCAGATCCAGTAAAAAAAACAAGTCTTTTTTAAATTGTCGACGTTTCGGAACTTAATTTGTACATCCTCTGGACACATATATATCCTGCATGAAACCCATATTATCAGTCTTTACCTACTCCGTTGATCCACAAATATTTCCTGGATATTAAGTTTCTAAATGGTTAACAAACCTCTTGTTGTGTGTTACAGTAAGGTATTATTTGGGGTTAGGATCCAGTAAAAAAACAAAAGTCTATTTTTAAATAGTCGACGTTTCGCAACATTATTATTGCATCCTCAGGAGACATATATAGTTTCTATATCCTGCATGAACCTCATATTGTCAGTCTTTACCTAGTCCGTTGGTCCGCAGATATTTCCCAGATTATATGTTTCCATGGGCGTCGTTTAGGGGGGCAAGGGGGGGCACTTGCCCTCCCTGGAAGTAAAATGTTTGTTAAAAATACCTAATAAAAATATAAAAAATAATAATAATAAAATCGGATACAGATTGTGGATTTGACTATTTTAACATGACTGTTGCTCTTAGAAAATTTGTTTATTCCAAGAGACTCATAAATTTGTTAATATGACCAATTCCGACTAAAATACACTGTGAAATACAATCTTATAGTCATTGACTTACTATTTAAAGCCAATGTTATAAGTAAAATAAGTGATCTCAATATGTTAACAAATTCAAAATACCATTGGCACCATTAAAGAAATAAATCGTTTTTTCGGAATAGCTCCAAAAGAAGGAATCTTGTAACAAATATTCATCTTCTGTCGGAAACACATTGGGCATCAAAATATAAATGTTTGGAGATAAGAGCAACTTTAGAAAACATATCGGCAGATCATTAATTTAATTCACAGACTAGATCAAAAGCTAATATTTTCCTGTGAGTGTCAAACTCAGTTTTTCTCGTCTATCTAGGTATTCCTCACAGCTTGAACCAGTTACTAACAAGCTTCAATGTCTATGCATTAATTTACTCTCCGTAGAACAGCATATTAATCAACTACTGAAATTTTTTTTAATGATAGAGAAATTTCTTACGGTATATTTTCCACAATTTCTAAAAAAATTGAAGAATGGCACAACACAGGTAATAAAATAAAGATGCCCAGGATCACTGGATGACAAAACCAGCGCTCAAATAATTCAGCAACCTCAGCAGAACAATACTTTAGGCTGAACATATTTATTCCATGTTTAGACTCACTAAGTCTACTTCATCCAAAAAGCACAAAAAATAATGATCTCTTGACACCAGATCAGATAACAGATATACTTAAATATGGTTTAGAAAACTTTGAGGCTGAGTGTACGTGGGTGGCTACATGAAAATGTAAGGAGCTATCTGAATGTGACTTAGATTTCAGTGAATTATTATCAAACGAATGTGAGTTTTTTCCGTGTCTTCAGAAAAGGTTCAAGATTTTTTTGACACTTCCACCAACTACTTGCTTTATCTAACGATCGGACGAGTAAAAACATAGTTGCGGTGAACGACAACTGAAATTAGATTATCAGGTATGATGAGCGACCAAAAAATGGTGGGAAATAAGAAAGAAGAGATAATTTCTTCAGTTCCGGTTGGTTCCGAAAAGAGAAATTTAAAATTTCTATTTTCTTAAAAAACTTACTTAAAGAACTTTTCAGTGCAGTAATTATTTACCTATGTGATTTTATAACCCTTTAAACTTTAGATTTAAAATGTATTCTGAGTTGTGCTGTGCAAGCGTTATTGTTTTAGTTTTTTTTGTTGTTTTTTCTTAGTTTAAAAGTTTAAATATCTTATGTTCCTATTTTTTATAATCGTTTTGTTCGGCTGTCCGCTCGAAAATTATGCTCCTGTTATGTAATGTGTTAACTATGTTTTTTCATAAAATATGTATCTTAAATTGGATATGTTCTTAACCCCCCCCCCCCCTGAAAAATATCGTAACGACGCCCATGTATGTTGCATCCCTAGGACACATATATAGATTCTATATTCTGCATCAAACCCATATTATCAGTCTTTGCCTATTATCTTTTCCTATTTAAATTTCTAAATGGTTTTAGTACTTTTTACAGAGTACTATTTTTTTATTTGAGAAACTGGTATTTTCAAAAAATGGCAAAAAACACTTTCAATTTATTTTATTTTTTAAAACATTTGACTGACTTTAATTTACATAACTGGAAGTACTATATTTTTCAAAACAGATTTTTATTATCTGGCTCTCCTTACTAAGGGGGATCCCCAAAGGTAAATATATGCTTAAGGTCTACTAATATGTCCCGTTTACTTTAATTAAAACAAAAATGAACAAATCACATCACATTGGAAAGGTAGATCTATAGACTGGTCGGGCTGTTACATGCTCGTAAAATTGTTTGTTTAACAAATTTACAGATTTGTTCAGCTCGCGATCAAGGAACTACATAGTTAAATTTTGACGGCCGGTGAAATTGCCATGAAAGAGGACAGCGCAAGTTCATCCTAACAATAATTGTTCAGGAAGCCTAATTCAACAACCATAGTGTTATGATAAATTTAATTAAGTGTGTCTTGTTATTGTGCGCGGTGTAATTTCCCTGTGAATATCATGCAATATTGTATGGATTAGCTGAAAAAAATTAAGGTGAATATAATAAATATTTAATTAATTTTAGGTCTTTTGCGTAATAGTTGGCAAAAAAATGAAATGCGTTAGCCTGCAATAATTCTAAATATGTAAAGGTATTTGAAAGCAGAGTTTCTCAAAACTATAATATACCGAATACGTGTTAGTTAATAAAACTAGGCTAACAATAAAAGGCCCCACAAAGAAATTAAATCAATTATAAAGAAAATCCCTTCTGTTACTAATGAAAAGCATATTAATTACATTACATACTAATTATTACGTTTATTCAAAATATTTTCTTGTGAGATTATCACAAACCAAATTGTAAGTTTTTGGAATAAAAAGTATAGCCTCTATGAATTAACTTCAATGAAAATTGGATATTATGGGGGGTAATGTGCAAAAAAGAAAATTGATTCTGATGAAATTTTTATTCTGCTCTATTTATAAAACAGGACGTCAGAACTGCAGTTTGTTAAAATTCAGTAGTAGGGTATAAAGTTGTTTTTTTTTTGCTAATAATTTATAACATGGGTCAGTCAACATGTTTCAGCATGCAGTAGTTTATTAGAAAAATCGCATTTATAAAAAAAATCGTTTATTTCTTCAATTTAAAAGTGTAGTTCAATAACTGAAGAAAAGGTCAATAATAAAAAATAACACTAATCTATACATATACCCTTAAATATAAAAATATATAAAAAGAAAAAATAACACACATTCCTTTAACTAAACTCCTGCAACGAATAACAATTCTTTTCAAGGAGATGTTTATTTAGACGATTTTTGAATATAATAACGTTTTTAGGGTTCATATAACTTCATGCTCATACAGGAAGTTTTAGTATACAAATATTAAATATGCAAAATACTAAAATCAATTTAAGAGGCGGTAAATAAAAACTAAATTTGAAATTAATTAATTTTTTTTAAGTTGTGTTAGTATTGCATTAAAGCAACTATAAAAAGTCGGTAAATTTCCTTTACCCGGAACTTCCCTCATTATGAACATTTATTAGGGATAGTAACGTATGATCGAGTTTAGTTCAGTAGATAGTTATTTAGGAACACATATATACTGTCTTATCAAACATTTTTATTGGACGCCATTTTCTTCCAACATATTGGATCTCTACCAATATTTTACCAGCTTCTACCTATGCCACAACTTGATTTTTGGCCATAATTTAAAATAAATTCAATAAGTAGTTCTTACATTGACACACACCGCCATTTTGTTACGTCATGTTGAATTCGTACCAGTTTGTCTTTATATCATATTTAATTTTTCTAAAACATTTACAGTCAATGGATTAAGAAGATTTTCTTCCTTTATTTGTTAAACATTTTATTTGGCCGCGATTTTGTTCCGCCATCTTGAATTCGTCACACAACTTTACCAGGTTATCCCTATATCATATCTAATAATTGCACAAAATTTGATAAATAGTTTGTTCCGACTGATTCTTTAAAATTTTTATTAGGGCCCCATTTTGTTTTGCTATTTATATTCATACCAAAATGTTAAAAAAGTTCGTTCTTATGTAACACTTGATATTTGTGCAAAATATGAGGTAAATTGGATATCGAGTTTTTTTAGTAATTTTTTTATTGGGCCGTGATTTAGATTTTTAGTACCATAATTTTACTATTTCTTCCCTATACCACAATAGCACACAATTTGAAATCCGTTTATTAAGTAGGTTTTTAGAGCTGAATTTCTAAATATTATATTAAGCCGCCATTTTCTTTCGCCATCTTGGATTCGTACCAAAATTTTACGAGTTGATTCCTACATAACACTTGATTTTTGTACAAATTTTGTGATAAATTGCATTGGATAATTAGTTGTTTAAAGTCCCACTAGGCCACCATCTTGTTCCTGTAAATTGCATTTTTACCAAAATTTTACCATGTCATCCCCATATGAGCTTTAATTTTGGACTAAAATTTGAAGTCAATCTGATGAGTAGTTTTTAAGCTTTGCTGCGAACTGACAAACAGACAGACTAATATTTTTTGGCAACTAGGCAAATATTGTTTCTTCAAACAAAATGTAACAAATAGAAAGCTTTTTAATTATTTATTTCTTCAAATTTTTAGTCTTGATAATAGTTGGTGTTTGAAAGGAAAAATAGTATTGACAGCGTTAAACTTTGGGTCAGATATACAGGAAGTTCAAAAAATACGAAAATAGCGGATTTCAAAGACCTACATAAAAATTTTTCGACAACAGTTTTAAAGGCCCCAAAAAATCGCAAATAAAATTTAACTAAAGTTAAATTTGGTATGACTATTACGAAATCGATGAAAAAACTTTCGGCTCCTATAGAAATAAACAAACGGGGATTTTTTATTGTTAAAGTTAAAGAAGCATTCATAGCTCCGAAAATTAATATTTTGTACAAGTTGTTCTCCTTTTTTTTAATAAAATATAATTAAGACCAATATGTTTAATTTGTCGGAATAATGTTCTCAAAATGTCTGATTTAGGATCACTGTCGGAATTAAGTCCACTAAGATGTTTGAACAAATTTTATTAATCCCGTAGGAATCAGGTGATATTGGTAATGTTGTAAAAATGACATAATTTTAATTATGTAAACTTTTACTATAAATCGATAATCAAACGTGTTCAGTAGCCAATAATATGTAAGAAACACAACCATTCCAATGTCAATGAATAATTATAAATTATATAGAAAAAAGCGTAATATGAATTACTAAAGATGTCTGAATTTGAGACGTCTACTTTAGTTCATCTCTATGCTACAGTAAGGTACACAATTTGAAATCAGTACATTGAGTAGTTTTTTCAGGCTGAATATTTAAATATTTTATTAAACCGCCATTTTGTTTCCCCATCTTGGATTCGTACCAAAATTACCAGTTGGTTCCTACATAATACTTGATTTGTGTGCAAAATTTGAGATAAATTGGATAATTAGTTTTTTTTAGTAATAATTTTCTAAGGTTTCACTAGTCCGTCACCTTGTTCCGTCATATTGGATTTTTACCAAAATTACGAGGTAATCCCCATATAAGCTTTAATTTTTGACTAAAATTTGAAATCAATCTGATAAGTAGTTTTTAAGCTATGCCACGAAATGCAAGACAGACAGATAAACCGACAACGACTCGACAGATCTACGAACCTGACAAAACATATTTCTTGTCATCTAGGGACGCCAAAACGCAAAGAAATGTAAAACCTCAGAGGGTGATTTTTTCAGATTAAAAAATTTTTGTTTGGCGTCTATTTTGTTCCGTCATCTTGAATTAGTACCATACTTTTATTAGTTTATTCCTATACTACAATTACAAAATTTGAGATAAATTGGATAAGCACTCTCTTAGTAATAATTTTTTTAACATTTCACTAACAAAAATGTTACCAGGTCATCCCCATATGACCCTTAATTTTTGACCAAAATTTAAAGTCAATCGGGTAAGTAGTTTTATAGCTATGCTGCGCGATTAGACCGACAAACAGACAGACGGACGGAATCGAGAAAACATGTTTTTCGTCATCTAGGGACCCTGAAACAGAAGATTTGAAAAAATCTCGGAGGGTGATTTTTTCACGATTACAATACTTCCCTTTTAGAAGAGAACTAATAAGCGATTTAAAATAAAAAATTAAAACTAGTAGTTATCTAATATAATAAAACATTACAATTTTGGGAGGTACTTAACGACAAATAATTAAATTATCCATTTAAAGAAAATATTGTATTTAAGATTTTTAATAGTATGTTCTCTTCGAAGCAAATATAATAGCAGTGGAAAAAATATTTTAGAATACAAAAGAAAATGATCTTTTTGTTCTGAATGAAATCATTTTTTTAAAAAGTTCATAAACTTTAATAGTTAATATGCATTTTGAATCCATAGCAATTAGAAAAGGGTCAAAAATAAACGTCAAAAAATAATTTGTCTCAAAGAATGAATAATATCGCTGAACATCGTGCATTTATGGTGAAAGTTCTAATAGTCGTAATAAAACGGGATCCTTGGGAAAAGTTAAATACGCTACCTTATTAGTCGCGCGCGGCGGTTCGAATTGTCTCGTTGCGTTCCTTAGGCATAATAAAATACGCTATACTAGCTAGGTTGGGCAGGCCGAATTGCCTGATTACCTTAAAGCTTGACGAAAGTACCCGAAGAATTCACAGCTACCGAGGGGCAGCCGAACGTGATAGCAAATGGAATATGAAATCGCGATTTGGGTCATCAGCCGGCCTCTTCTCATAATTCGATCGATCGGTCGCGGCATCACGTCGGAATGCGGAAATTCAATTGTTCAGAGCTCGCGCGGTCGATATTGTTTCGGATGTTTTTAATCGATGAAAATTGATTTATATACTGTTTTTTGTAATATATATTTTTTTATTTTTATGATCCATGTGTGAGTTAGAAATATACAGGAAATAAAATGTTGGTAGTGACTAGTGCAAAAAAATAAACAACTAAAAAGTGTTTACGAACTTAATTTTGCAAAAGTAACCAATTTCAAGGTGGTCTATGTTTGAGTTGTGAATGTAGATGAAATAAAATGTCGGTAGTGCAAAAAATTAAACAACTAAAGAGTGCTAACGAACTTCATTTTGAGAAAATAACTCAATTCAAGGTAAGTGGTCGCAATTTGCCAGAACTTTGTATACGACAAACTAGTAAAGTCAAAAATAAAGAGGTTCATCGAAACTTTAGCAAAAATATGTACGATTCAACTAACGGATATGTGGTTGTGAAGTCTCTAACTCATTTTACTGTTACGTTTGTTTGTTGTTTTCTAAGGACTCGTCGGACTCATTATGGTGCAAAACTGGCGTTAAAGACTTAAAACAATTAAAAGAAAAAATAAAAAAACATGCGTTTTCTGCAGATCACATGATATGTTCTGTGAACTATGCTACGGTAGGAAGTGTTGACCTTCGCACTCAGCTAGACGCAGTTTATAGAAAATCTCTTATCGATTTTAATGAAAATGTATCCAAAAATCCTTATTATTTAAACAAAGTTATAGATTGTGTAAAATTTTGTGGGGCATTCGAACTAGCACTACGTGGTCATGATGAAACGGCTTTGTCTGAAAATCAGGGGTTTTTCGAAGGCTCATAAATTTTGTTGAGGAGTTGGGCCAAGATAGACTATCAGCTTTAGCAATGTTAAGTATCGAGCAATCGTTTATAAAAGGAATGTGCGTGCAATTTTAACGAACGTGTCATTCAGCGTTTTTCCAATTCTAAAGAACGAAGAGTAGACCTGAAAATATTATTTTTCACTTCTTAGTGCATTTTTTGAGGTTGGATTTATCTTTTAATAAAAATTTTTATTCCATCATTTTTAGTTTAATCTACACGGGTTTTATTGTAAAAATCAGGTTTAACAAATGGTGCACTGCATAACATTTTTTTCCTGATATAATGGTGAACGCGTAGAATCGAGACGCGAGCGTAGATATTAAAAAAATCTTGCGATATATCTTGTAGCAAAAAACAAAATGGTGCCATTCTGCCATTTTTAATTTTTTTTAATATTCCTGCTATTGGGCCACTCCGGCAATATCCTGAATATCCCCTGAAAATTTCATCTAAATTGGTCAAACTATCAATGTACAAACAAAAAAAAACAATAAAACGGTCGCCATTCCGCCATTTTTAACATTTTTTTAATAAGCTTGCTATGAGACTACTCCGGCAATATCTTAAATGTCCCTGGAAAATTTCATCCAAATTGGTCAAACTATCGCGGAATAATCGATGTACAGGCATAAAAAATACATAGGGTCGAACTGATAACCCCCTCTTTTTTTGAAGTCGGTCAAAAATCCTAGATTTTGAAGTTGCACATTTTCATGGTCTCCCTGTATACATAAAATTAAATAACAGGGTTGCAAAAGAGATACCTTTTAACAAATGGGGTTGCATGTCTAATACACACCTCAATGCTTCAGTTTGAAAAGGGTATTTAAAAAAAAATTAAATTTAATTCTAAAACTTGTTGCCTTTATCGCCCTTATACCTGTGTTTTTTTCAATATTAATATTACAAAAAAAGGATTCCCTTTACGAAATACACCGCGCAAAACAGTTACCGCAACGCCTAAAATTTCGTCTAACTTTGAATTGAAATTTCTCGAGAATGGTTGATCCGATTTTGATGAAGTTTTTGTCGAAATTTAGGTTAATTCCTCGTGAATATTCTTTTGATATTAAAATTCAATGTTACTTTGTTCTAGGCAATAATACAGGGTAAAAAAGAAAGACATGTTTTATTTACCAAAGTTTAAAACACCCTGTAGAATAAATCAGATGGATCAAGAGATCTAACCAAAAGAATGTTGTAGAACAGTATGTTTCCAACAAATCGTTTTTTTATTCGTTTCAATAGCACAATTTTTACCTGAGTTACAGGACTTATTGAAAAGTACTGCATATACTGTGTTTTAAATGAATTTACCAGTTCATGTTTGAATTGATTCTGTTGAAACGTTTGTAATTTGTAGCTTGGTTGTGAAAAATTTTTTTTTGGATCACTAAAATTCAATATTAGTTTTGTTCAGTCAATAATACAGGGTGCAACGAAAAATAAATTATACTGTTTTTTAAATTACGAACGCATCGGTTACCGGATATTTGAACATGGCGCTATTCTACATTTTAGTTTAGTTATACGAAAATTTCTTCGTGATATCAAGGGCCAGGATCGGTTTAGTTTTGTCAATAATACAGGGAGTTAGAAAAACATGTTTTAATAGGTCAGATTAAAATATGAACACGACAGTCAAAAAAACAAAACACTAAGAACTAAAACGAACAAAAATAAACTTTATAACTATTGAACTAATATTTCGTATTTCCCCCTCTGTTTCTTATGACTGCTTCGCACCTTCTATTCATGCTTAATATCAAATTTCGTATGAGTACCTCATCCAGCCCATTCCAAGTATCGATGAGTAGCTCACCCAGCTCTTCCACGTTATTTGGCTGTCTTTCATTAGCCCTTAATCTCCTGCCCAATAAGTCCCAAACATGTTCGATTGGGTTCAGGTCCGGACTACGTGCAGGCCATTGCATGACATCGATCCCAACATTATTAACGTAATTTTGCACTACACGTGCTGTATGAGGACGAGCGTTGTCATGCATTAATAAAAACTTCGCTCCAACATTATGTGCAAATGGCCTCACGTGATTGTCCAGTATTTCGTGGATATATCGATCCGCATTCAAATTCCCATCCACAATAACTAACTCCGTACGACCAGGATCCCTCAAAGATACCCCTCCCCAAACCATTACTGATCCCCCACCAAACATTACGGTATTAACAAAATTCCCCTGTACATAGCGTTCATTTGGTCTACGATACACACGGACCCGTCTATCGCAATTAAAAAGACAGAATCTCGATTCATCTGTCCACAGCACTCTCGACCAATCAGCTTCCGCCCAGTTCATACGTTCGTTAGCCCATTCTAGCCTGGCTCTCCGATGTGTTGCTGTTAACGCAGGACCTCGTGCAGGAACACGTGGTCTCAAATTTCCTTCCCTCAAACGATTCCGCACTGTTTGAGTGCTTACCTGAGGACCATTCGCGTGTTGAATTTCCTGCCTCAGAAACCTTGCCGTCACGAAACGTTGTCGTAAAGCAGACAACCGCAGATACCGGTCTTCACGCTCACTGGTAACACGCTGTCGACCTTGTCCAATCCGTCTGGAATGATCATCGGTCTCCATGTGTCTCTGTATGACTCTATGTACAGTTGATTAATGAACATTCAATCGTTCCGCTATCCTGCTAAAGCTACAGCCTTCATCTCTAAGAGTTCTTGCAATTACGCACTCGTCGCGGGTCAAATTTCTAGTTTGTCTTGGCATGACTGTACACAATAAGAAGAAAAATTTAAAACCGAACTGAAACTTACGCCTGATTCTTTTGGTTAGATCTCTTGAATCCATCTGATTTATTCTACAGGGTGTTTTAAACTTTGGTAAATAAAATATGTCTTTCTTTTTCACCCTGTATTAATGCCTAGAACAAAGTAACATTGAATTTCAATATCAAAAGAATATTCACGAGGAATTAACCTAAATTTCGATAAAAACTTCATTAAAATCGGATCAACCATTCTCGAGAAATTTCCATTCAAAGTTAGACGAAATTTTAGGCGTTGCGTTAATTGTTTTGCGCAGTGTATAAATTTTATTGATTCATATTTTTGCACATCTTTTAAAAACACGCATTTTATGGATCATTTTTTATCTTAACAAATTCACATTAATTAATATTCAAAGATACCACTAATCACCTGCCAAAAGGCTTATTTCTTTTTTATTTAGCTCCAATTATTTAAAGTCCACGCGTCCAGCGTTGCTTAGTGTGCCTAGTGTAGTTGACTTCAAATCTTGCTTACAAATCATTATGATTTAGTAACCTTTTTGGTAAAAATTTTAGTGAATAAAAATAAAGAATATGAAAAAAAATTGTTTTCAAAGAACAATTTTTCCGAATCCGAGATTGGATCTACTTAACTGTTTATCGATGAAGTCATCGCGTAAGAAAGTTTATTTGCATAGTCGATCTGGTTTACAAATCGTAATTAGTAATTGGAGCAACTGAGTGATTTGTCGAACAATTGTATACGGAAAACATTTCTTAAGAAATTACGTGTTGTTAAATACGCTTAAATTGCAGCGGGTGCCTTAATGACATTAGAATATTTAAAGGGATAATTTCTTAAATGAATACAAAAGTTCGTAGGTCTAAACTCATGTCTAAAAGGGCTTTGATATCTGGAACATTCACAGTAGTATTCAATTCCAATTTGATATTCAGCCTTGTATTAAATTTGATTCCCATCAAAGAAGCAAAAATAAATTTATCTTCTCACCATTAGATTCTATGGTCATGGTTCCAAGCATTTTCAGCAATACCAGATTTTTGTTTCCCCTTTCTCCATGTGCTTTCGATGTTCTTTAATTTTTATATCAATCACAATAGGTACAATTACGTATGTCATTTGTATTATGGGGATTAGTTTTAGTTAGTTGGCTTCTTAAAATGTTTCCCGACTTAAAAGCTGCTTTCTTTTATATAAGAGATAGTTATATGTTCTGTCGATCTATCGTTTGAAGTGAGTTAATTTTATTTTGATATTTTATAACTGGGTCAGTTATTAAACTTTTTGTACAACCATGGTATTGAAGGTCATTTTTAAAATTACCAATATCCTTATCTAAAGATTCTTGCCCATATATAAGGTTGTGGCTCTGTTAGACAGAGACATTGAGATATGTTGATACCACTTTCTTCTTTCTCTATGGTAAACTTTATTCGAGGAGCGGATTCTTTAAATGGTTTAAAACTTCTTCCAGGTGGTTATGCTTGTTCCATATAATAAAAAAGGCATATCTCAACCAAACTTTAGGCTTAAATCCTACAGTTTGTATGGTATAATTTTCAAAACAGTCCATGAACCTATTAATCACCATTGGAAAGAGGGACGATCCCATAGAAAAACCGTCATCTTGAGCATAGAACTTATGTTTAACTTGAAAGTAAAAATTACGCAGACAATACTGTTACAAAGAAAAGAAACTGCTCTACACCAACCTTGGTTTTAATTATAGACAACGAATCCTTAAGCAGAACATTTGTATACATCCTTTCTAGATCAGAGCTTACAAATTTATCTTCTGGGTATATGGAGGTGGCTTTAACAAAAATTTATAAAATTGCTAGACTTTTTGACAAAAATGTCACAATGTATGGACAGTTTCTGGTCAGTTAGTTCCTGGAGCTGGTGCTTGGTCATAATGTCATGCTGGTTTTATGAAACTTAGGTAAGCCATACAGGACCACTCCTGTTTGCAAAGGTGTGGAGTGTCTGCAATTGTGTCGTCATATCTTCAATCCATAATTACTGTAGCATTTCTTTTGTCTGCTGGTAGAAACTGGATAGAGTCGTCATCACGTAGGCTTTTTAGTGCTAATTCCCCTTCTTTTGTAATGTTAGGTTAAAGATGTTTTGTTTTATTAAGGTCCTTTAATATTTTCAGTTTCTACAGAGCTGATTATGTTCAGACCAGTAATCATGTTTGAGTTTACAGCAAGATTCAGTTTTTTGCTGAGAAGTTGTTCTTTTGGGTGAAGAGCATCATAAAAAATATATACAACTGAACTTTGATGCTTGCTAGTAGGAGATTCTATTGATTAAATCCTCTTTCAACTTTTTGTGTGTATTATTTAGTTTCTTCATCCTTTTATATACCGTCGTTCATAACAGAGGTTCTTTTTCATTGGTGGCTGTTGATTTGGGACCAAATCAGGGCTTTACATTTTCTACAATCTCTTTGCTCTTTTTCCAGTTATCCTTGATTTCAAACAAAAACCTAAACAACATAGATTTGTTGTCTCTAGCTTATTTTAAAAATTCGATGTATGACTTCCTCGGTCAGTTTGGTTTTACCAAGGTCTCTTACTTTTTCGTTACCAGGATTTTAACGTCAGTCTGAAGGGTCAGACAGAAGTTTCTGGTTGTCGCTTTTGTCTGTCTGTCTGTACATACTCTAACTACAAGCACTGTTAACTTGATTTCCAGTGAAAATAAAATCCCAACGTGATTGAGCTTTTTCCTAGTTTCTCATTGTTATAATGCTCTCAATGAGGCTGTTAACTTTTTTCCGTTACAAACTACTATTGAGCAAATTCGCTTTATCAATTTACTAATATAAATCGTTTTGGAAGATTTTCTTCTCAAAATAGGCATGTTAGAAAAGATAAAAAGTTCAAGGTCTTATATCTGGATACAGTTTACTTCGTTTTGCAGTGAGAAAAAAAATACCAAATTCTATGATATAAATATTCTGGAAGACAGTGCATATAATATGCACCAAATGAATTACCAGGACTACAGATAAAGTACAGCCTAAAATGACACTATGATTTCGGAAGAAAAATTAACCCGTTTAATGATGCCCGCAAAGAAGCAAGGGATGTAAAAAATAACAAGGAGAAAGAGCTTCAAGCCATTTCGAAGAAAATAATGGTGGGCCTCATTAAATTTGCTTAAAAGACTTCAAAAAACTCGTTGATATTTACGATGAAAATACGCCGGATGATCTAATAAAAAACAATTTTTTTTGTAGTTTTTTTTTAATCTAATCCTTGTTTTAAATGAAGAGAGGAAAAGTTTATGATGATATGGGATTTAAAAACTTGCAGATTAGGAGAAGAGTGTACGTTTGCTGGTAGCACATTCCCTAACCGGGACACTCTGGGAATAGAGGGGCAAACAGAATTGGAGGTCCTTGGTCTTTGCAGTTGGATGGTGAAGGAATGCATGCAGAAAATTTTAAATTAATCTAATAAGTAGTTTTTTAGTCTGAATTTGTTAATATTTTATTAGGCAGCCATTTAGCATTCGTACCAAAATGTTCCCAGTTCAGTTCAATGTAAAACTTGATTTTTGTGCAAAATTTTAAGTAAACTGGATAATTAGTTTTTTAGTAATTATTTTTCACCAGGCTGCTATTTTGTACCGCCATATTGATTTTGCACGCGTGCATTAAGTTCACAACTGTGGGTATATTAAATAATCTTCATTCACTCGCTACTAATAGGAGTGCTAGTAGTGATGGTTCATGCTCTTGTTTCCTTAAGAAATATGCATCGGCGATGGCTGAACCCCTGAGGCTTATTTTCAAAAGACTTTTGATGGAGCTTGGTTCCTAACTCTTTGGATACAGCCAACTCTTTCCCGTTTTCAAGAATGGAGAACGAAATTTCGAACTATAGAGATATCTCTTTACTTTCAATAATCCTCAAGTTTTGTGAATAAATAATCACCGATAAACTAGCTACGTTTCAACACCTCGATTTACCGTCCAAGGTACGGCCAGAAAATTGCGCAGTGCATACATCGTACCGTGAATCGGCCCGTCGCGCATTTCCGTGACTGTACTAGAGATGATTTTTCGATGTGTTGGAACAAAGCTACTATTTATCACATTTAAACATTATATAGGTACCACGCAACATGGTTTTTACAAAATATAGAAATTGGCATTCAAATCGATGTGATTTACACTGATAAGACAAAAGCATTCAACAGTGTATCACATGATTTGCTTCTTATTGGAGGCACTGGGATTTGATGGGTCCTGTATTGGTTGGATTACATCATACCTAAACAGACGACCTCAAAGAATGAAGTTGAGTGGTATCGCAATAACTTCTTAACTTTGAACGACACCAAATGTAAGCAATTAAATTTAATTATTGCTTTCTGTTTGCAGTACAAATCTTGAATGATTTGAATAGATGTAGAAAACATCATACTAAAAAGCTACATAATGTTAGGTTTTATTAGAAGAAACTATGATAATTAATTTACCGAGTTAGACGTTACTTGATGGAGATTCATTATCACTAGTATAATAAATAATCAAACTATATTTTCGTAGTAATCTCCACTAATTTATTTCCGTTTGACAGCTGTTTCTACACAATGTGTCTTTTTCAAAAACCAACTTAAGAGTGATACTAAAACTAGATTTTTTAACAATAATAAAAGAGTCTACCTACCTAACCCTAGCAGATTTTAGCCATACAGATTTAACAGTGGCGCGGCGAAACATTTAGGTCCATTTGATCGTTTCTAACCGTTTGACCCATATATACTTTTTCGCAAGAACCACATTTTAATTCATATACCCCTGATTTTTGGTCCTTATATATCTACCTAAAGTATTATTGGTACAAAAAGCTACTTTATGATTTGTATTTTTTATATATATGTATATTTCTATTTTAGTGTTAATGTGTTAAACTTAATATTGTCTTTTGTATTGAAATTAGGATAAACGAAATTGAGTGCTTTTTTATATTTTTTTATTGTTTTCTATTTACGATTTTGTCTATTATGGTTGTGTCATAACCATTATTAACTGCAATCTGTTTTATAATATTAAGTTCCTTGTTAAAATTTTCTGTTGACAATAGTACATTAACTAAAAGATGTACTGATTTTTAAATCTAAAAAGTTTATGGACTTGTTTTGTTCTAATTCTAAAGTAAATCTTATATTTTTATGTAATTTATTTATAGAATTTAGAAAGAGGTTAAGTGGTGTCTCTGTGCCTGTGAAACAAGCCAAAATATCGTCAACGTATCTGTACAAATAAATAAACTTGTCTTGAATAAAGTGACTATCTATTATTTGTTCTTAGTTATCAAAAAATATTTCAGTTAAAATAGGACTTAACGGGTTACCTATTATTAAACCTTTTTACTTAAATAGATCGAGTCATTAAATTCAAAATAATTTTGATTAATGCACACTGTCAACATATTTAATATATCATTCTTAACAATAGGGTTGACTTTGTTTTTTTAATATCAAATTATCCACTAAGTTCATAGCTTCAATAAGGGGGATACTGGGAAATAGGTTTTGCACATCCAAAGAAATTAAAATAGCGTTATCTGACACAGTGTGTCAAAACAGCTGTCGAACGAAAATAAATTAGTGGAAATTAGTATACAAAAATATGGTTTGTTTATTTATTATACTAGACTCAGTGGCGGCTCGCGGGTGAAAAAGTAAGTGAAGTGCAAATGAAGCAAGAAAATATCGCAGAATTTTTTTATATGTGGAGAGGTAGAATATTTTTTTACGACTTACCTAAATTTTGTATACTGAATCAATTCTCCTATGCCTCGTAGCAGCAAATTTATTTATAAAATCCTCATAAAATGGATGAGTTGCCCTAATCTTCTCCAGAAATTCCTTTTGTATTGAAATATGGCCAAGAGAAGTAAATCTTTCTTGAGATATTGTATTTCTTAAATAAGTTTTTAAAGATTTGAAGCAAGAAAAACTTCTTTCCACTGAAGCACTTGTCAACGGTGTTGTCAAAATAAGGGAAAACAATTTATATGCTTCGGTAAAAATATATTTATTTTTATTAATTTGTTTCACTTGCTCTTGCAGAGTTATATTCCAATTACCCTCATTGGCAAAAATAAGACCAATATAACTGTAACAAATTTTCAAACGGGCCAGTCGGAAAATTTAAACTATATTCGGAAAATTTAGCAGAAGCTGCCAAACATGAAAACGTAAGTTTTTCACAGTCTTGAAATCTTAGTGTCATTTCCATTAAAATATGGTCCAATATTTCATAAAAAATGGTTCTATACTAATTTCTTCAGGTGAAAGCTTAGCAAGCTCAGGTTTGTAATGATTTATTTCTGTAATAGAATTTGTTTTATCAAATATGGTATTAAAAAAATGTTCATTTCTTTTTATACAGAGCGCCTTACGACAGCGTTTTATATTAAATATGCAAAAATGAATTGCAAGCGATTTTTTTTGAAGAACGTCAAATAGCATGTCCGCGAAATCCGCGAAAATAAAAGTAAACAACCACCGCAAACTGAACGACACGTGGGTGTAGTGTACTGCGTCTGCAATTCACCGAGAGCGTTGTCATGGCAACATAGTAGGAAAATCGTAAACTAAACATAGCACCTCCAATAAAGTCAAAGCGGTTTGCGCCACTGTTATAGTTGTTATAATAAATATTGATTGAAAGTTTTAAAAAGACATGCCGCCAACGGTCAAGTAACATATTTATTCGAGATATACAGTTTATTTTTTACCAATTAGGTGAATAAAAGAATGTAAAAACTAAAATTTTAAGAGATATATAATAAATATCGTTAGATGTTTGCTTGTTTATTTTTCCTGGTGAAGTAGCACTTCATCTACTTCACCTGAATAGCCGCCACTGATACTAGTAACTATGATAATGTTAATGACACCAAAACCCATGTACAATTTTCTAGTTCGTAGTATCCTGGAGTATAAATAAATGTATAGTGTGCTCTTCTTATTATAATTTACATAATAAATGGCTTGAAAATGTCCAAAATAAGTTCAGTTTCTTTTAGTTAAGATGCATTTCCCTTATAACGATATTCCTTATCATACAAGAACTCTCTTGGTTGGTTTGGCTACGTTAGAAAGGAGACGATGCAACGCGGCGATGTTTCTCATTTTTAAACCAGTAAATGGAATGATCGAAAGTAGTGAAGTTTTGTCGAGAATTTATTTCAATGCTCCGATGAGAATAACTTGTATATTTGTTCCATGACAGGCCACACCTTACAAATTAGGATTTGGGGGAGTAACTGACATACTGCTAAAAACCTACGATGACTATAAGAACTGCGATAAATTTAGCTGTTTCTTTAAACATTGTTATTTTAATTACGTAATTTTTTTCTCGTATTATTGTTTCCTTCCTTAACTGTACTGTGTCGTTTATGTTAATACATTGTATTTGTTTATGTATAATCGTCCGGACATTATTTTGTCACATTTTTATATTTTCTTGTTTGAATTTTTTTTATATATTGATAAATTAAACTGTTTTGTATTATCACTGATGTAATACCATTCGGAGTTGATTGCTCTGTAGTGTATCGAGGAACTCGAAAATTGTGAGCATTTATATAATTGTTTTTAATCAGACATTATATAATTATATAATTTTTTAAAAATAATTAAATAATTTTTTAGGGCAGTTTTAATGTAAGATATGTTATCAGTGTAATTACTATAATGATTTAATTTTAAGAATAAAAACTTTTATAAAGATTAACAAATAAACAAATACTTAACGGACGGTTTCTTGATCCATCCAATTAAAGCGTTTCCCATTTTAAACACGTAATATTTTTTATACTAGGTTAAGGTTATCCGAAGTTGTTAGAGAGGCATTTACAGCACACAAAAATAAATGTATATTATAACTTTGAATTTATATTCTTTAAACTATTAAAAAGAGGTAAATGTGATTCATGGGAATTAACATTTTTATATGCTAATTAGGAGATAACAATTTTGCATATTAAAATGTGTATTTAGATTTATAAATATACTTCCTAAGATAAGAGCAAGGCTATCGATGATTTTCTGAATTCATGAATTATTCTTGAAAACGGAAATTTAACTAATAAAATAAAATGTTTTACATCTTTATTTTATTGACCTAGCATTTTTTGCTTCCAGTTTTTCCACCTTAATTTTAATAGCTTTGTTATATAGGGTGGTTCATATGTAAGTAAAATTAGAAATAAAAAATAAGGTATTTATTTAACGAAATGGAATTTTACCGACTTCTAAACGGTCAAACTTCAGGATAATTAGTAAAAAGCCAATACCAACATATTCTCAAAGTTTCGGAGGGGGTTCAGGACCCCTCCCTAGATACTTGCCTGACTAGACCGGCTTTGAAAGATATTTCTGTGAGTAAGAATCTTAGAGTCAGAATTAAAGTGAAGATCACAACTCATTCATAAATCACGTTAGGGGTATGCGCCAACATGGTTCCCCTATTTTTCACATTCTATCGGCCAATGTTACGATAAAACAAGAAGTGGGGATGGCCCATGTCCAAGCCGTGACCATTTGTTGACGAATGCCAATGCCGGCGTGAGTTTTCACTTCCCGCATAAGGAAATATCATTAATCCTGAAAAAAATATCGTTCCGGGTTTTTACAGATCCTCATGTTTTTCCATTACTGTCGGTCGGTCGGTCGGTCTGTTCCGGTATAGCTAAAAAATTCAATCACTCGATTAACTTTAATTTTATTTAATTTTCCACAAAATTACGTCTGATGTAAAAAAAACTGATAAAATATTGGTATGAATTAAATATGGCGAAACAAAATGACGACCTGTTAAAATATTTGATGTACGAAAATGAAGGAATCGGCCATGCTTCATTATCGTTGACAAAAAGAAGGATTCTTACCTATTCCTTAATGAGGCAAATAGGTATTTTTACAAACTTCAAAGAAATAATCGTTCTCTACTTCACTATCTAAAATCAAACCATTAAGCTAGGTAAGTTTAAAAGGAAATTAGTTATTTATATATTATTAAACTTTAGTTTTTAGTTATGTATCATTGTGTAATTGTGACATTCAGAAAAATATTATTTGTTCAGTTGTTGAAAGTGTCATCTTAAACCTGTAACTGTCAAATTAGACCTTGTCTAAAGTTAAACCTCTTTAGTGAATACGGGTGTTAGAGTTTTAAACTAAAATCAATGCTTTTAACGCGCTTTTATTGGCTTCCTATTCGTCTGATTGTATGTTTGTATGTCTGGTTCAAATCTTGTAATGGGTTTTTCAACACTTCCATTACCGATTATTTTCAAATTTCACATGCATACACTTTCGGATATAAAAATCCGAATTTTTTTAGTCAACGTTTAGAAATCCAAAATGGCGGCGCCAATACGGCCGACGAATTTTGTTAGGTACTTGTGTAGCCAAAACTGAAAAATCAGTTCCTAGGAAAATTTAAAAAAAAGCATTTAAAAATTCAATGTCAACAGGTCGGACGGATGATTTTAACATTTGTGGGGATTATTTAAGAATTCACAACAAAAATCAAAATGGTGGCGCCAATATAGCGAACGAATTTTGTCATTTGTACAGATTCGGCTGAAATATCAGTATCTAGAAGTATTTAAGAATAAAAGTTATGAAATTTTAGTCAATATTTGAGAATTAAAAATGGAGGCACCACTATAGCAGACTAATTTTAAAAATTTTGCAGATTTGATTAAAATTCGGCATTTAGGGGTATCTAAGACTGTACATCATGAATTTTTGTCAACATTTTAAAAATTCAAGATTGTAATGATAACATGGTGGCGGAATTTTAACATTTGTGTAGATTTGGCTGAAAGAAAGTAGGAATCTGGGGGTATTTGAAAATACATATCATACATTTTCAGTAAATATTTAAAAAATGAGAGTAGGAATGCCTAGAATGCGAGCGAATTTTAATATTTGTACAGATTTGATTAAAAATCGATATTAAGTGAGCAATTCATACATTTTTAGTAATAAATATTTAAAATGGGGATGCCATCAATTCACCAATCAATCCGATAAGTACTTTTTTCAGATATTTTTAAACATTTAATTAGGCCACCGTTTTGTTCCCCCATTTTGAATTTGTCTCAACATTTTTACCAGTTCATCCCTATATAATATTTGATTTTTGAGCAAAATTTGAACATAATCGATATAGTTTCTGCATTGACACACAATATTTTATTAGGCCACCATTAATACCCAAAGAATCACCATTTAAATTCCTTTACCTGACACCACTTATATTAAAAATTGGCCCAACTCAAGTGAAAATTAAAAAAAGGCGCGAAATCATCCGAAAATTTATTATTTCCCCAGATTTCATCCAAAATCTAGTGATTTTTGAAATTGCAGTACGTTTTTTTGAGCGTAAGACACCCTTCGACTATAGTATAGGTATATTCTATAATTATTTTCATTCTTTGATAGGAAGAACGATTGTAATCGGCAAAAAAATCACCTCAGAGTCTTTTTTGTGTCATTTTGCTTCTGAAGATTCTCACATGACCCCCGACGAAATAAACGTTCTATAATACTGAACAGGATTGGTCAATACGTCATGTGACCCAAAATAAGTGAATAAGGTATCTTCCGTTAGACATGTCTCCTAGAAAAGGAAATCTTGTTGTTTACTTAGTGATTAAAAGAAAATTTCAAACTTAAGTTTAAAGTTTAAAAAACTTAACATAGTTAGGTCAACTAAAGCTCCTAGTTTCGCAATGTCCAAGATAAAGTAAATAAAACTTATGTATTAAATATTTAAAAAACTAATTTTATCCTAATGTCACCGCACCTTTAGAACGCTGCTTCTTGAAGTAAGGCAACATATAATTAGAAGATGTGAGCCATATCACAATAATGCATTAAAACACATGCAGTAGTGACGCTAAGAAAAGCTTGGTATCTAATAAAATGTTTTTTAGCAAATTAATTTTTTTAATGTTAAAATTTATTGTAGTTCCACGACCCGCTATTGGTTTTTAAGCCACGCCGGTCACGTGACCCTGTAACAATGTTTACTGTAGACTACTATACTTTTTTACTATAAGGATCCCTTGTCAATGAAAGTAGGATGGTCTAATACCTGGAGTTGTCGATCGGGTTTGCCATAGCTAACTAAAACTCTTGTTACTGGTGAAATCTGATCTGAGGCTCTGGGAATTTAGTTTGTATTTTACTATTTTGTAATAAAAGTAATTTCTTTATACTGCTTAGAAACTAATACTGGAAATACATTACTATTCTTTGTATAAACATTGGTGTTCCTGGCTAGGCTTGGCATCATCGTACGATCGACCTTATACTGTGAGGTAATCTTGGCAGTGGCTTAATACGTAAATAATGAACTCTATTTTTATTCTTCCTCTAAGGTAAAAATATTTGCCACTCGCGTAAGCGGTGCAATGCCTGGTTTGTCATATTTTGCCCGAAAAAAATTTACTGATTTTACGTAATTTTTTTATAATTATTTCGTTAGTAATTGAAAATGTCTAGAAAAGGCCTTGTGCCAATATTTAGGATTTACTTGCTCAAAATTAAAAAAAATCACATTATATTTTATGTATCTAATGAAAAAACAATTTATTAAATCTTGTCAAAATAATTAACTTCCGATAATATAGGACTTTTTTATTTAAAACTATAAAAATAAAACGTTTTTTTTTGCATTTTGGCAAAGTTTGATTCTCACTTTAATAAATCCAGGGGCGTGCAATAAAATTAGTTTAAATTTTCGACATAAGAACAAAAAATATTTAAAAGACCACTTTTGTGTAGTTTTAATGGGCGATTAAAAATGAAGTATCTGAAGAAACCAATAGCTTGTAATTGTTCTGTTTAAAATGTGTCAGTATTTGCAAGACACTGCTAACATTCATTAAAATGCCTTATTGATGTATACCTCTAAAAATTATTTAAAAAAATCCCTAAACATTTTTTAAATTACTCTAAAACAAAGCGTGTAGGAATTACAATTCTATGAACTTATTTTTAATTTGCAATTAAATTTTAGGCCTCTCTTTAGGATTCAAAGTTTTCTCTTAAAACGGTAAAGTTTGATATTCAGTACTGGTTTTCGGTATTAAGTAAAATTCTTCGCAAGAGCCTTGAATAATTAATATTGAAAATTATAATATATGGTAATATTAAGTTCATTAAACTGAAAATAGTTTCGATATAAAACGGGTATGTGAAAGCTGTGCTGCTAGACACTCCTTTGCGGTAAAAATAATACCGCCTAAGGCACTCCTAAATGGTGTATGTTACGTGCAAAAAGGTTATTGCACATAAATAATTGATTTGTTCCTTTTAGCCTAATTTTGGACAATTTTTATCTTTAACAAATGCGTTCTTAATACTAAAACGTTTTCAAGGAAAACAGTAAACTATTACACTTAAACTAACACCTAAGATGCAATATTAATTATTTAACTGTAACATACCAAAAAGTCTCGAAAAAAATTGGTTGGCATGTCTATTACACCAGTCTAGCACAGGCAGCTTGATATCGACAGTTTCATAACCCATGTACTTTCAATTTCTGATTTTTCATTTGAAGCTACTGAAGATGATATTTCATCCTCCCAGTTTTCCCATTCACTACTTGTATTTTTAGCTTCTGTATTAGGCTGTGAATGTGAAACAACCAGCTGAGTATCTTCTATTCGGGATATGAAATCATTTCTTAAACTTTTTTCAATACACATTTAAATTTACCTATGGTAATGTTAGTGTAGTCAAAATTATTACAAAAAGCTCGCACTCCTTGCTTCATTATTTTTTGTATTGTATAAGTTTTAGGTTTCGTTTTCAAAAGAGTGATAAGCTAATAAGTTCTTAGTATGATGTGCTGCAGTTTTTGTATTTCTGTCAGTCTTTATTATCATGTTCAATTATTTTTTTATTGAAACATAGCCATACTAAGTAGGTAGTTCAGAAATACTAACGAACGAACGAAAAAGAACTAAATTATGTAATTTAAAGATTTAAACATTAGAATTAGATTAGAATGATAACACGCCGTATTCCGAGCGGCAATTTTTTGTTTCATAATGGCGGCCGCGCGTCCTACTCAAAGCCTACTATCAAAAAAACAATAATTTCGGTTTTTAGAGTTTAAGGAAAATAATATTCTAGACTTGTGATACATCATTGAAAAGCTTTTAGGGAGCTATTTCCAAAATACAAACATTTAATTTGGCGCCCATATAAAAATAAAAAGTTGTAAATATCTCGCAAACAAATGAATCTAGAAAAATATTTTGCCTGCATTAAATTGCTCTAATAAAAGCGTATCTACAAATAATGTACAATGATAAAACCACAATACTAGTAGTTTTTGAGCTACAGGCAAAAGTTAAAATGCACCATTTTGGTTTTTCTCAATTATCTCAAAAATTACAAAAGATAATTTAAAGCTCAAGGCGGATTTAAGTTTGTAATAAAATTCTCTAATTTAGCCAACATCGTGGCTACAATGCTTTTTGAGATAGTAATACATGTAAGCCAGATCTGTATATATATATATATATATATATATATATATATAGGAAGTAGGAAAAAATTAACGCGGTTAGAACTATTAGGTATATAGTAGAAAAAAGATTTTTTAGGATGACCGCTAAAGCAATGAAATTTGGTCAACTATAGACACGTGTTTCTGACTTTAGGTCTTCATCAGTAAAATTAACTAGTTGAGAGGCGAGTACAACTAGCGCCAAAATTAATACACAAAACCACACCAGAGTCACCTACAGGAGCAAAACCGACATTTGTGGTTATCAAAAGAACATCCGAAATTTTCGCCGGACTTGATATCCTATTACCACGGAGCAGCATATTATATATAGTAATTAAATCGAAGTAGGAAAAAATTAACGCGGTTAGAACTATTATATAGTAGAAAAAGGATTTTTTGAGAAGACCGCTAAAACAATGATATTTCGTCAACTATAGACACATGTTTCTGACTTTAGGTCTTCATCAGTACAGTCAACTAGTTGAGAGACGAGTTGTCGGTTTTGCTCCTGTTGGTGACTCTGTTGTGGTTTTGTGTATTAATTTTGGCGCTAGTTGTACTCGTCTTTCAACTAGTTGACTGTACTGATGAAGACCTAAAGAAGTTAGGAACACGTATCTATAGTGGCCAAATTTCATTGTTCTAGCGGTCTTCCCAATTAATCTTTTTTCTACTATATATATATATATATATATATATATATATATATATATATATATATATATATGTATATATATGCAGTGTGTCCCAGATTCGCTTCTCTATATAGAGATCTCGGCTCCTATTATACCTACAGCAAAGGTTAAATAGGGAAAGTTTTAGAGGAAACTTATTGCATTCGATATCTGGCTTCAGATTTACGATCGATCAATAAGTTTGGGAAATATCGGAGAAAAACCGAAAATGGCGGATTTCGTTTTTCGCCAGTATATCTAGAACGGTAAAATGTGACATTATTCGGACACATTTTTAAGACAAATAAGATGGCGTATACGGCACTTCGTTGTTTTTTGTTAACCCGCAACCCGCCTCAATTTTCATTTTTCTTATGACCGTCATATTGGATTTTTCGATTTTTGGAATGAGCGTAAAATTTCCAGTCTAGTGATATCTCACAAGTGCATTAAAGATTTTAGTGTCATCAAAATATCACACTTCGTAAATTAGGTTTCAATGTTTTTAAAGGGGGCCATGATTTATTTGTCACAAGATTACATTAATAAGTAATCTATTGAACGCATTGAATTTTCAATACAACATGAACGTAAATAGCGACTTAAAAAATCTAAATGAGCTTTAACTACTTTGCAAGTGGGTAACATTAATTTACAAATCTGCAAAATGACGTCCATTTGCATCGAGACATTTTTGACAATTGGTGACCCTGGTAAGTGTATTTCGGTTAATATTTCTAAATGTGTCCAGAACTCTTTGTCTCAGGATTTCTATGGTCACGGGGGGATCAAAGTTCTAGGTACCTCTGCCCCATTTAGGTTGTAGTCAAACAAAAATGGTCCAATAAGTCGATTTCTAGAAATGATTAATAATTTATAAACAGGTGCCCAACAGTCAAGGGCTGGAAGGTCGGCCGGGTGGTACTAGAAACTATAAATTAAAAATATCTTTATTAAAAAGTAGATATTTTCTTTCCAAAATAATTATCGAAACATCCCGTAATGAATGAGCTTGTATACAGTTGAAACCTATTCAACCTTTATTAGGAAAAAGAAAAACATATTTGGTTAGCGGGAAGTAATAGCCGTAATAAATTATTTTGTCGGTATTGCATATTAATTTCGGAAATACTAAATCAATTTATTTCAGTGATATAATAATCTTAAAGAAGTACACCGTGTCTTAATAAAACATAAAATATCAAAAGAACAAACCCCTTGCGCTTTAAAATTTAAATTATTCGGAAGACATGATTTACAAAATCAGGTTTTTCATTACATCTCCTAGTATACCACTCACAGAACTGCCTAGTCGTCTTGGAAAATCAGTTTGTATGGATGGTACTTATTTTTTTTAAAACTCTCTATACTGTTAATTTTGGCACATTAGTTTCCTGTTCTACAGTTCTTACCGATGCACTAGGGTTTTCGTTGATAGCTTGTAAAATGTTTCTGTCTCGATTTTCGCTGTTATTATCTGCTTACTGCTACAAAAAATTACAATCTGCTTACTGCTACAAAAAATTATCAAGATTACATTTTTGTAGCGCTAGCAGACACATATTATACTTTCCGACCGGTACTTATATTCAGGTCAGAGACTACATAGCAATCCTCAAAAATACCAAGAGTAGAGACTTCTTATAAATAGACACTAAACTCGTAAAGGCAGTCAAAAACATTAGTCTACCCCTTAACCAACTAATAAATCATTAAGTTTGGTTAAAGTAAATACTTTTCCGAATCAGCTTAAGGTTGCAAAAGTGATACTTATTTTTAAGAATAAAGACCAAATTGAAGATTTTAATAATTATAGACCTGTATCGGTGCTTCCAATTATTTCAAAGGTTTTTGGTCAGTCTTAAAATTGAAAATTAATGATTTCTTCGAGAGAAACAGTTTATTTTTCCAAGCTTAATTTGGCTTTCATAAAGAAACTGCCTTGGCTATTGACAGCTTAACTGAACAAATCTATGACTGTTTTGAGAGAGGTCTTGACACTTTTGTTTCTTGCCTAGACCTAACTTAAAACTTATTGTTTACGACATCATATCATGCTCTCACCAAGAATCAACTATACAATAAGACCATAGCTGAGCATGAGTTAAATTCCTAGGGGTGCATCGCGAGACTGGATTGACTTGGGAGAGTCATGTTGATCATTTATGTTCCAAGCTGTCTAGTCACATATATCTTATTAGAAACTTCAGTGGGATGGTCTCGAAGGAGACCGTCATGTCTGCGTACCATGGTTTGCTGGGTGTAAATATGTCTTATGCCATTCTAGTTTAGGGCCACATACATCATGCCCAAAGGATCTTTAAAACGCAGAGGAGGTGCGTTAGGGTTATTTTAAACATGGGGTATACAGAAAATTACAGTGCTTTTCAAAAACTCAACATCCTAACATTTCCTTGCATTTATATCTTGCAATGCTTGATCTATATAAAAGAAAACCTACATCAATTTGGTTTCTAACTACTTCAGAACCAGGTTTGGGACGGGTTACCACTGCATAAGGTTCCATAATGTTCTGCCTGCCACTGTCAGAAATCTTGAAATTGACGAGTTCAAGGTAAGAGTAAGGAGGTATTTAATTACCAAGGAATTTTTCTCTTTTGAAGAATATTTAAACACCAATTTTGCTGATTTTCTTATATATATTACAGGGTTATGATAAATTAAGGAATAAATTAATTATCTTGGAAATTAAAAAGGTAATAGAAAAACGCTCGAACCCGTCGATTTAGATTTATTTTTACGCATATTTAGAAATTATTTTAAACTATACAGGGTCACTCACAAAAGTTGTACAACTGTCACCTTTGATTTTTTCAATACAACACCTTATTTTTTTCTGCTGATTTGAATTTTCTATGAAATTCTAGACATTTTTGGTATAACATAACCTATACTGAAAATCAACAGTTATCGAAATATTCTTATCTAAATAAAACCTGTGTATTTAATAACCTATCGGACATTTGTATACCCTACCTATGTCTGTCGCGTAATCCCAAAGAAAAATGACTTTGTCACTGTCACTGTGTTGACAAGTCATATAATTTATTTACGATCTGCCATTTTGATTTCAAATATTGACTATGCGTTTAACAGAGAAAGAAATAATTGAAATTCTAATAATGCTTGGTACTGGTGATAAGACTAGGACACAAAAAGAAAAAGATAGATACAGATATCCTCATAGGCAACCTATTACTCAGTCTGCAGTGAGCAAAATAGAAAGGAAATGGACGGATACTGGTAGTGTTACGGACCGCTTTGGAAAAGGTCGCCCTAGGATCTCAGATGAAAAGAAACTAGACGTTCTCTTAACTTTTCAAGATAATCCACATTCCTCAACTACTGACGCAACCTATGATAATGATATACATCAAACAACAGTTTCCAAATTTTTGAAAAAAGAAAATGTTTATCCCTATAAAGTGAAATTCGTTCAAGAATTAATAAATTATGATTCAGATCGCAGAAACGAGTTTTGCGAAATTATGACCAACATGTGTAATCATGATCCATTATTTGTCAAAAAAATTTGTTTCACAGATGAGGCAACATTTTATCTGAATGGAGAAGTAAATAAACAAAATTTTAGACACTGGGCACAAGAAAATCCTAACTGGTACAGGGAAAGTCATACACAGTATCGTCAAAGTGTTAATGTATGGGCAGGTATTGTAGGCAATAAAGTTATAGGTCCATATTTCTTTGATTTCTCACTAACGGGGCAAATGTATCTTCAATTTTTGGAAGAGAATCTTATACCAGCATTAGCTACCCTACATCCTAATGTAAACGATCCGGATCTTCCCAGTGAACTGTTATGGTATGAACAGGATGGGGCACCACCCCATTTTGCAGCTGATGTCAGGAGATACTTAGAAACCTTTCCGAGACGATGGATTGGACGACGTGGGACAATAGAGTGGCCGGCAAGATCGCCGGACTGAAGCCCGTTAGACTTTTTTCTTTGGGGGTATGTGAAAAACGAAGTGTATAAAAATAAGCCACATACTATTGAAATTCTTAAGGATCGTATTCGAACTGTTATAAGAATTATTCAATGTGATACAGTTACTAATGTGCAACAAGAGTTTTTCCATCGTCTAGGGCATTGTAGAGCTGTAAATGGTGGACATTTTCAAAATTTAATAAAGTAGTTTTCTTATTTAATTTCCTGATATGTATTTTATGTTTTATTTAGATAAACATATTTCGATAACTGTTGATTTTCAGTATAGGTTATGTTATACCAAAAATGTCTAGAATTTCATAGAGAATTCAAATCAGCAGAAAAAAATAAGGCGTTGTATTGAAAAAATCAAAGATGACAGTTGTACAACTTTTGTGAGTGACCCTGTATAGTTTAAAATAATTTCTAAATATGCGTAAAAATAAATCTAAATCGACGGGTTCGAGCGTTTTTCTATTACCTTTTTAATTTCCAAGATAATGAATTTATTCCTTAATTTATCATAACCCTGTATATATATATATATATATATATATATATATATATATATATATATATATATATATATATATATATATATATATATTTGTAGACTATATACCGCATTTGTAAAATAATTTTTTTTCTTGCAGAAATGTCACCACGCTCTAAAGCATGCCATTCCTTCGTCTGCTGTTCACGTTTCTCACAGTCAGAACCGTCCTCACTTTTGACCAATGCGAAGGAGAATTTTGTCCCTCATCTATCCCAGAGCCCAAAGAACTATCTTTTGGAAACAACTTAGCACCACTGGTTGGGAGAGATAATGTTACCGGATGCTACTGTCGCGAGCGCATCGAGCAGTTTACTTTATGTTATGGAAGAAATCACTGCACTTCGATGACCCAGAGTCTTGCTATAAAGAGTAATCATTTGAAACTTACCAATACTCACATTAAAATTTTAAAAGCAGGAGACTTCTCTAGATTAGGTCACTTGATTGACCTGCAGATTGAAGGAAACTATGACCTTGAACGAATTTCGAACTGCACTTTTCAAGGTCTGGATAAGGTAGTCAACCTTTCGATAGCTTTTAATACGAAACTCACGATTCTGGAGAAAGACGCATTTTTGGGACTTATCAATATGGAACGTTTGTTTCTAAACAATAATGCATTTGAAAGCTTACTTGACATTGCTAATGCACTACGACCTCAAGTTGTGCCGAAAGTTGTGGAACTAATATTGGATTCAAATAAATTTTTCCAGGTTGGAGCCCAAGACTTTGAACCTATGACAAACTCGAGCCTAAAAGAACTAAGTTTAAACTTATGTAGGGTAGAATATATCCATCCCCAAGCACTGACCCATTTAAAAAATCTGCAAAATCTCCATCTTGGCGAAAACACCATCATTGGGAGTGTCCTCACAGGTATGCTGGACAATATGCTCAGGGCGGGTGTTAATCTAAAAACTCTGAACCTGTTTTTCATGGGATTCAAAAAAAATCCTCCACGATTGATGATGGAAGTTATAGCCAAGTCAAATATTTCTCACCTAAACTTGTCCAAAAATCAATTCGAGCTGATCCACAGGGAGAGTTTTCCTCTGATGCCGAATCTCAATCTCTTGGACCTGCGGGAGGTCCTGGCCCTTCAAATCACAGACGATGCTTTCGAAAACTTGCCAAACTTGAAGACGCTGTTAATAAGTGGTAACAGATTATCAGAAATTCCCAAAGGGGTACTGAGTTTGCGAAAGTTAACCTTCCTTGACATGCAAGAAAATTCCCCTGGGGAGTCTTATCACGTTTATTTTGGCATTAAGGAAGTCAACTTTACTAATATGACTAGCCTAATGTATCTCAATTTGGGTTTTAATGGGCTTGCTCACCTCTTCGAAGCCTCGTTTAAGGGTCTCAGAAGCCTGCAAGTATTGGTTCTAAAGAATTCTTCTGTGTTCTATATTGAAAAGCGCGCGTTTGCTATGCTGACGGAACTCAGGGTGTTGAATTTGATGAACAATAAAATGGTTCACAACGAGACTGTGCCTGATGTCTTCTTTTCCCTTACAAAGCTAGAAGTGTTGTTGTTGACTGACTGTAAATTTAAATACATATCCAGATTATATAACCCATTTCGCAATCTGCAGTCTTTAAAATATTTGGCATTAGATAAAAACCTATTCAAACTATTAAAGCCTACGGATCTTGGGCCCTTAAGATCTCTTATCAGTATAAATCTAGCGCACAATTTATTAAACTCTTGGGAGGAAAGGATTTTTAGGGCGAATAAAAATTTAAGTAGAGCAATTTTGTCAAAAAACAAATTAACCGATCTCACAGTGGCAATGCTTGAAGATCTTTCTAACGTCGCTTCAGTAGATCTGGACCAAAACGCTATTTTGTGCAAGTGCACAGGCACCTATAGATATTATGAAAGTTGGCATAAATCTGTTAAGAATCTCGTATTTATCAATGAGTCAATTTTCGATCCACCTATATACTGCGGTTATCCAGATCAGTTGGAAAATGTTACCGTAGTGGATTTTCTGACAAAGAAACAATATGGGGAACATATGTGTAGCTTTAAACCAGGAAAAATTTATATGCTTTTACCTCTTATCATAACTGTAATCTTTTTTGTCACTTTAGGTGTAATGGGGTTTTGGTACAGGTGGCATATAAAATACTGGATATTCCTATCGAAACTGTACTTGAGTCGAAAAGGAAAGATAAAACCTAATGGACAGAAACGGGGGTATACTAACTATCACTACGACGCGTTTGTTTCATATAGTACTGAAGATAGAGATTTTGTTATTAAATTAGTGACAATGATGGAAAATCATGAACCGTTTTTAAAATTATGCGTGTACGAACGTGATTTTCAAATCGGAACGATTATTTCCGAAAGCGTATTAGAAAGTGTAGCGCAAAGCCGAAAAACTGTTCTAATTATAAGTGACAATTACGCAAAATCGCAATGGTGTCGGTGGGAAAGTCAAATATGCGAACACCACAGACTCTTTTTCGAAAATGAAGACGGCGAGTACGTTGATGACTCTCTTATTTTGGTCAAGTTAAGTCCTGTTAGTGATAGCCATTTAACACCTACCCTAAAGTACCTGTTAAAAACGAGAATCTATTTACAGTGGGGTTGGGACGAGAAGAAGCAAGAAATGTTTTGGAATAAACTTCGGACCACTTTGGGCCCTCCTATTTCTTTGTGCGAAATAACCCATATTTGAAAATAATTCGCTGAGTTTATAAAATGTGATATTTTAATTTAAATAGAAATAGTATACAAGCAAATGTAGATAATACTCCAAATAGATGATCCATCCAATGTTAAATAATATACAACCTAAAGGGATTTTAGTTTTGTATTATAATTCATAAAGTTGGGATAAATCGGGAAAGATTTCCTCTTACCGGCCAGAGTTGCCAGTCCGGGACGCACTGCATATGATCGGCTGGTGAAAGTCATTCATAGACCAGTTTTATTCTATTATACGAACTTTCTACTACATTTACAGTAAAATTAAACTAAAAAGTCAGTAGTTCAAAAATATTCATATTTATAATATTTGCAAATGAGAATTTAATTAATTAAATAATAAGGGGAGAAATATGAATTCGTTCTATTGCATAATTTTGAGCCATTCTCATGTCTAAAGAGAATTTTGTAGAGAATTTATTTCCATATAAATTTGATTATGTTAACTATTTTCTTAAAACCATTTGTTTGGCAAGTGTGTAGTGCCAACCTTCCTTTCCTGAAGACTAGTAACATAATTTTTTAATATTCATATCTTGTGTATTTTTCTGCGTATTTTTTTTAACTTCTCGTAATTTATCGGAATTTCTGGGCTGAAAATTTTTTGTATAATGACTGGCTTAGTGGGTAAATTGGTAAGTTGTTTACTGTGTAGTACACATTTGTGAAAATGGATTCAGTGTAAATACTATGTATACCTTTAAATAAATATTTGTTACAGTTAACGCATTTTATTGACTTGGTAATTTACATTAAAAATGACTTTCAGGCGTTATTAAACTGTTTTTTGTATAAGTATTAGTTCTGATTTTTCCGTACTTATTAAATAGAAACTTTTGCTAAAAGCTAATGTCTAATAAAGCAAGAAAAAAACGGTCGCCAACGTTGTTTTCTTTAACACTAAAAAAACTGCCCCACCAGTCGCCAGGCAGCAGATTTCAGTACGAACAATATATCCGGCCAGATTACCAGTCTGGCATCTACAGGCATTCCAAAAGACGCAAACCGCCTAGGTGCATTGTCAGTGGCGTTCCATCTGCAGTGGAATAAGGTAAGGTCTAGTGTAGCTCTGTAATAGTTATTCATTTACTTATTGTTACTTGGCTTGAATATTTAAAGCCATCCCTTAATATTTTCATTAATAATCCTAATTTTTGGTTGTCGATCTTTTTAGATTCAACATAAATTACGCATTAAAAATACAGTCCACTTTATTCTCACCAAATCCAGAGCTAAGCTAATCACTCTGAACACATAACATTTTTTTTCCTTCGACCCTGGATAAACATTTTAATTGTTATAGCCAGATCAGCATTTGTTGCTTTTTTAATTTTTTCGTTTATTTAATCTTATATTGATTTTATTTTGTTGGGTCGAGTAGATAACTTATATATTATACTGCGGATATCTAGATGAATTAGATAATACTATCATAGTGGTTTTTAAGTAGCTGTAAATCAACTAAAATTTTTAACCATCTAATAAATATAGATAAATGTACAGTCTTCGCAGGGGTGGTAAACGACAGCGGCGACAAGAGACTGAATTTTCCTCGAAAAAATCATCAAAATTGTAATAGTCTTTAATTGACTGCAATTTTGATCAATTATTGCTTACTGTTAGACAAATAGATTGACTGTTTGCAGCAGGGGTGACAAACGACAACCGCGGCACCAGACCGAATTTTCTTAAAAAAAAAGTTGAAATTGGGTTAACTTCTTTATAGTCGCTTTAAATTAGTTGAAATGTTAAGCACTTAATGAATATATAACGATAAATATACACTTTTCTGTAGAAGGGGTGGCAAACGACGCGACAGTTACAAGACCAGATTTTAAGAAAAATCGCTAAAATTTAAAGTTTCTTATAGTATTTTCTAAATTACAGCAATTTTGACCAAATTAGGCTTACGATTAGAAAAATAGATGGTCTTTTTGCAACAGCGGTAACAAACGACAGTGGCGGAACGACACCGAATTTTCTTTGAAAACATGTTAATATTGAGTTAACTTCCTTATAGTAGCTTTAAATTAGCTAAAAGTTTAATATCTTAATGAATATACGAAGGTAAATATACAGTTTCTTCGTCGCAGGGGTTAGCAAAGACAAAATAGTGGCACAAGAGCATATTTTTGAAAAAAAATCTCGCTAAAATTGAGATAACTTTCTTATAACAGCTTCTAAATGAATGCGATTTTGACCAACTATTGTTCACAAAGAGACAAAGAGATAGCCTTTTTGCAGCAGGTAGTAGTAGGTAGTAGCCTTTAATTATCACCAACTCAATAAATAAAAAAATGTATATTCTTTTTGCAGCAAGGATAACAAATGATGATGACTGAATTTTCAACAAAAAAAATATAGGAATTTATAAATGACTGAAGTCACTTAACACCTACCTTAATTTACAATAAGGTTGCGTCGAGAAGATGTAGGAAATGTTTTGGAATACACTTAGGACCACTTTGGGCTCTCTTACTTCTTTTCAGTGAAATAACTCTTATTTGAAAAAATAGTATAAATATTAAATAATATACGACCTAAACGGATCACAACTT
This sequence comes from Kuschelorhynchus macadamiae, assembly GCA_030620095.1. NCBI lineage: Eukaryota > Metazoa > Arthropoda > Insecta > Coleoptera > Curculionidae > Kuschelorhynchus > Kuschelorhynchus macadamiae. Next base: position 1,741,889 of record JAUTXW010000446.1, read on the forward strand.
TGCATTGTATTCTATTCTAACGCCCAGAGTTGCCAGTCCGGGAAGCACTGTATATGATCGGCTGGTGAAATTCGTTAATAGGCCGGTTTTATGCTGTTATACGAACTCTCTATTCTATGCACAGTAAAATCGAACTTTGATAGCGGAACAGATGTGCCTTAGCAAGAAATAATTAGAATACTTATTGAAAATTATTTTTGAATGAACCTAATGAAACCCACCTAACTGCAAAAAGGTGTAAACCACCTGCGAGGTTCGCCCATCTCTAGCTAGTCCTAGACGGAGAGCAATCTGGCAAATGGATTAGCATCCGCTTTAAAACACAAAAACAACAACATGATGAAAATGAAAAGGTTCCAAAACGCTCTGCTTTGTGTAAAAACCCAACCGCAACATGATAAAGGCATAAACATAATTAGAATTAAATTAATTAAAATAAAACTGATTTCTTATCTATTTATTTTGACCCAGGAAAATGCTTTACAAACATTTAGTTGTGATTTATTCGTCAAAGTTGAATGTATATCTATTTATTGTTTTAGTCTGCGTTTAAATATTTAAATTTTTTTGGTGCCACCAATATGAATCTCTAATGTGCAAGCTTTTATTATATTGAGTAATTTAACAATGTGGAATTATCTATTTTGGTAAGTGCAAAAGATTTTCTCTTATCTTCTTAATGGTCCGTCTACCTTGGGACACTACCTTATCACAGAAAGTATACGAGATGAAAGGAAAAGTTGAATACAAAGATAAATTAGGCTAATTGCTGTTTAGAATATTTAACCGAGCTTTCAGATTTGACAACTTGCTTATAGAAATCTAAGAAGCCGCTGTCAAATTTGATATTCCGTTAAACATTTTGATAAGTTTAATTGAGCTGTTTTCTGCCACCGATTATATTCAGTAAATACTTTTTTAACTTCAAACGGAATTTCCAAAGATTGAAAACGAAATATTATTATTTATAGTATTAAAATATTTTATTAGCCAACAAATTAAACAAATAACTTATCCTTAAAAGTACAATTAATTATTTCAACAAGTATTTTGAGCAATGCAAGTGGCATATAAAGTTTCCAAATACATAACGGCATTCATAACATATTCAGTTTCATTTAGATATTGAACACCTTCTTGAATCAAGTTCCTACGCAATTGATGATTTGTGTTTATATACTAGATCTTTAAATGTACCCCAGAGAAAGAAATCTAGGGGATAAGGTTGGGGCTTCTCGAGGGACTGGCGTAATTACAATTTTCCCTAATCCATTCTCTATAATGTACATTCAAAAAGTTGGTTGTTTCTCGGCGTCTGTGATGTGAAGCAGCACCTGTTGCAAATCGAATTTGCTCGTTCTCTTGGAGGCACTACATTTTCCAGAAGGCGTTGGATGTTATTTAAAAGCTCTAAGTAAAGTTGGGAATTTTAATTCTGGAAAAAAAAATCTGGACCTGTTACTGAAATTCTTCCTGACCTTGTAACTTTCATAATTTTTACTTCTCTTGTAATCGTAAAAAAATTACACTAGGATTTTTTGTATTTTCTTGTTAATTGTTAGGTTTTGTTTTGTTCTAATAGTAAGTTGTGTTTTAAAGATCGTTCTTATGTTAAAACGTTTACCTTTTCCTTTTATTTTATCTGATAAGTTAGGTAGGTATAGTATAAAAAGGTTTGTCATAATTGGTCTATCTTGGATTTGTTTGACCTTTGGATTCTCAAATTCATAACAACATTTTTCAATGAAATCATTAGGATATTTATTTTGTCTTAAAACATCTTTTATAAAATTTTTTTCTTCTACAAAATTTTGAACTTTGCAAATTATTTTTGACCTATCATATAGACTTTTTACAACTCCCTTTTTAACCATGATTGGATGATGTGAGTAAAAATTTCAGTATCTGTTTGTGTTTTCTGTATACTTTTGTTTCAAAACTTATGTTTTTTTTAATAAGTATGTCTAAAAATGGAAGTTGTTGGTCTGTTTCTTTTTATTGTCGGTTCTTTGGTGTTAATATGATTTAAAAAATCATTTAAATGTTGAACGTTATATTCATAGATACAAAAAATGTTTTCAGTGTATCTTTACCAAACAAGTAGCATATAATCGTAATTTTGAACATAATTTAATTCAAAGTTTTCAATACAAATATTAAAGAAAAAAGAAACTTAGCTAAAGGATGTGTCGGTGAGTTTACTCTACTTACTATTGGTCTTAATGGTATGTTTTGTTTGGGAATTATTGGTACCCCATAGAAATCTGGTGGTTTACTGTGGTGTGGTGTTAATTTAAAGCGTTTATTATCAATACATTGGTTTTTATGTTTTTTAAGCATAGTGTATATTTGTTTTTCTATGTGCTCTGTTGGATTTTTATTTAATTTCGTTTATAAGTTGTAAATGTTGAAGTAAAAAAGGACACCTCAAAATAAAATAAATTAAAATGAACATAATTTAGGTACACATATTTTCTCACCTTTCTGGTTATATTTCTGATACAAAACATAAGCAATAGTCTGCTTTTAGTTTTTTATTTTTAGTTGTGCTGAAGACGGGGGCAGACTTTCCCTCGAAACTTCCAAAAAATTGATATTTTTCAGTGTCGTTTCTCAGGTACCTTCATAGTGGTCCCAGAACTAAAGACTGCTTATTAAACTTATAAGGTAATTATTTTGTCTTTGTATTGTAATTGTGGAGAAAAATCCAAAAATAACTTTTCGTTTTAAATTATGACAGCAATCAAAAACAAAAGATGCGTTCTTTAACAAATTAAAATTCCCAGCGTCAGCTAGGTCTTCAAAATAATATCGAACCACTTATTAAATATGGAGCGCCTCCTAGGAGACGAGTAAATTTAATTTTAAAGTAACACTCTGTATCAGAAATGAAGAAAAAGCAAACCATATAAAAACACAATACAGATAATAGAATGGGTTGTGGGGTACTCTTAAAGATCTAGTTCATAAACATACCCCATGAACAATGCAAATATCTGTAAATCATTATTTAAATAATAATATTCCGTTAACAATTTTCGGAAATCCCATTTGAAGATAAACATATATTTATTGAAGATAATCAGTTTTAGGTCGAGAACAGTGCCTCGCAAATCAATGTTATTATATATCATTGACCTCTTCGTTTAGCACTCTATTTACATCTAACATAATATACAGGGGGTTGCTATTGAAAATGTTGAGAAAAATAACTATACGCGAAATTTAGCAACACTGTGTCATTTTTTTGAGAGTTGGGTACTAGGCAGTAGGCTCAGGTAGGGTTGTCAAAACATATTAAAATGTCTTGAATATACCGGTCTAAAAATGTACCCAATAATAATGATAATTGTCAATAAATCTGAAACGTTGCATCAAAAATCAAGTTATATATGGTTAAAAGAATCATAAATAGGGCTATTTGAATCAGTATAAATATAAAGGGTGTCTCATTCAAAATGCAAAAGTTGATACTACAACAAATAACGACGCACTCTGTATATATGAAAATAAAATAAAGTAAACACTCGAATTACCTCAATATAATATTTAACTTTTCGTATACTCTCTGAGATAAGGTATTGCCCAGAATAAACGGGCCATTCTCTATATACCAAAGTAAATTTAAAAAATAATGAGTGCTTGCATGAAACAAAGCACGCTGATGAAGACTGGATATGAATCAGTTGAATCAAATGTTGGGACTATTGAGTTGGGGAGCTAAATGTAAAGTGAAATAGGGATCCAGAGTCCGAGCCTAAATGTCAAAAACAGTAAACATATTTTGGTCTGCAAAAAGTCTTCAATAAACTATAATATTTACCAATCATTACCTAATTATATGTTCTCACGTGCAAATTTTTGGTTCAAATATTTTTTTCAATTTCAAGCGTTGCTATTCCCTAGGTTTGGCACTGATATAGTTAAGCACAAAATAAAACCCTTAAAGTTATTACGATCAGATAACCTAACGTAACCTATAGGAACTAAATAAATAAGGGCTCTCACTGCACTCTCCTGAATATCCTTTTCTTGACTTTTATAAAAAAGAGCTCTAGGATCCAAAGACTGGCAAGGCCTCACTAGCTAAACTAGTGGTCTGTTGCTATATTTTTAAAAATTCTACCCTGAAGAAGGTAAAAAGGAGTAAAATGTGTTTTATCCATTCGTTTCTAGGTATTCTTTTAGCTAAATGACATTTTAGGGTAGTTCTGTCGTCTATGGCTTTAAAAAATATTCTTCTAAAAGGCACTTCTGAATTTTTCGAACAAAAATGTGATTTTGACTTTTAACTTCCCTCGTAAAAGGGAAGAATTGTAATCTTGAAAAGTCACCCTCCCAGGATTTTACAGATCTTCACGTTTTGGGGTCCCTACATGCCAAAAAAAACATGTTCCGTTTGTCGATCTCACTGCCTGTTCGCGGTATAGCTAAAAACTACTTACTCGATTGACTTCAAATTTGGGTTAAAATTTAGCGGACATATGGGGATGACCTAGTAGAATTTTGGTAAAAATCTAATATGGCGAAACAAAAGGAGCCCTAGTGAAATGTTGAAAAAATTATTACTAAAAAACTACTTAACTTATTTAACTCAAATTTTCCACAAAAATCAAGTATTATGTAGGAATCAACTGGCACATTTTGGTACGAATCCGAGATGGAAAAACAAAATGACGATTTCATAAAATATTTAAAAAATCAGCCCGAAAAAACTACTTATTAGATTTCAAATTTTGTGCAAGAATTAAGTATGATATAGAGATAAACAAGTATGAATTCGAGATGGCGGGACAAAATGGCGCCCAAATAAAATGGTTAAAAAATCTTATTTTCAATTGACTACAAATTTTGCATAAAAATTAAATGTGATATAGGGATAAACTGGAACGAAATCAATATAAAAACAAAATGGCGTTAAAAAAATTAGTGTAAAAACTACTTGAATTTATTTTAAATTATGCCTAAACATCAAGTGTGCTATAGGTACAAACTAGTAAAATCGCACAATAAAAATGTTTAAAAAAAAAGACTGTATATATGTGATACTAAATGACTAATAAAAAGAAATATTCATAATGAAGGACGTTCTCTGTTCCGGGTAAACGAAATTTACCCTTTTTTAAATTTATTTTTTGAACTAAATGAGATTTTACGACGACTATTTTCTCAAAGACTTTCAAAGATAATTATCTAAAAAATTATTTCTATAATTTAATGTGTTTTAACTTGTATCACAGTATTTATTCAACTATAAAAGATTTTCAATTAGTGGCGTATTTGTGGACTATTAAGCTCATAATTTTCATTATTGTCTAAAGAAAAAGGAAACGTCTTTACGTTCATATATGAATTAGATGAATTTTCAGTGGAATTATAATATAAAGCACCTTCACCCGATCGTCCAGAAATGTTATTAAAAAGAAAAACATATTGGTTTTATAGGAAAAATAAGCAATAAATCAATACAAAAAATAGTGTTGAACGGTGTCGGTAAACACACGATCATTTAAAAAAAAATCATGTAAATTGGTACAGTACAACTCTCTCACGAACTGGCTTAGTGTTTTAAATATATAAATATCCCAAGCTTACACATTTCTTAAATATAATAAAAGATCCCGAAGGGATCTAGTAGTAATCAGTTGCCCATGTTAATTTCACCTTTCCTTAATATATCAAGAACTTCCAGAAAGAAGTCCAGGCAGGATTTTCAGACATTTTATCTTTAAAGAGTTAAAAAGAGTATAACATGTTTTGACATTTTTTAAAATATATTTGCAATAAATAACCGTTTTATTCAATTGTGTGTTAAAAACTTTTTATACTGTTAAAATAACAGTTTTAAAATCGTTTAAAATTTATCCATCAAAATCTCCACCAAATAACAAAAACAACTTCTATAACCCAAGTAGCACTTTTAGCCATGAATACGTCATTGTTATCAGAAGTATTTTCATTGAAGTAACCGGAACTTGGTGTCGGCACGTTCGGTTTAAGCTGAGACTACGTAGTGATTACCAAAATGGGGAACAATTTTAGGGTAACTGTTTCGCCAATAACATGTAACTGTAATACAAACAAAACAGTTACAGCTACTACAAACACTCTAATTGGGAATATGGTGTAGAGCGTATAGAATACGTTATTGGTATTTGAGGTATGATACATGCGTTTCACTTAGTTTTCTGGTTGTGCTAAGGATCTAAAATTAAAACGCAGGCCATTTCTCTGGTGAATATGCTGATGATAGTCGTAAAAAAACTACGCGCCTTTAAAATTCGTTAATTTTCAATACATTTTGGTCAAATATATTGGCCAATTTAAATCTCAAAAATGCAATTTTGCACTTTAGTTTAAATAGTAATTATCATTAAATATCTTATTATAAAGAGTGATTATTTTTTTATCGTAATGTTTAATTTGTATGCATTTTTAATCTGTATACTCACAAAAACAAACAGCATAGCTAAATATTTATAGGGGAGAGGAAAATAAACAATAGCGTTCTATTGGATTTTTACTTTTAGGTTGACTGTATTTCTTTACTGAGAAAATTACTTAACGTCAAGTGTCTACGACTGCTCCCATATGCTTTTATAGTTTTGGATTCTTAAAATATGCAACTGTCACTTATACCCAATTACACTGAAGTTCTTATTAAACCTATACTGCAGGGGTGCTCAAACTTGAACTGCTGGCGATCTACCTCAATATTTTTAGACTACTTACGATCGACTCGGAGAGGCTGCAAGTATGTGTGATGCAAGGTTGTCGTACATACACGATACATACACCCTACCTACCTACCTACCCAGGTAGGGTGTACCGTAGCATATATAGATATTAGCTTTCCGCACAATATACATTATTTTAGTAAAGGTTTGGGTTAGGTTTAGTGTCTCTTCTTCTCTACAATATCAATGAAAAAACTCATAGCTATGCAAAATTGCGAGTTTATTGGTTGTTACAAAACAAAAGAGTTACATATGGTGTTAAACTTAACTAAGGAGTGACTTTGGATGTTGAAGCGTGGCACTGCATGTCCTCAGCATACTTTTCATAAGATGATACGTAACCACTGAGTACTAATCGCAAGCATGATGACATATGATCGTCAGTTAGTCGATTGCGATATTTTGACTTAATTATCTTCATTTTAGAAAATGCAGACTCGCACAACACTGACCCAAACATTGCCGTCAGTTGAAGGCCGATTTGTCTTAGATTCGGATATTTATCTTCAAATATAAAACACCAGAAATTTGTATCAGATACTGTAGCTTTGAGATGTATATCTGATATAATCTGCACCAACTCGTTTACAATAGAACAAGAGTTCATATTAAACTGACTTGCTATTTCAGTAGCTAATTTCTCAATGTTTTTACATGAAAAAGCATAACTCATAAATGATGCTACATTAGCCAATTTACTACAATCATAAAAACGCATTTTGAATTGTTCCAAAATATTTGATAATTCAGCCTTATACGTATCATAATTCAACTGAGGAATCCTTGATTTCAAAGACGGAAAATGTTTCAGATCCTTCCTTTTCAGTTGATCTATCATAAGTTGCAATTTACTTTTGAATGCGTTTACTGCGCTAATCATCTCAATAACCGTTTTTCCTTTACCTTGAAGCTCCAAGTTAATGGTGTTTAAATGCATTGTGATGTCAGTCAAAAATGCCAAATCAGTCAGCCATTTTTCGTTATTCAACATCTGAATGTCATCACCTCTTTCGTCTAGAAAAGCTGTTATTTCGGGCAATAATTCTTGAAACCTTTCTAGGAATTTTTCGGGACTCAACCACCTGACGTCCGTGTGAAGGACTAAATCAGTGTGTGTTCAGCTGACTCCCTATCTTCCAACTGCAACTTAAAGAGCCGCCGTTGCAAGCTACGTGCACGGATGGAATTCACAATTTTTGTTGTAATGCCCATAATTTCCTCCGTGTTTAAAACTTTTGAACACAAAACTTGTTGATGTATAATGCAATGGATTGAAAAAAATGAAGGGAAATCTGGTGCTCCACCGGTTGTAATGCACACTAATTTATATATTGGTAGCTTGTAATTTTTTACAAAATTGAAGAAAACGTCATATATATCTTCGCCACGGGTCTTCCCCTTCAGAGGAATGATTGTCAAAAATTCTTCCTTAGCCAACATGTCATTGAATACCATCCGAATAATACACAGCTGGGCAGTGTCTGTCATATCGGTGGATTCGTCGAACTGTAAAGAAAAGTATGTACATTCCATGACATAATTTTTTAGTTTATCTGCCATGTCCTGACTCATGACTTCAATACGCCTTGTGACAGTCGGACGATATAACTGAAGTTCTCTAATAGCAGACATGATTTCTGTTTTATTTTTAAAATCTCCAAATAAAGTCTCACCCGCTTCAATAAATGCTTCCTTCACAACCGATCCATCTTCGAATGGTTTCTTGTGTTTCGCCAATATATGAGATATTTTAAATGACGCGATCGTAGTAGCTTTTGATTATTTGGCTGGTCTTGTGAACATGGTTTGTTCTTTTTTTAAACAAGATATCAAATCACGTACTTTTCGCTTTCTTAATTCACTCTGTGGCGGAAAATCCTTTTCATAGTTTTTATGAACCGTTTTATGATGCCTCTCTAAGTTACCACGCTTAGGTATTGCAACTAACGCACGACAAATAAGACAAATGCCCTTATCCTTCACCATACAAAACAAAAATTCGTCCTCACAATCGTTATTAAAATGATACGTTTTAGATTTCTTCGCTTCACTCATTTTGTATTATTTAATAATAAACTTTGTATCGACGTACTATTGCCTTCAAGTTGCAATTCAGAATGACTCCAATTCCTGCAGGCGTAACATTTATCGGCGTGAAGGAAAGTCTCGAATGTTCCCGTCAAACGCGCCGCCCGAAATTTCTAGAAAAGCGGCGAGAATAAAAAATGCGGCTTTTCTTTGACAAGTACCGCGCGTTCCTTTGATAAAGCCGCCTTTTGCCGCTAGCAGAGTGTTATTTTATTACGTAATACATTTTTGTAGTTTAGTTAAGTACCTACTTATTAAAAAAAATTTTCTTCTCGAGATCTACTCAAAAAGCACTCGCGATCGACAGTTTGAGCACCCCTGTTATACTGTATATTATTACCAAGCGGTTACGATTTGGGAACATTTCGCCGGTTCTTTAAAACTGTGTCGTAGCATGCGAGTTGCGGTTCTTGAGTGACTACTATAATTTTGCCATCTATCATAACCATAATTCTTTGTTTCGTTTTTATTTTTTGTTTCCTTAAAATACGAAATGTACGAAGGCGTAGAAGTGCCACATATAAAAAAAAAATTAATAATTTCGACTTTAAACTCGAATTCCGACATTTAAGTCGAAATTTCGAGAAAAAGGTGGAAATTTTTGTATTTCGTGAAAAATAAGTCGAAATTTTTGTATTTCCTGAAAAATAAGTCGAAATTTTAACTTTAAAGTTGAACTTTCGAGAAAAAAGTCGGAATATTTGTATTTTGAGAAAAAAGTCGAAATTTAAACTCTAAAGTCGAAATTTCGAGAAAAAAGTCGAAATTTAATGAACACGCTACTTATGATGTATTCAAAATCAACAAACAAGCTTTGCCTTTACCTAATTGGTGTGAATTGTGAATTTTGAGGAAAAAGCAGTGTGCATAGTACATAAGGTAAGTAATGTTATTGGCAATAACCACTATAGGTCATTGGTTATTGGTTTTTATTATTTATGGCCCCTCAAGACTCACAGCTAAAGTCCCGCGAATCAAGCCAATCCAAGGGCGCGTTCGAAAAGCGGTATGGTAAGGCATAAAACACCCTGACAGGTGAAAGTTCCGACGTTCGTGGGTCAAAGCGGTGTATTTTATAGTAATCATAGAAAAAGAGATAGCAAACATCGTCTTGACCTGTCGAGTGTCGTGGAAGACAAAAGTTCTAAGTACATGAGTCGATCATTGCAGGAAAATTTTCCGTTCAAATTAGCTTAAGTTTGATTTTGTATGTAATTTAAAGCTTTAATGATGGTTTATCTTCGAATCTGAGCTAACCTAACGCCCAACGGGACAGATCCACCTATACTGGCGTTTTTGTTAAAAAAATCCTTTTGATTTTATATAAACTCGTGCGCGTTTTCTTTATAGCAAACTTAACTAACCCTAACCTAACCTAATAAAAATGTTCAAAATTATAAGGTAAAAAAAAAATAGTCCAACTTGGAATTTAAACTGACAAACTCCACGACGCGGACCGAGAATCTTACCTCTGTACCACAAGGCTCATAGCGATGCGTCAACAAAATATATTTTTTCTACGCCAAATGACGTATCCTAACAATTAGAGCTATGACGTCACGATGTACGAAAGTAATTTACTGCGGTAATTCAATCTACTAAGTACAGCTGCCAGCGATGCCAGACGTACCATAATTATGGAATTGTACTATAATTTTTACCTTATTTCATTAACAGTCAGTGAACGTACAATAATAAATAATTGTACCATAATTTCATCCGATTTAATATTTTGTTAAAAATTATTTAGACACTTTAAAACGCGAAAACTTTAAATCACCGTATAATTTACACTAAAAATATGTTAAATATTTTACAGTTGGCGGAGCTGTTAAAACAAAACTGACCATGCCGGCCCTGTAGCAATGCTACACCGATTATTTTTTATTACAGTTATATATTTTTTTAAGTTTTCAAATATGTCAATATAACATAAATTCGAATTAATGTTTTACTGTGCCGACAAAATTTGTACCATAAATTTCCCTAAAATTCGATAATTCTGGCATCGCTGCGCTATAATTTTATTTTTGACATCTGGCATCGCTGACAGCCGCTGACCGCCGTTTGGCGTTTTAACCCGCTAATCCCGGCCGGCCAAAGCTGTTATTCCATTTATTAATTTATTTATATGTTACTCGGTAGTCGGTATGCGTTCGCCTCGTTGATTGAAATGTTCCAATTAACATAAACTTGATATTTTTATTTTTGTGGTAGGGTAGGGCTTCTGTCTCAAGGTTTCATTATTTGGTCTGAGGCTGAGGTCTTAAGTGCTGTTTGTACACGGAGCTAGTCCAACAGAATGGAGGAAATGCTAAAAGTATTTATGGAAAGTCGGCAAATACCAAAAGAAGTTATCTCAATGTTCGAAAAAGAAAGGGTAAGTTAAAATACAAATACCAGCGCCTATAAGAGTTGGCTTGGCATGTTTCTAATCTATAATTATACCATACTTTCAAATTCGCTATAGCATAGCAGCGGCAGGTTAAAACTTGCCCGTGCCGGGAATCGGCGCTCGGCACGGGCGATATTACCCGAATGATTATTTAATTCTTTCTCGCCGGTTATAGGCGCAAAGAAATACATTTTTTTAAAACTTGTTTTGGATATATACATTTTCGATAGCGGTTGCTTTTAAATGAAGTCTCATAGTAAGCAGGTGCTACCGGTAAGCAGGCAACCTGCTTCCACTGTGTTTCTACACTTACGCTACATTAAACTATAAGACAAGCTATTAGGTCCATAGCAAACACTCTAGTTTTAATACGTTTTCTCTAAAATCGAGAATTATTCTCGAAAATTACGCTCGTGCAACAAAAAAAACCAGATAATTTTGAATTCAAGCATGTTGTCTTTACAAATTGCCTCTTTTATTAGTGTTATAATCCTGAAAAAATTACCTTCCGAGATGTTTAGAGATCTTTGTATTTAGAGTCCTTGGACTCCGAAAAACATGGTCCCCCATGTCCGTCAGTCTGTCGGTACTACTTATTCGGTTGACTTCAAATTTCGGTTAAAATCAATGGTCATATGAGGATGATACAATTACATTTTGGTAAAAATCCAATATGGCGAAATAAAATGGCGGCCTTACAAAATAAATGTAAAAAAATCTTTATTGAGAAACTACACATCGAATAGACTTCAAAAATAATACCTATGGGATAAACTGGATTTTTGTATAAATTCGTATAATTATTTTAAATATATAATAATAATAATAATTAATATTATTATTATTATCATAATTAGAGTAATAATAATAATAATAACAAATTAAAACCTTTAAAAAACTTAAGTAAATAAATTTCAGTTTATAGGATCGCTATCAACGAATTATACGCGTATTATACAGGGTGCTACAAATTCGTTTTCGTCGTTTCTCTCGAAAAACGTAAAAGAAACAAAGTTAGTTAAATTGTGGCAAAGTTGCGCAATTTGGTGATAATTAATATGCCGTTTACAAATTGATAAAGTTCTAAACCACCTCGGAGGTCTTCCCATTAATACGATTTTTCCCGATTTCTATTTTATTTTTTCCCGACTTTATTTCAATAGGTATTAGAACATATAATTTATATTTTCATTGACACTTTCTCGCAATCGCAAATAAACTTATATTAAAGAAAATTCCCATAAAGAGACAATGTGTGAGAGGAAGGTAGTTACCTATATGGATTTTTTTAACTTTTGGATCTAAAAAACAAACAATATTTTTCTGGCAAGTTTGATAGATCATTGTGATTGGAAATTCATCAACTTCAAAAATGCAATTAAAAATCCAGGTCCGTATTTTAAAAAAATGAAGTTAATATTGGTGGCCCAAATACGATACGTCGCATTTAAAATTTGATAATAGTAGAATAGAATAGTAATTGTAGAAAAGAAACAGTTACAATAAAATTTGTCAAATTTATTTTTAAATAACGGTTGAAATAAACTCCAAAAACCAAATCAGGAAAAATCGTATTTAAGCGGATATATTTGAAGTGGTTTCGAGTTTAAACAATTTGTAAACTGTTTATTAATTAGCACTAAATTGCACAATTTTGCCTCCAAATTTAACCAACCTAGCATCTCTTAAGGTTTCCCAGATCCCCATGCATATGCTCGAATTTATAGCACCTATAAGAATAGAAGGTGTATTATAAGTAGTTGAATTCTATATACGAGGAAAGTCGTGGGTAAAGGAGAATTTACCGTTTTTTTTTTAATTTTAACTAAAGAGTCCTCCTCCTTCTTTTGCAAAAATATGAAAATAAATTCATGAAATAATAATACTACACACTTTCATGCAAAATTATCGTTAATTTTGCTGCACTTGTGTAATTACTACTGAAAATAGCACTCGTATAAAAGTATATAAAAATATATAGAAAACAACGATACCTGTAATTATTCCGGATACAGGGTGGCTCAAATAAGTTGTAAAGTCAAAAATGTAATTTTTTGTTATGAAACACTCATATAAGGATTCTACTCTAAATTCCAGGAAAAAATTGTATTTCAAATTTTCACGTAACTTGAATTGATGTTTTCGAGATATGTATTGACACTAGAAAAATTAAAATTTGACACTTTTAAAGGCTTTATAATCTTAACAGATGAAACGAAAGTCGATTTATTCATATGTCAACACGAGGCGTATGGCGACAGCTCAATCGCTAGTAGAAACATAGATGCCTCGTATATTCCGTCCGGCCGTAGTATACAATGAATTATAAAATAAGTATGGGTATTTCGTATTAGTACCATCGTTTTCTGGATGGATAATTAAATTGTAAGGCCTAGAAGTAATGAAGCCTGTAAAGACACTCCGAGTGTCTATATATAATATGTTTTAAACATGGTTTAAACCCATACATGTTTAGTGGCTCTCACATAATCAATTTAGTAGACCGAATAATTAAAAAAAGCAGGACAGTATTTATACATGTCCTCTTTTCCTTTTTTGTGGTTTAAATCGGTAATGATTTTACTGAGAAAAAATCATATTATAAAAAATTGTTTAAAGATTTTGATTTAATCTACATTAGCTTTGAACGAATCATGTATGTACAGAGACGTAAAATATTTATTTCTGGAAAAATTCCTAAATATTATGTAGAATGTGCAATATTAAAAAAAAAATAAAAATAAACTACATCGTTTCTTCTTTTTCAGTAAAATAATCGCTAATAAGTCTAAATTATTAATATCAATAATACAACTGCAGGAAAAATATGCGAAGCATGCATCAAGCTTTTCTGTTGAAGCGTTTATTGCATAAAGCTGTATCCTGATTTATGGCGCCTTTGTAGTTTTCATTTTTCGCGATTCGTTTGGAGCCCAGTGATATTCCTAAAGCCTCCGATTTAATATTTTCGATTCACATAAGGCGTTATTTTGTGGTTTAAGCTTGATAATTATTATACAATAACATCATACACCGCAGGCACCAGGTAAAAGGGCTTTCCAGCATTTCTTTTCAATTTAAAACAGTTTATAAGTTTTAAAATCTATCCCTGCTCTTTTTTACCGCGGCACGTTACACAAAAAAAACATAAAATGGGTACGAAATAAATTTTGAACTGTGAATAACGAATGTCACTGATGAAAGCTAGCTGTCACCAGTGTCACCTGAAATTCTGGGCGCCCAAAGCAAACGTATGTGAAAGCTGACAGGGCTAAAGGGTGGAGATAAATTTCTATATATTTTTACTGAAAACAGGGCGATATTTTTTAATTGCAGAAATTATGTTAATAATAAAAATACAGTGGCAATATTTATTTTTCAACGGTGGATGATGAAATTTAAATTTCTAAACACTAAAATAATCAAATTACTGTTCTTTCTTATATGAAAACAAAAATTAAGTTACCATCCACCAAACAAAAAAGAATACTGGACATTTTGGCAAAAGTTTCGGTGGATATAAATAATTAGGTAAGTCAGGAAGACGCCGCATTTCTCTAGATATTGAGTGCTCTTAAACTTATACCTAGTTTCATTGAATAGAGTTTTTAAACTAAGATTGTATTACTCTCATAGCTTTCGTTAAACTTTTATAGCCTCCCAGAGTGTCTAATTTTAATAGTATCAATGGGTCTAATGAATAAAGATAAGTAAACTTTTTTTATAACTTATGTCATTTTCTGTTGTATGTAGCTTGCAAACTTCTTTTAAGTATAAGCTTTTACTTTAACTTTATTAATCAGACCGAAATTAAAATAAAATATTAAACACAAATTATTCTTAGAATTTGGAGCAGAATAAAAACAATATAAAATCACAATCTGGATGTTCCATACCGTAGAATGGGGTTATTCAGGAAATGAAGGGTTAATTTGGAAAAATCAAAACAAATATTAAGTCTGGCAATTATATAAAACGGAATACTGCTATCCGCGTTGCAACTGTTTATTTTTAACAAAACATAGACTGTACGACGTTCTTCCAGAAACCACTTATTTTGGTGGTATTTTAAAGAAAATAAAAGTGTAGTGTTTTTACCCTCACAATTTGTGCTAGTACATTCTACTCTCAAGGATATATATTTAATAACACCGTGACGAAATAAATATCGTTGTTTTGTATATTTTTTAAATTCCTTTAGCTTTTATACAGGACGTTTTTTGATAACGTGTATCATTTTCGAATTACTTCACCGCTCCGCTTAGGTCACCTAGTAGGTATAAGTATTAAGAAGGCACTAAGCCTTTAAATAACTACTTTGAATTTAAACCTAAGTGTTTTTTACACTACTTATTTTAAAAGCCTTTAATATTAGATTTCTGATCTAATGCTAGAATTTTCTTACAGATTGACATGACTGCTATTCCATTAATGGAAGACAGAGAACTGGCTGAATATATTCAATGTTATGGCGATCGACTTGCTCTTAAGAATTTTTGTAAAACCAAATGCACCCAAAAAAGAGAAAGTTTATTAGATAAAATAAGACAGAAATATGGAATGAAGAAATCTGATACGGATATAGAAAGAAGGTCAAATAAGAAACATAAGAAAGATAAGGAAAGATTTGTGGACTTTGGTTGGCACCATAAATTTGAAAATGCATTTGTCCAAGTCAGAACAAAGCAAGGAGGAGGAACTAGAAGCGTAAAGATTCAAGAATCTGCAGAGATAAAGGACATTTTTGAAAAAGCAAAAGAAATATTCTTCCCTGAAGGCGTTTCTCATTTCGGACATATTTCCAATTTTAAAGCCGATCTATGGGACTTTAAATGTAATAAAATAGAAGACATTAATTTGAATGTGGGACAAATGTATCAAGTAACAGGACTAAATAGGCTAAGGTTTTATTTATCCACTGAGAAGAAAAACTTACCTGAAACGATAGTCAGGGAACCTTCATCTCCACATCACATAGAAGATGCCAGTGATAGTGGTGCTAATTCTATTGTATTTTTTGAAGACACCAATGACAACTATGTAGGATTACAAGAAGAGATTGTTAAAGAAGTTACTGTAGGCGGCCTTCAATCAGAGGAGTTTTTGAAGTTTTCCTCAGAACCACAATTGGATCCTGATCCTCAACCATTTACTTTTGATGTTCGCCATGTAACACTTCATAGAGGACATGTGTTCCGAGAACTCATTGACATTTTTAAAGATTTGCCACTAACCATTACACTTGAGGTAGAAATGATATTACCCAATGGTAAGAAAGAGACTGGATTTGACATGGGGGGAGTATACAGAGACGCTTTGAGTGAATTTTGGGACTCCTTCTATAATGAAACAACATTGGGTATGAATTACAAAATACCTTTCATCAGACACGACCTGAAAGAGGAAGATTGGATAGCAGTAGCCAAAATATTCAAAAAAGGGTATACTGATCTTCAATATTTTCCCATTAAAATTGGCCCCGCATTTATAGAGTTTTGTTTGTTTGAAACCTGTCACAGCAATTTATTGGATACGTTTTCTAAATACCTTTCTTCAAACGAGTGGAAGGTATTGTCCAAAGCTCTGGAAGACTTTGAGACAGTGGAAAGTGAAGAAATCATAGAAATATTACACACTTTGGACTGCAAATGGAATCCTTCCAAAGAAAATATTAAACAGCTGATTTTAGATATAGCGCATAAAGAGATAATACAGAAGCCAATGTTTGTGATAGATTGTTGGAAATCTGTTTTAAAAGGCTTGCTAAATGCAAATGAACTAAAAATTATTTATGACAACAAAAAAGCTTCTTCAAAAAATATTTGTCGTATTTTGAAATTTACAGAAGAAAATACTGTCTGTGGCTATTTAAAGAAATTTATTAGGGAAAGCAGTGACGATATGCTAGAAAAGTTTTTAAGATTTGCTACAGGTAGTGATATGATTGTAGATACTGATTTGAAAATAAGCTTTAATTCCTCAACTGGTTTACAAAGAACACCTACTGGACACACGTGCTCATCGACCTTAGAACTATCTCGTAAATATGAAAATTACGTCGACTTTCGCTGTGAAATGAATGAAGTACTTAGGAGCAACATCTGGATAATGGATAGGGGAGGGTGGTACACATTGAAACGGGGTACACAATGAAACATTGCAATTTGTCAGTTTGAATTTGCCGCTACAACGCCACTAGCGCTGTCGCGGATGAGTCTTATGATGTTGCATCAGTCATCCGTTAGTTGCATTTGATATTCGCAAGAGTGCACATTTTATGACCAAATTTGTGTTTTTTGTATCTTAAAGTAAAAAAAAAGAAGCCAATATAAAAAGGTATATTATTTACAATTAAGCAGTTTCAGTATCCGTTTATATTTGTTATGAATAATTAGGGTATGCATTTCTTAACCTATAAAATATTTTGTCCAACAATATTCTTGTCTTAGATTTACATCCAATTAAAAAACAAAGTGCGTAGTGGTACACATTGAAACATAGGGTGGTGGTACACAATGAAACATGTTTTCATTGTGTACTACTTTGTACAAACTTGTTTCTTCCTGACCGTAGAATTTTTTGTTGTAGACAACCATGGTAAGGAAGAAGAAGGAGCGAACAAGAGCTAAATTTACAGGCGATCAAATGACCGCAGCAGTCCAAGAGGTCAAAACAAATGGAACTTCCCTTCGCATTGCTGCAGATATGTTTGATGTAAATTTTGTCACATTAAGGCGTTATGTACTGAAGGAACGAAATGACCATAATACTAAAATGGAGCCAAATTATGCTGTTAGATCAATATTTAGCACCGAGCAGGAAAGATCTTTATCTGAATATATAAAGACCTGCAGCAAAATAGCATTTGGGTTAAATACTCAAAAAGTAAGAGAACTGGCATATGAAATGGCGGTCAGAAACAATATTAATATGCCAGATTCCTGGAGAAGGAATAAGTGTGCCAGTAAGGATTGGCTAAGAGCTTTTATTAAAAGAAATGAGTCCTTAAGTATTAGAAAGCCAGAAGCTTGCTCTTTATCCAGGCTTACTTCTTTCACAAAACCTAATGTCGAAAGATTTTTCCTACAGCTTGAGCAAATATATGAAGATAACCCAGAAGTTGTTCAGGAAATTCAAATTTATAATTTGGATGAAACTGCTACTACGACTGTACAGCGTCCACATAAAGTAGTTACACAAAAAGGGGTGAAACAGTTGAACCAGTGCACAAGTGCCGAAAGAGGATTACTAGCCACTACTTGTGCTATAATTAGAGCAAACGGAACTTTTCTACCGCCGATAATTATTTTTCCCCGAAAAAAGTTTGTTCCTCATATGTTAAATGGCGCGCCTCCAGGCACATTAGGACTAGCAAATCCAAGTGGGTGGATGACAGCCGAACTGTTTGTTGAGGTGTTAGACCACTTTATTAAACATACTGGTGTGACAAAAGAAAGGCCATGCCTATTAATATATGATAACCACGAATCACATATGTCCCTGGAGATAGCGGAAAAGGCAAAAAACAATGGGATCATTATCTTAACCCTCCCGCCACATACGAGTAACAAGTTGCAGCCTTTAGACAAAGCAGTATTTTACTCTTTTAAGAACTTTTACAATGGTGCAATAGATTCGTGGCTCCTCACCCACCCCGCCGTACCCATGACGCTTTATCAAATAGCTGAATGTGTTGGTATTGCCCACTCAAAATCAATGACGCCTGAGAATATATTAAACGGGTTCCGTTCGACGGGTATCTATCCATTCAATAAAAATATTTTTACGGAGGCTGACTTTCTTGTTTCATCGGTGACTGACAGACCTGAACACCCCCAAAAGGAGAACCTCCAACAAGGAATGGTTGTACTTCAAGAAAATCTGAATGATGAACAAGATGCCGGCGGTAGCGGCAGCAACACCGCTGTTGCTTCATGTAGCACAACCGATCCTCAACAGTGTGCAAGTGATAAGGGCGACTCTACTTTGGAAATAGCGCCGACTTCAAAAGATTCTTTTATTTCACCATTTGAGATACGGGGCTTCCCAAAGGCAGCTCCTCGAAAAAATTTAAATCGAACACGAAAGTCGAAGAAAAGTGTCATTTTAACCAGCACACCAGAAATGAGAGAACTTTTATACAAAACAGAAAAGAAGAAAACTCCTAAAACAGAAGCAGTTAAAAAGGTAAAATGAAATATAAGTGCAGACACAAAAGATACAAAGAAAAAAAGTAAAACATGTAAAGAAGATTCAGAGACGGACACAGAAAGTGTAGATTTGCATTTCGCGGATTCTTCAGATGATGAATTAACCTTAGCTGAACTTCAGTATCATATGATGGAGGAAGAAAAGGATCAATCAGAATCTTTGGCAATTGATGAAACTACTGAAATTTTGAAAGATTCTTTTGTCTTGGTCAAATTTCAAAATAATGTTCATTATGTTGCTAAAATTTTGGAAGCTGTAAACTCTAACGTATTTAAAATTTCGTATTTGAGGAAAAGTGCGAAAGTTTCAAATTCATTCTATTTCCCGGATGTTCCGGACATTCATATGGCACTGAGATCAGATTTTGTAATCCGGTTTCCGAGTCCGATACAAACAAATAATAAAAGACTTTCGTCATCCTACTTTAAATTCGGAGTTGATTTTGGCAACATGATTGTACGCTAATTAAAATCTTTTGTTAATACTTTTTATTAAAAATAAATATTTTAGTTTTTTACTTTTTTACCCATAGGTATTTTTTAAAAAGAAATGTTTTTGTTCCTTCTTTGAGTTGATTTTGACAGCATGGTTATACGCCAACGGCAATCTTTTGTTGTTACTCTTTATTAAAAATAAAGATTTTAGTTTTTTTACCGATAGGTTAAAAATAAGACATGTTTTTGTTCCTTCTTGAAGTTGATTTAGTTTATTTTTTTTTACCAACATTTTTTGATAATAAATGTTTTTGTTGTTTCACAACTGATTTTTCTTTTAAATAATAAATATTTTTATACTTGTACCATTTTGTTTCATTGTGTACTACCCCATGTTTCAAACTGTACCACCAGTGGTACACATTGGTACAAAAACATCCATGTAGATTTTATATTTTTTTACCTAAACAGTTAGTTTTTCTAAAAAACTAACTACGGGGAATTATAACTAAATATCCAATAACTATGCAATAAAAAAAATAGATTCTTTAAATAATAACATCGAAAGTTATACGAAATATTCGAAAAATCGTTTCATTGTGTACCACTCTCCCCTATTATATGAAAGTCGCTTTACAAGTCAATCTTAACGTGGATCATCGACCTTTTGTAGTAGGTAGAAATGAAATGCCTATTAGATATTAACTATGTTTTGAAGTTATTCTAACGTCCCATGTTTCAAGTTTTGTTTTTAAAGTTTTTATGCTATTTTTTAACAAAACAGTATAATAACTAGGTTTAACTAGTATTTAGGTTATAGTTATTAGTTTTTTATTTTGGTGTTGTTGTTTTATAAAAAGTTTATACCTGAGTTTTGGTCTAGTTCTGTATTTTTTACGCCCTAAATATTAAAATTAACAAAACATTAATATATATCATGTTTTTAAATTTAGTTTTATTTAAAAAACGAATTGGTTATTCATTTAAATACTTTACAGATTTTAATACTAAAATTGTGTTTTTTAAAACATTGGTAATTGCCTAGAGAAATTTGATAAACGTTTCGTTACTTTAAATTACATAGCTTTATAGTTTTTCATTCACATAGAAACAGAAATAAATATTTGAAATGAAATAAAATAGTAGGTAACTACTAGGTAGGTAGCTAAATTGTAAATAAAACTACATATTTCCCTAATGACTGATGTTAAGTTTATTTCAATATTACAACTACAGTTGGGAATAAACTTCATTTCTCAAAGTAAGATACAAATCTGTTGCTCTATAAGGATCTTGAATATGTTGCAAATTTTTTTCCATCATTATAACGTTACAAAGATGAAACACATCGGATTCACAACGAAACTTCTGCTGAATACTAAATTGCTCACAGTCTTTAAAAAGTTGCTCGTCACTAATGGTAAATGAATAATCTTTAGCTGAATAAATTTCAGGCATATTGTACAGAATAATCGGTCTGCCAACAGGAGAAATCGAGTTTCTGGAGGTTCTCAATGTATGTGTATTCCATTCCAGGGAAATCTTATCCAATTCTTCCTAAAACAGAAAACTTTTAATTGCAAAATAATTTTAACAAATATTTTGTTTTTATGCATATTTTTTAATATTTATTGTACATTTTTATAATTCATTCTTTCTACAAGCATGTTAAAAACACTTTTTATAACTACTCTTTGATGTTTATTTTTTTAATGTTCGCTTGGTTACGCTTGTAGAAAATTTTTTTTCAAATTCTCAAGGAAAGTGATATTTCTCACATTCCGCTTCACGTCGTTTGGAGAACGGCAATTTCGTGCGGGAAAGTATCAGTTTTCGCACCTGTTATGGAAATAACTACTACCTATTCCAATTGCCAGCTTACCTTAAATCTAGAAAAAGTCAATTTCAATAAAAAATCATGGTTCTTGGGATTAGAACGTGTCAAATTGGACATACTATCCGACGTTTTGCGTTCGATTACACGAGGCATCTTCAGGGATATTTACTCCACGAAATCTGAACTCTGAATTCATTTAGGCGAAACGTCGGATTTATTTCCAATTTGACACCGTCTAATTCCAACTTTTTAATTGACCGAAACCTTGAAAGTTTTCGTTCTCAATTTTAATAATTAAATATGTTATTTTCAGAGAGGCGTAATGAAAAATCACTTTCCTTTTTTACCTCTCATAAACTCCTTATATGGTAAATGGGTATAAAACGAAAAAGTGCACTTTACCTTACGCGAGTAGGAAAGCATATTACTTTGAAAAAATCTTGCATATTCTGTCTTTAAATAGCCATGAAAGTGAGTTAATTTGAATTTTTTTAGAATAACTCGTGCGTAGTCAATGACACAATGGATATTCTATTCTTATATGAAATTTACTGGTTGCCGTATTATGACGCACATGTAATCCCAAAAAAAAATTAAGTGCTGGTATGCGTTATTCGTACACTTACCTGAATAATGTTTAAAAAAGAAAACTGGATCAAAGCCTTATCAAGATCACTGCCATTAAAATTGTTATCATCTCTTAGTGTTTGGAATAAGTTTATCCAAAACTGACTGTTATGTTTACGCAAAATTGACCACCATGATTCAATTCTTTGATTTGAGGTACTTTTACCATAAATAAATGCGTTATTACCGTTGATGTTGTGAATTTCTGTCAGATAATTCTGCATTTTTTCCACCTGTACATTTTCAGTTCCGAAGTCAGCTCGAACAGTACGTGGAAATCCTCCCAACTTTTTTATAGAGTTTAAATAATATCCACCAATAACTTTTGAATTACTATTTGTTGAAGCAACTTTAATCCATATAATATGTCGCGAAAATCCATCCATGCACCCACTTATACCAATTCCATATGGCTTGAGCTTATCATAACCATCCATGTGCCACAAATAATTTGGTCCATTATTTTTATATTGTCTTCGTCTTAACCGTTTCCTTTGTCGAAATTGCACACCTTCTGGATCTAATACCTTCAGCAACTGACGAATTGTATCCTGGGTTACCTTGTAGGAGTTTTGTAGGCATTTCAAATGCATCCATCTGTACCCATGTAACTGTGAAGATGTCTCAACTTGGCTTCGAATGTAATTAATTATTTCATCTAAATTCGTATAATTTTTTCTCCTATATAAATGCATATTTTGTAAACGACGCTTTAATGTTCGAGTGCTTATAAATATTCCATGTAAACAGCCCAAAAAGCATAAGATCTCATCATATTTCAAACCCATGCTGAAGTAACACTTGATCAATTCATTTTCCATATTAAAATCACTTTGAAATAGTACTTACAATATAAAATTCACAGTTCAAGTTCACACCAGTTAAACAAATTTCGTTCGTTGATTTTTGATACATCTTTAAGTACACTATACGCTAAGAATTAAAATTTTGACTTTTTTCTCGGAATTTCGACTTTAAAGTTGAAATTTCCACTTTTTTCCCGAAATAAAAAAATTTGGACTTTTTTCTCGAAATTTCGACTTAAATTTCGGAATTTCGAGTTTAAAGTGGAAATGATTTATTTTTTTTATATGTGGCACTTCTACGCCTTCGTAGGTATGACATAACCAAGTTGTGATATTTTTAATTTTCTCGAAAATGTGGCTGAGTGTGTATGGTATGTGAAGCCATTGTGAACCATTTTAACTTGTTACTCGTAGACGATAACACAACACATACACAACTAATTAATAGCGGTAGACCGAATTACAATGACTTTAGAAGGACAGTGGCGACAATAGAAGCGCACCCGCCAAATTGATGCAACATTTCTAAAAGTTTAAATTGGGGCACCCATATTATCGTTAGTTGTTCGCAAAATATGACCAAATTAATCTGCTTTTATATTGACAATATCTGTCAGCGTCAGTTGTACGGTTATGCTAATGTTTTACTTTAATAATCTATTCGAACTATCTAGTACAAACTTACTTTTTAATTTTGATTTTTAAGAAATAACAATGTTTGTGTAAGCGATTAATGAGAGTTGTCTGCTAAGTGAATTTAGTGACGTAATATGTACCGAAGAAGGCCTACAAAATAAAGTTTCTTATATGGTAATCTTAGAGAGCTTCTACCTCAAATTGAGGTGCTGAATGAAGTAAAACATACACTAAGACATGAAACAATATTAGTTTTAAAATCAGATATTTTTATTTATATTTATTTAGATAGTTTTTGAAAAATATAAAGTCTTTTACCGCAAAATAAAACCAAAATATAATAATGTGCAATATTTAATAACTTTTCTTGGAGTAAACTTAAACTTAAGACATTTACGGTCATAGTCATTTACACATTCATCACAAACACTTTATAATTACAAGCAAAAAACAGGTGAACCAGGCTTAAATACATTTCTACATATAGTCAATTGCTGAGAACTTCTTGTTTTAATCAATATTCATTTTGATAATCACAAAAACTAATAAAATGAGAACCTCATGAGAAACCCACGTAGGCGAAAAGTAAGCAAAACATTTTGCCAGCAATATGGCCGAACCAATCAAAAATTGGTTACTCTATTGTTGCCACTGTCCTTATAAAATCACCGACTGAATCTCGTACCAGCGCCCCCTATCTCCGAAACCTCAAGTACAAGAGGTAATAGTTTACTTGTAGTAAATATTTACTGTAATTCTTACTTCTAAGTTGCGACAGAAGAATACCGACTAGTAATAGCCAGTTTAAAGTAGCAGCAACGACTCGTTTTACTTTATGGTAATACGTTATAGGTGTGCGGTATTAGTTGTTTTATATATGGACTGTATTAGTATAAGCCTGGTTCGGTAATTCTAACCTTAAATAAAAACACACGAATAAGATAAAATATGACTATAATAAAATAACTTTACATTACAGGTGAATAAAATATTTAAACGCGTGTTTGTCTCGCGAGAACTCTGATGGAGCAGCAGCGCGCATGTACTTGTTGTTCTCGCACTACTGACTGTTTCTTCTCCTAGACATGGGTAGTTCGTGAACGAACTAGTTCAAATGAACTAGTTTCTTTCGTGAACGAGATGAACTACTCGTGATGGTCCGAAAGACTCGTTCAGTAGTTCATTGTCATTGCAAACGAAATAAAAAACAGCAGCGTCTCTTTCTCTTTTCGTGAACGAAATTCAGCGAACGATAAATTTCGAACGAATTTTTTCAAAGGCGGGACAATTTATAACGGATCACAGCTAAAATCTAAAAAAGTTTCGCAAATATTATTTTTAAATGGTAACTTTTAAGTTCCTTATATATTTTTTTAGAATCTATTTACCAAATACCCAATTACGTTTAGTTTTATTTAGTTAGTTATATTTTGCTTATTGCTTGTTGTTTTGTTTACAGCAAATTGTTTACATATGTAGACTTTATTATAAGATTATGTCTTACTTTTCAGAATTTACAGTTTAATCTAATGAGTAAAATATAAAACTTGTCAAATCCAGGGACAATTGCGTCTTATTTAAATTAAAACACACTCTCGTTCGCAAAAATTCTATATGAACTAATGAACTAGTTTTTTGAACTATATTTTTTACGAACGAGAACGAATGAACTAGTTCATGTAAATGAACTAGAACTCCCACATCTATCTTCTCCGCTCATACTGCTGTTAACTGCTTATGGGAAGGTGGGCGCTGCCTCGACGAAGAAGCACTGTTGCCGTTGTGTAACTGTTTAATAACACATTTTAAAAGTTTTTCTTATTTTGATACTGAACAATAGCAGTACATTTGAACGTAATGGAGTAGTCTCTGCAAAGTTCAAGAAGGTACTGATACTTAAAAGTTGTAATTTAGTAAACCGATTAGAAACAGTAACTTTGAATAATTACTATTATGTAATGGAAAAGAAATGACGACCTTGGAGTCAATTCCTTAAGTAGTTGCTTGGCAGTAGTTATTATATAATTACTTTACATGAAAAATTATTATAAAGTATTTTTCGCAGTACCAAATACATATATAATACTTAAAAACGTGTAACCTAAAGTGTTTGTCGATATATAGTAGAATTATTAGTAATAAATACGTAAAAACTCTTAAAGAGTAGTAGTTGAAACAGTTGTAGCTACTTTAGTGCTAGCTGGGAAGATATATAAAATTGAGTCTTCAAAATAATGTTTTACTATAGATACATAAGATTCAAGGACAAACTCTATTCATTGGCCATTGCTGGAAATTATCTATGGAATTTTGTCAGTGACGTCGCTACGAAAATGCCCTATAGAGGGTGAACCCCCACCACAGCGACGCCCTTGATTGTTGTTTTTTACCATGTACGGTTATGTTTTGCCTTCTTCAGAGTTACCTAAGGAAAATTATTTAGGTATGAAAAGGGCTAAATATGTAATTTGAAAAAAAAACATTAACACCCTTATTCACTAAAGACGTTTAAATTTAGACCAAATCAAACTTGACACTTACAAATTTTAGATGACTTTTTCAACAATTGAACAAATAATTTTTCTAAATGTCACAATTACAAACTGACAGTGACATAAGCGAAACATAACTGGCGAACTAAGAGTTTTAAGTAACAGGGTAACTAGACCTGGTCTAACTCTTAAACCCTTTTAGTGAATGCGGGAGTAAAACTTTAAATATTTTCAACTTTAGCATTTCTCTATTATCATTTACGGTTATAAATTATTGTTATATTCACATTTATTCAATTTGACTTGTATAGGGTGTTCGAATTTCGTCATAAATCCGTAATATCTCTGTTATTAGTAAAGAAAGAAAGATGCTAAATCACTTGTAATAAATTAAAAGATCAAAAATTAATTATTTATTAGAGTTACTTGATTTAAGTTGTTATTTTAGTTAGATTTTTATCCCCAATGAACATAACTTGAAAAGTCAAAAGATAATCATAAAAGAAACAAGGTAATTTTAAAAACACTCAGATTTATTATCCGAAAACCTACAGATATATAATATCAACAATGTCAAAATGAATCGCAAGAAAAAGTTCTAGTTCCTATGTAAAACTTGCTTTCTGTGCAAAATTTGAGGAAATTGGATAATTAGTTTTTTTAATAATAATTTTTTTAACGTTTCTCTTGGTCGCCAGGTCACCCCCATCATATAATTTTTCACTAAAATTTGAATTTTTAATCTAGACCGCGAACTGACAGACATTCAAATGGACCGACGGAATGGTAAAAATATTTTTTGGCATCTAGGGACGCTAAAATCCGAAAATATGTAAAATCTGAGAGAGAGAGAAATTTTTTCACGACTGTAAATAATCTGCTTGGCTGCCATTTTATTCCGACGTCTTGAAGCAGTACTACAGTTTTGTTGGTTCTTCTCTATACCACAGTTAGTTATGGCACATCATTTGAAATAACTCCGTTAAGTAGTTTTTCAGGCTGAATTTTTAAATATTTTATTAAGCCACCAGCCCATTCGTACCAACATTTTACCACTTGATTCCTACATAATACTCGATTTTTGTGCAAAATTTCAGATAAATTCATTTAGAGATTTTTTAGTGATAATTTTCTAAAATATCACTAGGCCGCCATTTTGTTTTGCCACACTGGATTTATACCAAAATTTTACCAGGTCATCCCCATAAAACCTTTAATTTTTGACCAAAATTTGAAGTGAATCAGGTAAGAAGTTTCTTAGCTATGACGCGAACAGACGGAGAGACAGACAGACCGACGGCATCTAGGGTACCTGAAACGTAAAGATCTGAAAAAATCTCGGAGGGTGATTTTTCCACCATTACAATTTTGGACTTTTTTTTACTGTATCTTAACTCCAAATAATACACCACTCTAATAGAATTTATATGTGTCCTGAGGATGCAACAATAAAGTTGCGAGACGTCTACAATTTAAAACAGACTTTTGGTTTTTTTACTGGGTCCTAACCCCAAGTAATATACCACTCTAACAAACAACAAGAGGATCGTCAACGACAACCATTTAGAAACTTAATATCTGGGAAAAATCTGCGGAGCAACGAAGTAGCTAAAGATTGATAATATGGGTTTCATGCAGGGTATAGAATCTATATCTGTGCCCTGAGGATGCAACAATAAAGTTGCGAATCGTCGACTACTTAAAAAAAAAATTTTTCTTTATTCGATTCTAAACCCAAATAATACACCACTCTAACATAACAAGAAGAGGATCGTTAACGAAAACCGTGTAAAAACTTAATATCTGGGAAATATATGCGGATCAACGAAGTAGGTAAAGACTGATAATATGGGTTTATGCAGGATACAGGATCTATATATTTGTCTTGAGGATGCACCAAAAAAGTTGCGAAACATCGACAATTTAAGAAAAGGCTTTTATTTTTTTAGTGTATCTGACCCCAAATAATACACCCCTCTAACAACATTTTTTTAACATTGTTCCGCCCTATTGGATTTTTACCAAAATATTACCAGGTCATCCTCATATGACCCTTAATTTTTGGTTAAAATTTGAAGTCAATCGGGTAAGCAGTTTTTAAGTTATGCCGCGAACTGACAGACAGATAGACCGACAGACGGACCGACGGAATTGATAAAATATGTAGTTATGGTACATAATTTGAAATCAATCCATTAAGTAGTTTTTTCATGCTGAATTTTTAAATATTTTATTATGCCGCCATTTTGTTCCGCTATCTTGGATTCGTACCAAAATTTTACCAGTTGATTCCAACATAATATTTAATGTTTGCGCAAAATTTGAAACAAATTGAATAAGCAGTTTTTTCATAATATTTTTTTTAACATTTCACTAGGCCGCCATTTTGTTTCGCCATATTGGACTTTTACCAAAATATTACCAGGTATATGACCCTTAATTTTTGATCAAAATTCGAAGTCAATTGAGTAAGTAGTCTTTCAGGTATGTCGCGAACTGACAGACAGACGGAATTGATAAAACATATTTTTTGGGACGCTAAAACGTAAAGATATGTAAAACCTGTGAGTGATTTTTTCACGATTATAAAAATTTTTTTTTATTTTTTATTTTGTTCGGCCATTTTAAATTAGTACCACAATTTTACTAGTTGATCCCTATATCACAATTAGTTATGGCCTACAATTTGAAATCAAACCATTAAGCAGTTTTTTCAGGCCGAATTTTTAAATATTTTATTAAGCTGCCATTTTGTTCCGCTATCTTAGATGCGTACCAAAATGTTACTGGTTGATTTCAACATAATACTTGATGTTTGTGCAAAATTTGAGATAAGTTGGATGAGTAATTTTTTAATAATAACTTTTTTAACGTTTCACTAAGCCGCCATTTTGTGTCGCCATATTGGAT
Source organism: Kuschelorhynchus macadamiae (assembly GCA_030620095.1). Taxonomy (NCBI): domain Eukaryota; kingdom Metazoa; phylum Arthropoda; class Insecta; order Coleoptera; family Curculionidae; genus Kuschelorhynchus; species Kuschelorhynchus macadamiae. Next base: position 1,771,062 of record JAUTXW010000446.1, read on the forward strand.
TTTTACCAAAATATTACCAGGTCATCCCCATATGATCCGTAATTTTTTACCAAAATTTGAAATCGATCGGGTAAGTAGTTTTTTAGCTATGCTGCGATTGGACAGGCACACACACAGATAGACCGTCGGAATTGAGAAAACATGTTTTTCGGCATCTGGGGACCCTGAAACGTGAAGATCTGAATGAATCTCGGAGTGGTGATTTTCTCACGATTACAATACTTCCCTTTTACGAAAGAAGTAAAAAGCAAAGAAAATGTAAAACGTAGAAGCGCACACAGATTGTTGACGAAATCTTTTTTTTTAGAGTTTTTACCACCCTCTGAAGCATGCATATCCTTAGTCTGGTATTTCCCATTCTCACAGCTCGAACTGTTATTACCTATGAACAATGTGAGGGAGAATTATGCCCCCCAGCAATTCCAAAGCCGCAAGAAATACCATACAGAGACATACGTCCAGCAGCTACTTTTACGTATATCAACAACTGCAATTGTCACGAGGATTTAGAGCATTTTGCTGTGTGTGATTCCTGCAGTTCCATGAATTCTAGCATTTTTGTAAAAAGCAAACGTCTGAAAGTTACTCAGATGTATATTACAGTCTTACATCCCGGTGGTTTCTCTAAATTAGGTCATTTGCTTGATCTACAGATTACGAAGAACCATGATCTTACGCTAATTTTAAACCGCACCTTTGTTGGTCTAGGGAATCTAGTAAATCTTTCCATAACTTTTAATCCGGTGCTTAAGTTTCTGGAAAAAGATGCTTTCTTAGGGCTCACTAATATGGAACGTTTATTTTTAAACAATAATGCTCTCGACAGTGTGCATGACGCTGCTAGTAGTGTTTTTTCAAATAGGTGCTCAAGATTTTAAACCGATGATTAACTCGAGCTTAGAAAAGCTGAGTCTAAATTTATGCAAAATCGAACATATTCATCAAGAAGCACTAACGTATTTAAAAAAATTGCAAAATCTTCATCTTAGCGACAATAATTTTTACCCAAGAGTCCTTCGAGGTATGCTGGACAACATGCTCACAGCTGGTGTTGATTTAAAAGCTCTGAACGTGTCCAAAAATCTATTTAAGCGTATCAGCAGGTACAGTTTTCCGCTGATGCTGAGACTGATTGTCTTGGACTTGCGAAACGTTCTTGCCTCTGATATCTCAGATGATGGTTTTGCCAACTTGCCAAATTTGAAATTCCTCTTTCTAAGCGGCAACAGATTATATAAAATTCCTAACAGTGTCCTAGGTTTAAGACATTTGACTTTCCTGGACATGCAAGAAAATTCTCCGGAAATTTATCCCTTTCAATACTTTACTTCTTATGACGTTGATTTTACGAACATGACCAATTTAGCTTACCTGAATTTGGGATTTAATTCGCTTGACCTTTCTGAGTATTCGTTTAAAGGTCTCACACATCTGCAAGAGTTAGTTGTAAAGAATTCTTTTCTAATTATGCTTGAATCGGGCACCTTCGCTGACTTGAAAGAGCTAAGAGTCCTAAATATGATGAAAATTGAAATTTCTGAAGATGACTCAGGTGTAATACCTGACATCTTTCATCCTCTGACAAAGCTAGAAGTATTGCTGCTGTCTGAATGTAAATTTAGATACATAACTAGAACAACAAAAAATCCATTTCGGAACTTACATTCATTAAAATATTTGGCACTAGATAACAATCTATTAAAAGTTGTGATCCCTACTGACCTCCAGCCTTTACAGTCACTTACCACTCTAAATCTAGCGCACAATCTATTGGACTCCTGGAACAAGAGAATATTTAAAGCAAACAAACATTTAAGTAGGGCCATTCTATCCAAAAATAACTTAACTGATCTTACGGAGGCAATGTTTGAAGACTTTTCCAATGTTGCTACAATAAACTTATACCAAAACCCTATTCTTTGTAACTGTACAGCCACCTACAAATTTTATAAAACGTGGTACGCATCTATACATAACGACGTATTTACTAACAAAATAATTTTTGATCCTCCTATATATTGTAAATCTCCACAAGAATTGGCTAATGTTAGTGTATTAGATTTTGTAACAAAGAAGAAATATGGAGATTCTATCTGCAGCCCTGAATCAGACAAAGCCGGGGACAATAATTTTTGGATTATTCCACTTATTTTTATGGTACTGTTTTTTATCGTTTCAGGCGGGTTAGCGTTTTGGTATAGGTGGCATATTAAATACTGGATGTTTCTATCAAAGCTCTACTTGAGTCGCAAAGGAAAGATCAAACCAAGGGAGCGGAAACGGAATCATACTGGTCATCAGTATGACGCGTTCGTGTCTTACAGTTCCGAAGATAGAGATTTCGTTGTAAAACTAGTGAAAATGATGGAAGATTATGAACCCTTTTTCAAGTTGTGCGTGTTTGAACGGGATTTTCAAATCGGGACGATCATTTCTGAGAGTGTATTAGAAAGTGTGGCCAAAAGTCGTAAAACGGTTCTAGTTATAAGTAATAATTATGTAAAATCACAGTGGTGTCGGTGGGAAAGTCAAATATGCGAACACCATAGGCTCTTTTTCGAAAATGAGGACGGCGAATATGTGGATGATTCTCTCATTTTGATCAAGTTAAGTCCAGTGAGTGTTACTAATGTGACACCCGTTTTAAAGTACTTATTGAAAACTAGAATTTATTTGCAGTGGGATGAGAATAAGCATGAAGAATTCTGGGATAAACTTCGATCCACCTTGGGACTTCCTGTTTCTTTAAGTGGAACAACTCATTTGTGAAAATTTTCTGTTCTGTGGTTGAAATATAATATTAATTTATATAGAGATTGTAGCTTAAATACTAGATATTTTTATGGAAAAATACAGTGTCTAATTTTTGATGCATTTATGGTGTTTCGTCTTACTAATTAACGGCTTTCGCAATAGTATATTACTCAGTGACGGCCCGTACTCTAAAATTTAATGTCGGCCGAGGCTCAAGGGTGGCATTACCGTGAGGGAGCAATGAGGTGATTACCCCACTTCCCCCCAGACCGGTCAAACATCATGTGTAATTAACATATTTTTACGTGAAAATTACGATTAAAAACTTGGCTGGGAAACACCAGGGGCGTGCATTCCATGGAAGCAGAGGAAGCAGTGCTTCCTCAAAAAAAAATTACAAAACATTTTCTAAAATAAGTAATTTTTGAAATAGGAAACCATTAATTTAGTTTATATTAAAAATGCTAAAATATTATCTTAATTATCAAGCCCATAATAAATGCGGTCTTGACTCCGACCCAGCCACAATAGAATATCGAATAGAACCTATGCGGGCCGCTAGCTTCTCTGCAGCCAAGTCCTGTATGCTTGATTTCCTGTGAATCGAGCCAGAGGTTATTGAACTTTCCACCGGCTGTTTGCAATTTTTGCATTTCAGTCGCGTGCTTTAAGTGGTGGCGTAAGCTATCGTTGGAGTAGGTTCTTTGTTTGAACGGCTATCCGTGTGTTGTGTGATACGTACGTCGCGTCGTGCATGGTGCGATATGGAAGACATATACGGACGTGGATATGCAAATACCATCAACTTCGGCTGTCAGTAATAACGTTGAAAATGTTGGACAATTTAGTAAGAAGAGTGTGTGCGAATGTGTGGTGTGTGTCTTAATAATAAAGGGATTTTCAACATTAAACTTCGCTGATAATGGATAACAGGGTGTGAAAATATAAGTAAATTATTTTGTTGGCCATGTTTACTTTTTGAAAATGAAAAAGGTCTCTGGAATAAAACTGGTTTTTTCGATTTAAACAATTTCCATAAAGCTGTACAAAGACACATTATGTCCAAAGCGCATTTACACGCCGTCATAAAAGAAAAAGTCTTCGGCAAAACCAGGATTGAACACGCCCTTAATAAACATTTGGAAATTAGTCACCGCCAACACAATGACCTAGTCGATAAAAATAGGCAAATATAAAGAAGACTTATTGATGTTGTTTGTTTTCTCGGACAGCACGAATTGGGACTTAGAGGTCATGACGAAACAAGGGTTTCTTCAAATAGAGGAAATTTTCAAGATTTACTTAGTTTAAAAGCTAAATATGATGATTGCTTAAAAAATCATTTAGAGCAGCCTAGCGTTTTTCGCGGTTGCAACCATTATTCTAAAAATAATTAACGAATCGAGGCGCGGTTTATTGCTATTGTTCAGAAACAATGATTTAATTTCTAAAAACAAAAATTATTTTTGAAATTCCTATTTAATTTTAAGTAAAGTTTTCAAGATTGTTAAATTTCTATGAAAAAAAAATTTTTTTCTATCATAACTTTTATACCACTCTAGATATTTTTATTAAATTTGGTGTACATCTTTTACCTATCAGTTTTTGATGCAAAAGTATTTTTTAAATTTCTACCAGTGGCGTTCGCGGACAATTTTTATGTAAAAAAAAAAATTATTTTTGAAACTATTTAATTTTAAGTAAATTTTCACGCACAATTTTTATGTAAAAAAATAAAAACAATTTTCATACATCTACTGCAATCCGAATCCAATTTGCAAGGATAATTTTTTGTAAAATCCGCTACTGTTTAATTTTTATGAAACATACCTATTTGGAAGTGGGCACGCGTAATGCTGTGGTTAGAATAAAACATTAAATAAATAAAAAAAAACTAAACAACACCAAGACGTTTATTAATAAAATAATTGTAAACCAAACATAACATAACCAACCTTACAGATAATAATTTCACAGAATTTAATTTTAAAGTAACTGCTGGAAATGGCCTCCCCCGACTTCAATACATGCGTTTGTACGCCTTATTAGCGACTGGCGAACCCTTTCGAAAATACCAGGAGTGTTCCTAATAATTTCACAGGACTCTTCTATCCGATTTCGTAGATCGTCTTCGCTTCGAACTGGTGTTGTGTAAACTAATGCTTTAAGGTGTCCCCAGAGAAAGAAATCTATCGGATTAATATCAGGTGACCTGGGTGGCCAAAATTGTGGTCCTGCACGCTCAATCCAGCGATCGGTATAATTTTGATCTAGGTACTGACGTGCCACTAAACTGAAGTGCGGTGGAGCACCGTCATGCATAAACCACATAGAACGCCTTTGCCTTAGTGGAACATCTTCCAAAAGTTCAGGTAAAACATGTTCAATAAATTGTCTATACTCCTCACCAGTAAGCCTGCTAGGCAGAAAGTGAGGCCCGATAAGGAAATCTCCTACAACTCCAATCCAAACATTTACAGAAAACTGCTCTTGGAAATGATTTTCAATTATGGCGTGAGGATTTTCATCGGCCCACACATGATTGTTATGAAAGTTTATGATTGCGTTACGGGAAAAACATGCCTCGTCCGTAAACAACACCTGAGATAAAAACCTTGGATTTTGCATTAACTTATTTCCTACCCATCTACAAAAAGCCACTCTTAGCGGAAAATCTCTTGGCAAAAGAGCTTGGACACGTTGCGAATGATATGGATAAAGTTGTTGATCCTTTAAAATTTGCCATACTAATACGTGATTAATGTTTAATTCAGTAGCAAATTTTTCTCGTACTAGTTTCTGGGTTTTCATCAATTGCATTTAGGACAGCTTCCTCTATCTGAACCGTTCTTACTGTTCTTGGTCTCCCTATAAGGGCAGCAGACTTCTTAAAACTACCCGTTTCACAAAGTTTGGAGTGAATATTTGCAAAAAATTGTCTGTTAGGTAGTGGACGGTCAGGATATCTTTCTTGATACATCCGTCTAGCGGCGCGAGCGTTACCATCAGCCATTCCATACACGAAATGCATGTCTGCCATTTCACGGTTTGTAAACTGAACCATTTTTACCGAAAGAAAATTAAATAAACTTTTAAAAATTACACAAGTGCACCTTTATTAATAGTTTTGACAACTGTCATGTTATTGTTATAAACAAACGAAGAACTGTCGTTTAGCAAAGCAAAGCCCACCTTGACAATTTAGGTTTCTTTGACTACTGAATTAAATTGCAGTTTGTTTATTAAATTTTCCTACCAAATTGTTAGTTCTATTAAAAAAAATACATTTAGAAATGAGGGTTTAATAGTGAATTGTAATAAATTAAAAAAAGGAAAATTAAGCTCGCGAATGGCAAATACAAATCACAAGTGTTGGCGCAAAAAAGTTTGGGAGATAAAAGGGGACATGACCCAGAGTCACTCAGTAGATTATTCCAAATTTATAATTATTTCTTTTTATGGGTACTACTAACAGCATTACGCGTGCCAACTTTCAAATAATATGTTTAATAAAAATAAACAGAAGCGGATTTTACATAAAATTACCATTGCAAAATTGCATTTGGATTGCAATGATTTTTATTTTTTTACGCGAAAACCGTGTGTCGTACAAAAGTAAGTCTGGAGACCAAATTTTCTTTAAATTAAACGGAGATTTCAAAAATAATTTTTGTTTTCAAAAGAAGCAGTGGCGTATCTTTTTTTTCTTAAAAAATATTAATTTCAAACCCCGTAGGGACGCCACTGGAAGAAATAAAAAAAAACCTTTTGCATCAAACACTGTCCTCTAATGGGTAAAAGATGCACACCAAATTTGATAAACATACCTAGAGTGTTATAAAAGCTATAATAGAAAAACAAGTTTTTTCTTAGAACTTTAACACCCTGTATTTTGAAAACTATTCGTTTTCAGAACTATGTTTATATAAACTTTTTGTCTTAGAATAATGCGAGGAATCGTCTCTTGAAGTTTGGCAGCGTACTTTTTTAACACCCTGTATACTGTAGTTTATAACGTTACTAAAGAAATTAATAGAGAGAAAAAATTACTTGCTCAAAGCTATGATGGAGCTGCAGTGATGGCAGGAAAATTAAGTTTGCAAGTTAAAGTTCGAGAAACTTTCCCAAGTGCTGTGTTTGTCCATTGTTTTGCTCATAAATTAAATTTAGTTTTATCCCAGTCCATCAATCACATTAAAGAGTGTAAAGTATTTTTCGTTACTTTAAGTGGCATGGCTGCTTTTTTTTCCAAGTCAACAAAACGTACACAAGCTTTGGACTCCATTGTCCACAAACGATTACCTAGCTCCTACTAGGTGGAACTATAATGGAAGACTTGTGTTAACAGTATCTGAAAATCGTGAATCACTGATTGAACTATTTGAGAATATAATAGAAAATAATGAAACGTGTGACTCAGAAGCAATAAATAGTTCGAGGGGGTTTTTGGACTGTTTGAAACGAGATTTTAATTTTAATTATTTGTTGAACATATTTTCAGAAATATTTCCATTCTCGGACAATGTTTTTAATATATTACAAACTAAAACAAATGATATTGCTTTTTGCCTAAAAAAAGTGGATGATTTTAAGTCCATGTTAAGCCAAAAAAGAGATAACTTTGACCTATTTTGGGAGAAAATGATGACGTTAAATGTAGAGCCATAAGCCAAGTGTCTTCGAACAGACAAGGTGGGAGATGTTCAAACATCATACAGACGCCTCTTTTATGAAATAATCGATCAAATTCAGCAACAAATAAACTATAGATTTAACGGTTTAAATGATTTTAAATTCCTCGAGCTCTGCAATTTTGATGCATTTAAAGGAAAAACTTTTCCAGAAAATGCGTTTAAGTCTCTTCTTCTTCATTATGGACAGTTCTTCGACCGAGTGTTACTGCGATCTGAACTAAAAGTGATTTACGAAACTGATGACATTGGCGCAAAAAATAACGCTAAGGAACTAATGCAATTTTTAAAAGGAAAGGAGCTGGTAGATACCTACACCGAAGTATCGAAATTGTGTGAATTAGTATTTACAATACCTGCCACAAGTTCATCAGTAGAACGCAATTTTTCAACACTTAAACGTATAAAAAATTTCGTGATAAATTCAACTGGGCAGGAGAGACTTTCGCATACATCGCTGTTGTCCATTGAAAATAAACTTCTCCAAAATATGTCGGAGCATCGACATTTTTATGATGACGTCATTGACGAATTTGGAAAAAATGATCGAAGAATCGAATTACATTACAAATAGGTAAGTTTCTAAAAATTGCTTCCCTTTTTAAAATTTCACCGCACGCCCCTGGGAAACACGATAGCACAAGAGCGCCCTGCTTGATTGGGTCTCTTGCATATCAGTAGATAGGGTATTGATCTAAAAATATAAACAATGTAATTAATAAATTTGCTGCAGGAAAAAAATTGGACGTTATTCTATAACTATTTATTAGAAGCTGTTTTTATATCACTTTTGCTACAGCAAATATGATAAAAAATATGGGCATTTATGTTGTTTTAAATTAACCCCCTCCCCCAGAAAGGTTTCCTAAAATCGCCCTTGAGGCCAATGTGGTGTCAATTGGTGCCGCGTCCAAATATGGTCAAATACTAGTCTTATTGTTATCCGTTTATTTCTTCAATGATAATGACCAACCTATATATATATATATATATATATATATATATATATATATATATATATATATATATATATATATATATATATATACATATAGCAGATCTAGGCTAAAGTATAAATTAAATAAATAAGAAAAAAGTGTTAGTAAAACGCTCTAGTCAGTCAATTTGATATTTTAATGTGTCTTGCCTCAAAAGGAAAATAAAATAGAAGCCAAAGTGAAAGCTACATACACAACCAGAACAGTATATTGTCCAGCAAGAACCACGATGGGGCCGGCCTGCTTATAAAACAAATTGCAAATGATATTTTAAAATATTCACTTCACATTTCGTCACCTTATTTAAACATGTAACATAGAGTGAAAATTACTAATATAATATATTAACCATCATTAGTCATGACTAATGTAAAGAACTAAAAAATTAATTTAAAAATAAGTAGTATTATTTTATAATAATTACAATTAGTACCGGTAACATGGTAGTATTTAACTGGGAAAAATTCCGGGGATACGGCCACATCGAGACGGGCCGGTGTTGAGTGATATAAGCTACGACGAACGTTATAGCATGGGGATGTATGCGAACGTACTATGTACCGCGTGAAGCAGCTGAAGTCTAGCACGTGAAATGATGGAATCGGATGGCTGAGCCACCGTCTATAATAAATTTATTAGAATATCTGTGGATGGTGATCCGCGGATTAATGGCGTTATTTGTACGTGAGTCAAGCTTCGATAATAGCGATACCTACCTATTTCGCTTTGTATCCAGAAAATAATAAACTACATTTTGGTTTTGTGCGTTTTTAGGATGTTTGCAAAATTTTTTTTTTAAAAATATTTACTTTTTTAAAAAGAGAATTTTCCCTGTATATTTTCTGGTACGACCCGGTCGACTCTGCTGCCCTTGAGGAACCGTCACTAATATTACTGAATGTAGTCACAGTCAAGTCATATAATTTGTTTTTAGTCCTTTCATAAAAAAACATGCATTCTATGACAAGTTTTTAAAATATTAAAATATAGAAAAAACTTCATTCGATTTTAAGGATAAGAAACACTTTATTTGTCACATTGTTAACGTTCCGATCTTTATATAGGATCTTTTTCAGGATTATTATGCGTAAAAAACAAAAATAAATATCTGTTCAAATTTGTCATATTAATTGTAATTTAAACGGTTTGTGTGACTATTATGAACCCAAGCATTCATACTGTTTACTTCTCTTATAACAGGGAAGTAATGCAATCTTGAAAAATCAGATATTAGAAGATCTTAGGGTATCTATATTTTAGTGGAGTAAAAAACAGGGCAAAAGCCGCTTCCTTCTCGATTTTTTTTTTACGTTAGAACACATCGATATATACGTCATTTTATTAAATGGATCATTGTACATACGAAATCACAAAATATTACTTTTTTTTGCGGCCTCGACTTTTTTTATTTACAAAAAACTGGAAAAATTATTATTTTTTTAAAATCGTGCTTTTTATGTTTCCCCTCGTATAACTTCTTACCTAATTAAGCTATCGAGACGATTTTTTTTAATTAAAGCAGACATTTTGGCGTTTCTTCCCATGTAAAACTTGATAGCTATTATTTGTTTTAAATATGGCTAAAACATCGATGAACTTGAAACTTTAGAAATTATGTAAACAAGTTTTCACTAATCAAAAAAAATTTTTGTTTTTGGAAATTTTATATAACATGCAGCGAATAAAATGTAGACAAAATATCAAAAAAGTTTTTAGCTGCTACGATTTTTTAAAGTGCCTGAAATTTAAAATTTTGGTTATAGTGGAGTAAATAATGGGTAATTTTGTGTCGTTTTTTTTTAATGAGCTTAGAACACAATCAAACCCATTGGGTATTGTTAGCCACATCATTCTACACTTGAAACCTAAAAATATGACCTTTGAAACTGTGAAAATTTAAATTTTTTTAAAATCGTGTTTTTTTATATTCCCCCATATTCTTACTTATTAAGCTATCGAGACACTAGCTTGGCTAAGCATGTGCATATGATATTTGCAGGTGTATGTTTTTTTACAGCTTTTGTGGTATTTCACATTTATTTTTCCGTGTAAAATGTCATCTCTAATTTTCAAAATTCTCTCTCCAAAATAATCCTTTCTTATTTCAGCCGCCTAAATTATTGTATCTAACGCGAAGGGGCCCAATGGCCCGAGGTCCCACCACCACAATAGGTAGGGAACCGCCTCTCTGTGATAGGTACTTACGGTTTAACGAGCCTAGGGCCTTAATAAACCATGTGTGTCAGCTCGTACACATCCGGATGTGTGTACTTACATCGCACCTCTCCTATACGCTTCGCGGGCATATAGGGAGTATCTCTAAAATGGAAAAGGGCATTAATATCGGTGTAAGTGTTTAGTGTAGATGTTGTGTGTGGTCGCGGGGTCTACGGTGGTAGACCCTGTGTGCCCGCCACTCCTCCAAGGGGTCGTAGTCCACCAGCCTTCGGAGTTCTTCATTTGGATGCGCCGCTGCCCGCTGGATGCCTTTCACGGCTTTGGTCCTGATTGCGTCTTGCAAAGGTTCCCATTGGTGTATCTGGGCGTTCCTGATGTACCATGGTACGTCGACTGCCCTTCTCAGATACTTGTTCTCTGTTGATGCTAACTTGTTTATGTAGGTGGGCGCTGCATACGCCCACGCTACTCCTCCGTATGTTGCGATCATCTTTATCATTGTCAGCTTTGTCCGAGGAGCCATAGGGCCCTTTCGGTTCATAAGAGGGTATAGTCTAGCCACAGCCCTGCTGGTCTTTATTCGTGTCTGTTCAATATGGGGCTTCCATGTTAACTCCTTATCCATAGTGAGTCCTAGAAATGTGACGTGTTTGTCCAAGGTATGTCTGTTCCTTCTATGTTTATAGCCACTGGGGGCGTCATCTTCCTCTTTTGGAAGAGGATGGCCTGGCTTTTCTGTGCGTTTATTTTGATCTTCCAAGTGACACACCAGTCACTTATCTCTATCTGTCTCTTCTCTCTCCTGCATATTATTCCTGGATGTCTATGCTTGGATATAGCACTGGATGTAGGGCTAGAGAATGTGTGTGTCTTTGGGATATCATGTGTATACACGTTATATAAGTGCGGTCCTAGCACAGATCCATGGGGCACACCGGCTTTTAGTCTCCTCCCTGTGTTGATCTCGAGTTTTTAACTCTGACACTTGCCGTTCTATCTTTAAGATAGTAAGCTATCAGTTTGCAAGTTTTAGTTGAAAGTCCAGCATCTTGCATTTTGTACACAAGTCTTCTATGCCATACTCTATCGAATGATCTAGCTACGTCAAGGAAGACCATGCCAATAGCCTCTTTTAGGTTGAAACCGCTGGTGACAATTTCAACTATTCTTACGGATTGTATCTAAACCCTGCTTCGAAGGTTTATGTACCACATTTTTATCTTTATCGCCCACACCCTCACCACACAATAAACACTCCATTTTAATATCTCACTTCTCACTTCATTTTGCTAAAAACTTGTTTAGGACAAGGCACAATTCATAATTGAACAAAGCAATATTTGTACATTACTATGGTGATAATAATTATCACATCGAGCTGTGGTGATAATAATTATCACCATAGTAATATACGTGCAAACATTGGTTTAGTCCTGCATTTTATAACGCGTCGCACTGGTACAAAACACCGGCCGCTTCATATTCGCCTTTGAGAATAACCAAAGTTTTAAATTTCGCGCACTTTAAAAAATCGTAGCACCTAAAGTATGAAAGCTACACTAACGATTTTGCTACTAACAACTTTTTTGATATTTTGTCTACATTTTATTCCTGCATGTTATATAAAATTTCCAAAAATAAAAATTTTTTTCCATTAGTGAAAACTTGTTTACATAATTTCTAAAGTATCAAGTTCATCGACGTTTTAGCCATATTTAAGATAAATAATAGCTATCATGTTTTATATAGAAAGAAGCGCCAAAATGTCTGCTTTGAATAAAAAAAATCGTCTCGATAGCTTAATTAGGTAAGAAGTTATACGAGGGGAAACTTAAAAAAACACGATTTTAAAAAATAATAATTTTTCCAGTTTTTTGTAAATAAAAAAAGTCGAGACCGCAAAAAAAGTAACATTTTGTGATTTCGTATGTACAATGATGCATTTAATAAAAAGGTATATAAGTAACATTTTGCATGATTTCGGTGTCATTTTTTTAGTTCTGTCTATGCGTGGCTTACGCGCTTAACTTCAAATTTTGGTTTAAAATCAAGAATTATAATAGAGAGAGTATGGTAAGATTTTAGTAAAAATTCAATATGGCGAAATAAAATGGTGGCCTTATAAAATGTTAAAAAAATTATTATTAAGAGACTACTTATAGAATAGTTCTCAAATTTAACAACAAAAATAAATGTGATGTAAGGGATAAGCTGGTAAATTTTTTGTAAATGGCCGTTTAATGAAAATTCAAAAATCAGTACCAAAAAACTACTTATCTTCCTGACTTACAATTTTGCATACACAAAGTTGTAACAGGAGTAGACTGGCAAAATTTAAGTGCGAATTTTATACTCTAAAAGAAAATGGCAGCCTAATAAAATGTTTAAGGGTTTGGTAAAATTCCATATTCTGGAATGAAACCTTTTTATGGGGGAAAATAATAAATAACATAATTTGTTTTTTACGAACTGTAAATAAAGTTATGAAAAATTTGCTGTTAATTACAATGTCCCTGGTACATACTGCCACTATACATTTTATGAATAAAAAAAATGTTTCATAAAACTTATATGATCATAGCAATTTCTCATCCAAAAGTAAAACTAAAAGTCCATATCTGTCCGATCTCGCGTCCTTTCTGAAATATAGGGTGTTAAAGATTTTTAATTTATTTAAAGTTTTACATATTTCACTGATAAAAATGCTTTGCTTCACCAGAGGCATGTGTGTGGGCTGTCGCTGCAATTAAGCTGATGTCCAGGCACATCGTGATCGCGGATGTATCAGATTTTTAAATACATTTTTACCGAATCCAGCGGTAATAACAGTCCCATTAGATGGCAGCCTCGATCCCTCGACCTCAGCCCCTTGGACTTTTCCATTTAGGCATACATTAAAGACCAAGTGTACCTAACTAGTGCTCTAATAAAATTGTAATAAAATTTCGCCAAACAAGCTGGAAAACACTCAAAAAAAAGAAAAAATTGAAAAACGCAAAATTGTGCTTAAGAAATAATGGTGAATATATTCAAAATTTATTGTAATTTAACATGTTTTGCTTTTTAATTTTATTTTAATATGTGCTTTCTGTTGTTGTCATGTATTTTAGTTCAAATGGGCAGTTAAATAAATAATCAATATGTCTGTTTTTTGTTACAATAAATTGGCAGTTATTGAAATAAAAATGTATTTATTATTATTAAACATTTACATATTTAGTGTTTTACAACAATCTGCTTTAGGAAAAACCAAAAACATATTTTGCTAAAAAAATGGCGTATTTTACACATGTAAAAGCAAATCATTATCAAAGTATTAGGAAAAAACTCTGATGACGGCTATTTTTAAATCGAAACGTCGGGAATCATATTTGAATTGTATATAATTTTAAAGGGATTTAAAAGTTCTTTTAAAATATGAAATTAAAACTAAACCTCAGAAATAAAATAAAATATCATGTCGAAGAGCGGAAAAAATTATAAAACTTAAAAATTAAACTGCGTCTCGAAAATCAATTTGCAACTAAATTAATTTAGGTGTTTTTTACAAATCGCCCTGTATCTCGGAAACTGTCAGGAATTTTGCAACAAGAGATCTTTAATGGGCATCAAAAACTGTAACTTTTCTCTGATTTAACCGACCTCGAAACACTTACCGTTTCTGAGATAGTAATTGTGGGATCACTTAAAACTGATTTTATATTTCTATTAAGTATATATAATCTAGATATGATTATGTAAGCATAAAATTTGCAAAATTTCAATTTTACCCTTCATCTTATTAAAAACTAAAAGGGCTCTAGATAATCTGTATAAGACATTTTGTTTGTGAGAAAGAAGTGATAGCATCATGAATTCAACACCATATCCTTGCTAATAAACAAAATATCTCATAAAACAGCAAAAACGTGAAACATAGCAGTGGATTCAGATTCTTGACACGATCTTTTTTCTTTTTTAGAACTGTTGCTACCTTCTGAAGCATGCAGATCCTTACTCTGCTAATCACCATTCTAACAGCTCGACCTGTTATCACCTATGAACAATGTAAGGGAGAATTATGCCCTCCAGAAATTCCAAAACCAAAAGATATACCATACAGAGAGCCTTTTACATATTTCGACAACTGTTACTGTTATGAGGAATCAGAGCAGTCTACTGTGTGTATTTCCTGCAGTTCCACGATTCTGAGCCTTCTTGTAAAAAGCAAACGTCTAAAGGTTACTCAGATGTCCATTGCAGTCTTGCGTCCCGATAGTTTCTCTAAATTAAGTCATTTGGTTGACCTACAGGTTACCAAGAACCTTGACCTTACGTTGATTACGAACCGCACCTTTGATGGTCTAAGGAATCTAGTAAATCTTTCCATAACTTTTAATCCCTTGCTCAAGTTTCTGCAAAAAGATGTTTTTTTAGGACTCACTAATATGGAACGTCTATTTTTAAACAATAATGCTCTGGACAGTGTGCATGAAGCTGCTAGTAGTGTGAGAGCTCAAGTTGTACCGAGACTTGTAGAACTTGTGTTAGATTCAAATAATTTTTTTGAAATTGGTGCTCAAGATTTTAAAACGATGATTAACTCGAGCTTAGAAGAGCTGAGTCTAAGTTTATGCAGAATCAGATATGTTCATCCAGAAGCACTAAGCTACTTAGAAAAATTGAATTCATTCATCTTAGCGACACTGCTATTAACATCATTGTCCTTAGAAGCATGCTAGCCAACATGCTCAGAGCTGGTATTAATTTAAAAACTCTAAATGTTTCCAAAAATCAATTTGAGTTAATTAACAGAGACAGTTTTCCTCTTATGCTGAACCTAACTTTCTTGGACATGCGAGACATTCGTGCCTCTGATATTAAAGACGATGGTTTTGCAAACTTGCCCAATTTGAAAATACTATTTCTAAGCGGCAATAGATTATATAAAATTCCTAAAGGTGTACTAAGTTTACGACATTTGACTTTCCTGGACATGCAAGAAAATTCTCCGGGAGGGAGTTCCTTTCGGTATTTTCGTACTAATGACGTCAAATTAACGAACATGACCAACTTAGCGTATCTGAATTTAGGATTTAACTCGATTGACCTTTCTAGTTATTCGTTTAGAGGTCTACTAAACCTGCAGGAGTTAGTTATAAAGTGTACTGTTCTAACTATGCTCAAGCGGGACACCTTCGTTGACTTGAAGAAGCTAAGAGTATTAAATATGATCAAGATTGCAATTTATCAACAACGAGGTGGAATACCTGATATATTTTTTCCTTTGATAAAGCTAGAAGTATTGCTGCTGTCTGAATGCAAATTTAAATACATAACGAAGACAAGAAAAAGTCCATTTCGTAACTTAAAATCATTAAAATATTTGGCATTAGATAAAAATCTATTAAAAGTTGTGAACCCTACGGACCTTCAGACTCTAGAGGCACTTACCACTACTAATCTAGCGCAGAATCTATTAAAGTCCTGGAATGAGAGAATTTTTAGTACAAACAAAAAATTAAGTAGTCTCACTATATCCAAAAATATGTTAACGGATCTTACAGTGGCAATGTTTGAAGACTTCCAATATTTCCACAATAGACTTGAGCCAAAACCTTATTCTTTGTAATTGTACAACCACCTATAAATTTTATAAAAAGTGGTATGCTTCTACACATAGCGACGTATTTATCAACAAAACACTTCTTAATCCACCTCTATATTGCGAATATCCACAAGAATCTGGTAATGTTAGTATAATAGATTTTTTAACAAAGAAGCAATATGGAGATTCTATGTGCAACCTCAGGTCAGACAGAATTTTTTGGAGCCCTCTCATCTATATAATATTGGTTTTTACCATTTCAGGGGGGTTAGCGTTTTGGTATAGGTGGCATATTAAATACTGGATGTTTCTATCAAAGCTCTACTTGAGCCGCAAAGGAAAGATCAAACCAAGGGAGCGGAAACAGAATCATACTCGTCATCAGTATGACGCGTTCGTGTCTTACAGTTCCGAAGATAGAGATTTCGTTGTAAAACTAGTGAAAATGATGGAAGATTATGAACCCTTTTTCAAGTTGTGCGTGTTTGAGCGGGATTTTGAAATAGGGACGATCATTTCTGATAGTGTATTAAGAAGTGTGGCCGAAAGTCGAAAAACGGTTTTAGTTATAAGTAATAATTACGCGAAGTCACAGTGGTGTCGATGGGAAAGTCAAATATGCGAACACCACAGACTTTTTTTCGAAAACGAGGACGGTGAATATGTGGATGACTCTCTCATATTGATAAAACTAACTCCAGTGAATGGCAGCTATTTGACACCCGTTTTAAAGTATTTATTGAAAACTAGAATTTATTTGCAATGGGAAGAGAGGAAGCAGGGTGTATTTTGGGATAAACTTCGATCCACCATGGGGCTTCCTGTTTCTTCAAATGGAACAACTCAATTGTGAAAATTGTATGCTTTATATAGAGTCTTTAATTCGTTATATAACGGTTTTCGCAATGGTATAGTGTAACGGAAAACTTAGAAATGACAAGAACTTCGTTGGTTTTTAAGGATAATAAATGACCTTAGTTGTTACAAAGTCAACGTTTCGATCTTTGTTAAATAGATAGAGCGGTGCCATGTAAGCACTATGTAGGGCACCGGAGCGTAGCAACCCAGAGGATGGGTATCGTGTTAGCGCAAGCTGAAGCGTAGTAAAGTAGGCTACAACGAAAACGGTTTTTTTACAGATTTATCAGGAGACTTAGCAACATCACCACATAACTTGGTTTTTACTTGCCTCGTAAAAGGGAAGTATTGTAATCGTGAAAAAATCACTCTGCGAGATTTTTGCAGATCTTGACGTTTCAAGGTCCCTAGATGATGAAAAACATGTTTTCTCAACTCCGTCGGTCTGTCTGTTTGTTCGTGGCGTAGCTAATAAACTACTTACCAGATTGACTTCAAATTTCGGTCAATTTTACACATCTTTACGTTTTAGCGTCGCTAGATGCTAAAAAATATGTTTTATCAACTCCGTCGGTCGGTCTTTCTGGTTTTGGATTTTGGTAAAAATCCAATATGGCGAAACAAAATGGCGGCTTAGTGAAATGTTAAAAACATTATTATTACGAAACTACTCATCCAATTTATCGTAAATTTTGCAAAAACTTCAAGTATTATGGCGGCTTAATAAAATATTTAAAAATTCAGCCTGAAAAACTACTTAATGGATTGATTTCAAATTGTGTGCCATAGGTAATTATTGTGGTACTAATTCAAGATGGCGGAACAAAATGGCGGCTAAATAAAATGTTTGTAGACGTAAAAAAAGAGAGTTTTACATATCTTTATGTTTTAACGTCCTTAGTGGGTCTGTCTGTCTGTCTGTGTCTTAGTCCGCTGCATAGCTTAAAAACTAAACCGATTGACTACAACTCTTGATAAAAAATTAAAAGTCATATGGGGATGATCTGGTCATATTTTAGTATGTATGGCAAAAACAAAATGAAAAAGTTACTTGTCAAATATATTTCAATTTTTGCATAAACACTAAGTATTATGTTGAAATCAGCTAGTAAAATTTTGGTACGAATCCAATATGGCAGAACAAAACTAAAAACCTACTTAATGATTTCAAATTGTGTGACATAACTAATTGTGGTATAAGGCTTAACTAGTAAAACTGTGTTGCTAATTCAAGATGGCGGCTGGATGGCAAATAAAATTTTTGTAATCGTGAAAAAATCACCTCAGGTTTTACAAATCTTTACGTCTTAGCGTCCCTAAATGCCAAAAAACATGTTTTATCAATTCCGTCGGTTCGCGACATAGCTTAAATACTACTTACCCGATTGACTTCATATTTTGACCAAAAATTGAGGGTCATATGGGGATGACCTGAACAATGTTAAAACATGTTTGTTGCAGTGGTGTATTATTTGGAATTAAGATCCATAAAAAAAAGGCTTTTTTAAATTGTCGACGTTTCGGAACTTAATTTGTGCATCCTCAGGACACATATATAGATCCCATGTCCTGAATGAAACCCATATTATCAGTCTTTACCTACTCCGTTGGTCAGCATATATTTCCTAGATGCTAAGTTTCTAGATGGTTTTTGTTAACAAACCTTTTGTGGTTATGTTACAGTGGTGTATTATTTGGGGTTAGGGTCTAGGTCTAGGTCTTTTTTAAATTTTCGACGTTTCTCAACTTTACTGTTGCATTCTCAGGACACATATATTTTATATCCTGCATGAAATACATATTATCCTGGAAGTGATGCCAGAACCATGGTTTCCTTTACATTTATAATATAGCCAATGGTATGCTGGTGTTCAGCTACAGCAAATTGAACATTTTGTTTCTTTTTAATACATCGTTCATGTTCCTTAAGTCAAGTTGGGCGTCCTGTTTCTCCCACATACATTTCTCCACAGAAGCAAGGAATTTTATATACTCCTTCTGTTTAAAAGATACAACATTATCCAATCTTCTTATGTGTACTGAAGATTATACGAATGTTCGACCGCCGATGTAATCGTCCTATTTTGTTTGTAGTGCCAGTATACACTACCTAATGGTTAATTCTTATCATTCTCGTTTGGCGGAGTTGGATTACTAATATCTTCAGTGCAATAGCCTTTTCCTCTCAGAGCTTCGGTCAGTTTCGATGTTTCCGATGTTAGAGAATCTTCATCAGAAATCGAAATAGCTCCAAATACTAGTGGTTTAATAACCGATTTCTTTGGTGCTGGATGGTGGTGGGAATATACATGTAAGTATCTAATTGCATGCATTGGTTTTCTATCCACAGAATGTCCTAATGTACCATTTTCCTTTCCTTGAACACATACATCTAGAAAGGGAATCGTTCCATTAGATTCAATCTCCATTGTGAACTTGATATTATCATGTTGTTGATTAAAGTGATCCAGAAATATGAGGAGATTATCCTGTTTATGAGGCCAAACAACAAAAGTATCATCTATATATCTGAAGCAGTGTTTTGGTTTCAGCGAAGCAGATGTTAGAGCAACATCCTCAAAGGCTTCTATAAAAATATTCGCTACCACAGGTGGTAGAGGAGATCCCATAGCTGCCCCTGAAGTTTGTTCATAAAGATTACCTTGAGAAATGAAATAAGTCTAACTAGGTCTATTAAGTACTTATCAAAATTATTATGATCCAATGTGTCTGACATAACGGAAATTGAGTCGTTAACAGGAACATTTGTGTATAGTGATTCTAGTATCGAGAATTATGATTACAAGAAAAAATTTCTGTAACACATAACCTACAGCTCTTTGCTTTGTCAGCTCAAAATATTTTAAACAATTTTTGTTCACTATATTACATGTCGACAAATCATAATGTTGAAGGCACTTTTCTTCAATTTTGGCACGTGGAATATTTTTAAAATAAATTTAATGTTTTTCTTCGTTAATAGCAGCTTGTTTTACCTTTGAGTTTTGGATGATGTTACTATTTTGAGATGAAGTTATAATAACTGCAAGTGGCAAACCACTCATTTTGCTGTTATGATGGTCATGCTTTGATAGTGGTGGGCAACACTGAAAATTAAAAAATTAGAGAAACTAAGAAAAGTACTCACTAAATAAGGTGAAAAAATATATTCTATTTCTACCGAGTCATTTTTTCTTGACTTCATTAGATACTCTTCGAAAAAACAATGCTACCAAGGTTGTGATTGTGGGATAATATCAAATCATCTCATCTATTTTAATAATATATTCCGTATTTTAAACTTGTTCTGGTACCTGTTTTTTTAGCCCGCAGGGTAATCGTCGCAGCAGATAGTCAACCAATATTTCTTGTTGGACATGACGTGTTATCATATATATATATATATATATATATATATATATATATATATATATATATATATATATATATATATATATATATAATATATTTTCTCGGGCATAGGTTAACTCATTGTGAAATAAAACAATAATCCAATCGACGTTTCGCTCATTATATTGAGCTTCCTCAAGATATTTATTTTCAACAATAAAAACATGTATAGTTAGTATTTAAATTTTAAAATGGTTAAAACATTACTGAAAAAACATCACTCAAAAAAACATTACAGTTAAAACAAACCATGATCATGAAAACAAAAATACATTTAAAACAAAATTAATATTAGACAGAGTACGTACCTTGGGAACATGTCAGTTTTACGAATGTTTTGAGATTACAATAATTTCGACAGGTCTGGAATTCTGGTAAATAAAAACGAGATCATTTTTTCTTTTTTTTTATATTTACTTAGATTTTTATTGCTGTACCGAGTTTGGGTTTATGCGGTTACTGAAATGTACAGGGTTTTATGTATGGAGTGGTTTATTTATTTAGATTAATTTACTTAGATATCAGATTATGATAAATTTGACTTAAGTTATTGATCTCTTTTTTATCGCTGACGGCATCTTTCTCTTTTTTAATTTGTATAATTTCTTTTATTGTGAGTTTTCGATAATTCGTTTCTTGCTCTAAAATTTTGGTTTCTTTGAAATCGAATTAAGGTTTTTCTGTAAGTTCGTGTTTGTGGAGTGCAGTAGGTGCATTTTTTGTGTATTTGTGGCGGTTTAATCGACTATCTAAATATTGTGTTGTCATTCCTATGTACTTTTTTGCGCAATTTAAACATGGAATTGAGTAAACTGGGTTTGATTTCTTTTTTTTTATTACTTTGCTTTTCAGATTTATGCTTTATGACAGACAGTTATGTCGTGTTTAGACAAGTTGTGATTTATTTTTTCTGATAGACCGTCTGTGTAGGGCAATGCAACGTATTTAGTATTAACATTTTTTTCTTTTGTTGCTTTCTTTAAGTTAATACAAAAAAACATGAATTCGTTGTTTAAAAACTCGTAGTATGTTTTTTTCCGGATAATGGTTATTTATTAAAGTCTCCTTAACCTTCTTTAAAATCTCAGGACGATATTCTGGGGAAGTAAGTCAGATGGCACGATAGGCTAGACCTATAATAACGCTATTTTTTTATTCTTTGGGTGGTTATATATATGACCATTTTTTTTTTGTATACCACTTGGTTTTTATATTTTTATCTTTCTTGTTTCTAATTAGGGTTAAGTCTAGAAAATTAATTTTGTTTTTGTCTTCAGTTTCCAAGGTAAATATTTATTTGGGGTGAAAATTATTGAAAGCATTTAATAGGTCATTAATATGGTTTTTTGAAACGGCAGTTAAACAATCGTCCACAAATCTTTTAAAAAAAAGGAAGGTTAAAGTCGAGTTCACTTATCGCCCTCTCCTCCAGATATTCTATAACTAATTGTGCCACAATGGAGGAAATAGGAGAACCCATAGCGCAACCATCTAACTGTTGATAATATTTATCCTCATACATACAAATATTTCGACAGTTTATAAAAAGGAGCTTGGATACATGATACAATGGGTCTTAAAGGTATGTTAGCTTTATGCAACTTAGGAAGACCGTATATTTTGGGTGTTACTTCGTTGTGTATCATTAGGTTTTTTGCTTCTTTATCAGAAATAACTTTTTTATTTAACATTTTTTTTATGAACAGGTTATTTTTTGTTTGATAAGGGGTCGTTAAATCATGTTTTAATTATTTGTAAGTATTTACGTCACTAAGTAATTCTTTAATTTTTATTTGATTTATCAGGTTTAAGGATTTTAATTTGAGGGTTCTCCTTTCCGAATTGTTTGGTTTTGTTAATTTTTTTCTGTATGTTTTTTTGAAAGTTTGATATTTTATTTTTTTATGTTTTATTTTAAGATTATGGTTTGTTACAACATTTACAACATTGGCGCGAATTGAATCTTTGATTTCATTCGGTTTATCTTGAATTATGCTTTCTACACAGGCGATATATTCAGTGGTTGGTAAATGTTTTTCAGTTGTTATTGGAAGTGAAAAATGATCACCCAAAGCAAGAACTTCAGCAATATCCTGTGGAATTTCAGTGTCAGAGATGTTACTAAGCCATTCGGTTGTATTTATTTTTTTTTGTCATTATGTGGTATATGAGATATTAAATTTGTAAATTTTGTTTGATTGCGTGCTTTAGTGTACTTAAAAGTTTTTTCATATTTTAAATTTTCGAAATTCAGAAATTTATTAAGTTGATATATGTATATATATATATATATATATATATATATATATATATATATATATATATATATATATATATATATATAGGTATATATATACTGGGTGGTGCAACCAAGATGGGGTGGACGATTGTGGGCAAACGGAGAGGAATTTGAAAAAAAAAATTGGGATATGATTGATAGTCAAGAACGCTGTGTTTTAAAATTATACCCATTATACAGGGTGGTCTGAAAAGTTCATGGTGAACCAAACTTGTGTTTTTTTTTAAATGGGACACCCGGTATATTATTATTTTAGTTGATTCTCCTATTCGTTACGATCATTTTGATATGAAGGTTTGTTGGGTCTAAAATTTATACCAAGGGAATGGGACGAGGTTAAAGTGGAAAAAAGGGTTATACTCCGGCCATTTTTTGAAAACAATTGAAGCAGGTATGGAAAAGCTAAATATTCTATAAAATGTATTGTATCTAGGACTACAACAACCGCTTGTAAGTCGTTCAAAATTATTCACTGTTATACAGGGTGGTCAAGTTTTGCAAATTTACCTTGGATTGAATTTTTTTAAATGGAACACCCTGTATATTTTACTTTCATGTTAAAGATAACATTACTAGCTTTCAGAAAATACCATATTTGATACCTTTCTGACCAACAGTTTTTCAGTAAATTAGCTGTGAAATCAAAATTTCTTCATTTTAACACGAATTACTCTGAATTCACGTTGTTAAAATTGACAATTTAATATTAGGAGGCCATGATATCATCATAAATTGAACAAAAGATTGACAGTCCTGTCAAAACAGCAAAGTGTCAGAATATTGTCATCAGTAAATAAATAAATATTGTTCTTTGATGATGCGATGCCGAAATAAAAACAAGATAGAAGCTTTTGCAAGTTTATCATAGAGATTTCAAGAAACAGGAAATGTTGCTTTCAAAAAAACGTAAAGTAATTAATAAACCAGTTACCAATGAAGATAATGCTTTGACAGTATTAATAACAGATCTTTTTACAAAAAAAATAAATTTAATATAAATCAACAAAAACAATGTAATTAAAACTTATAAAAGATGTTCAACTAAACCACCGTTTTGTTGAAGGCACATTTCGAGTCTATCCATAAATGAAAGTTTCACTTTTCTCAAAGTCAGGTCTGAAATGTTGCGAAAACTGCTTATTATTCTCAACTTCATATCTTCCACTGTGGTTGGAACCTCTTTATAAACTTCTTCTTTAACATGTCCCCATAAAAAGAGATCTAGTGGCGTTAAATCGGGTGACCTCGCAGGCCACTTAACTGGTCCACCTCGCCCAATCCAATGCTCTCCTTTCCAATTATTGAGAAAATGTCTTACATGCCTATGGTAATGCGGGGGTGCTCCATCATGTTGGAACCATAAGGAATTTCTTAACATTAAAGGTAAGTCTTCGAGCAATACGGGCAACTCATTTCTCAAAAAATTTAAATAGACTTCTCCCGTTAAATGCTCTTCAAAGAAATATGGTCCTATAACATGAGAGATAAATATACCTCCCCAAACATTAATTGACCATTTATTTTGATGGTCCACCTGACGAATCCAATGTGGATTTTCGGTTGAATAATAGTGCATATTATGTTTGTTAACCAAGCCGTTGCTTTTAAAAGTTGCTTCATCTGAAAACAGCACCCTATCTACAAAACCTGGATTATCCCAAATTGTATTTAAAAACCAAATTGAAAACTCTTGTCGTTGGACGTAATCGCGATCATACAGTTCTTGGTGTAATTCAATGTGGTAGGCATGATATTTATGTTGTTTGAGAATCCGTTTAATACTAGTGCGTTCAATATCAGTAGCTCTCTCAATTTCCCTGATACTTGTGTGTGGATTTTCTTGCACTGTTAATAACACTGTCAAAGCATTATCTTCATTGGTAACTGGTTTATTAATTACTTTACGTTTCTTAAAAGCAACATTGCCTGTTTCTTGAAACCTCTCTAATAAACTTGCAAAAGCTTCAGGTCTTGGTTTTTTTTCGGCATCGGGATATCGTACCGTATAAACCCTGCTTGCTAGTAAAGGGTTTTTTTGACACTCGCCCAACATAAAAGTCATGTTTATCAACTCTGGAGTACTCAAACTCATTGTTACTTAACAATTTCTCGGCTTATCGTCAAAAAACAATGGTAATTGATGCCAATTCTCTGATACTTTGCGGTTTTGACAAGAATGTCAATCTTTCTTTTCATTTATGATTATATCATGGCCTTCTTATATTATAGGTAGTAAATTTAAGCAACGTAAATAATACCGTTTCTGTTAGAATGAGTAAATTTTGGTTTCACGGTTAATTTACTAAAAAACTGTTGTTTAGAAAGATATCAAATAGGGTATTTTCTGAAAGCTGGCGATGTTATCTTTAATATGACAGTAAAATATATGGGGTGTTTCATTTAAAAAAATTCAATCCAAGGTAAATTTGCAAAACTTGACCACCCTGTATAACAGTGAATAATTTTGAACGACTTGCAAGCGATTATTGTAATCCTAGATACAATACATTTTATAGAATATTTGGTTTTTCCATACCTGCTTCAATTGTTTTCAAAAAATGACCGGAGTATAACCCTTTTTTCCTCATATCAAAATGATCGTAACGAATAGGAGAATCAACTAAAATAATAATATACCGGGTGTCCCATTTAAAAAAACACAAGTTTGGTTCACCACAAACTTTTTAGACCACCCTGTATAATGGGTATAATTTTAAAACACAGCGTTCTTGACTATCAATCATTTCCCAAAAATGTTTTTTCAAATTCGTCTCCGTTTGCCCACAATCGTCCACCCCATCTTGGTTGCACCACCCTGTATATACGAGTTGAAATAATTCGTCGGAATTGCGACGGCAAGCCCCCTAGGAGAGAATTATGAATCTTAAAATATGCCCCCCCACGGGAAAGAGTTAGCAGATCCGAGTTCACCTAGGTATAGGGAAATATTTTAGAACACGGTTGTATATGTTCAACTTTCGCATATCTTTGTTATCATATTAGTTAAGTAATTTTTAAATACACATTCGTTTATTTTGATTTGTACGTGCGACGAAGTGAGGAAGTTTCGCTAGTTTATATATAAAAGTGCTTTGGACTTTAAAAACATACAAAGATGATGATACAAAATTAACATAGGTATATAGTTTTTAAAAGTTAGAGATAAAAGTGGTATAGCTATTTTAAACATCGGTGTCGCGTCACTTCACGTCTATCTGTTCCCCCTCCCCAATTTTTCTCACGCAATTTAAGGACGGCCCCTTACTTTTATACGGTTCGTAAAATAAAAGAAATAAAATTAATATTTAATAATTAATAATTATACTTACTTTATCATTTGACTGGAATTTATATGTCGATGAGTCATTTTATTTAAAGATTACGGAGAGTATGGTGCAATATGCTTGCTAAAACAAGGCAATCTTGAACTTCTGCGGGCGGCGGCCTTGGGGAAATACGTAACCAATACTGGTCAACGCAGTATAGCCATGTGTTTCTGAATTAAGCCAATGAAGAAGTATTCTTTTATTCTAACTTTGTTATTTACTTACTATGATGTTTAATAATGTTTATCCTCCAAGACTATTCTCAGAAGTGAAAGTTACTGATTTATCAAAACGTGTGACGCTTTATCTAAGTTATTTATGGCTTTGACAAAATGTAAGTAAAGTATAAAAAATATCTTACATAATAATTAAATTTCACACACACTTTCGTATCTATTTAGAACATTTTTCGGATCTACACTGAGTTCATTAATTATGGAATATTTAATAATGCAAACAAATTTTAAGCACACGCATTTTTCTAATTGTAAACCGGTTTTTTAATTTTTTTTTTGCCTGAGAGAGTTTATTCTAGAATTGAGTGCATGGTAACTAATATCTCAAAAGCCTTTCTTGTACAGAGTGAGACATTAGTCTCTCAGCTATAGGGGCTTATTTGTAGTGAATATTGGCGCTGGCACAGTTTTTAATTTTAAAATGTAATAACACCGCTGATATATTTTTTAAATTTGACGTGTCATATTAAACCTATATAAAGAAAATTGTTCCAATAGCTTAAGAAATGTATTAATAAAAATTGGCCGTGCCAGTACTTTCTGCTAAATATGTATATTATATCGTTACATGTACCTTAATAATTACCACGGATAATCCGTTAACTGTTTCACATTAAAAATATAATTTCTTTCAGCTTGCAACGCAAACTCTATGAAATGAATCTACACCAAAACTTTATGCTTCATCCTGTAGAAGAAGGCCTATTAAGACATTAGTTACAATTCTTTAAACTCTAGTGTCAGTTACCTACCATCCAAACATTTTGGATTCCTACCAAAATTTTACAAGCTTCTACTTATGCCATGTTTAATTTTTCGGACATAATTTAAAATAAATTGAATAAGTAATTTTTATAGTGACACACATAGCCATTTTGTTTCGCCATGTTGAATTCGTACCAGTTTATTCCCATATCACATTTAATTTTTCTGTAAAACTAAAAATATTAACAGGTTATCTATTTATGGCCATACATTTTTGAACAAAATTTAAAGTCGGTCGAGTAAGTAGTTTTTAAGCTATGCCGCGAAAGGACGCACAGATAGACAGATCGACGGAATTGATAAAACTTAATATTTGGCATCTAGGGACTCTAAAAGGTGAAGATATGTAAGTGGGTGATTTTTTTTACAATTACTAACACTTAAGTTGGCCTCCATTTTATACAATTTATTAGTGTATAAAATTTGAAATCAATCCCCTAAGTAATTTTTTAAATATTTTATTAAGCCGCCATTTTGTTTCGCCATCTTGGATTCATATTAAAATTTTATCAGTTAATTCGTACGTACTACTTGATTTTTGCGCAAAAGTTGAGGTAAATTGGATAAGTAGTTTTATAGTAGATATTTTTAAACATTTCATTAGGCCGTTATTTTGTACTACGTCATTCCCATATAACCCTTAATTTTTGAACACTTGAAGTCAATCGCTTATCTTACCCTTTGGGTTAAAAGTTAGAATAAACCACCCTTTGTAGCAAAAAAAAATTAAGATTTAGGCGATTCCTTGAATTAAATAATATTTAAATATGTAGAATAAATATTATTTCATATCCTGGAATATAATTCATGATAGCTTACAACGTTTCAACCTGAAATAAATGTAAATTATTCATCGAAACTGTCATCGCTGTTGTCCTCCTCTGCTTGGTCGGTGATTGGAGGACGATTCTGATGACTGAGTTGTCACCGGAGCACGTGCTATATGCCGCATTACAAAAAATTATATATATATATATACAATTTTAATTATACTTACCGTTACTGGTTTTTATATATATATATATATATATATATATATATATATATATATATATATATATATATACGCTTCCTTTTATACCCCCACTCGAGGCTGAAGGTTGTATTTGCGCAGGCGTTGGTCGTTAATTATGTTTTCCGGCACCAGCTGTTGTTGCGCTAATTGCTTTTGCGATTTTAGACTTGTCGATTATTGTCTTCTATACTGTTCGTAGTTTTAATGATTCGTCCCTTTTATTTAAATGATCTTGTGTTTCAATTTCTATGGCTTCTCGGATTATTCTGGTCTTATAATGTTCTATATTGGCAATCTCTCTACACCCATCGAAATTTATTTTATGGCCGGTTTCCAGATCATGTAGAAATAAAGCTGAGGTTGTTTGTTTATTTCTGTTGCTGAGTTTATGCTCTTCCACTCTTGCTGATATTCGCCTGTTAGTTTGCCCCACGTACAATTTTTCACAGTCCTGGCACAGAATACTGTATACTCCGTGGTTTTTCAGTTTGATTTTATCTTTTGGGTGCCCAAGTAGTTTACCTATAGTTCTTTGTGACTTGTGTATTGTTTGTTTGTTGTGTTTCCTAAGAATTCTTCCGATTCTGTCTGTTGTGCCTTTTACATATAGTAAGACTACTCGTTGCTTTCCCGGTTCATAATTTTTGTTGTTGTTGAGGCACATTATATATATATATATATATATATATATATATACATTTATATATATATATATATATATATATATATATATATATATATATATATATATATATATATATATATATATATATATATATATATATATATATATATATATATATATATATATATATATATATATATATATATATATATATATATATATATATATATATATATATATATATATATGTATAATAGCAGAAATATATAATTTCTGCAGGTGCAAAACGGCCTAAAAGAAGAATTGCTTTCGATTATGTCACAGGGTACCCTCCTGCGATCATGATTTCTGGGCCTCTACCCTCATCAGGCAGGCTTGTACCCAGGGAGATCTGAAATAACAGATTGCTCGATATGATAAAATCGAAAACGAAACGTCTATCATACTGAAACAGTACTACAAGCTAAATGTAACATTTAGCACCACCTATCGGGCCTCCGGTGATTTTCGGCTGCGAATATATATATATATATATATATATATATATATATATATATATATATATATATATATATATATATATATATATATATAACGCATCAAAATTAACGCACCACTATAAATTGCACAGCATTTCAATGTGGATTTTCTTGCGAACCGCTGAACGGATTTTGATGATTTTTTTCTCTTAAATGTAGATTTGTTTATCGCTAAAAACGCCGCGATATGAGTTTTTATTAAAATTTTAGAGCATATACAGGGGCCAACAGTGAGAGTAATTTTTCTCCAGAATATTTGAAACACCCTGTGGATCGTTTCAGCCGTAACAGCGGGTATACGCATGATGCAAATAATATCCCCATGTTTTCTTAACAATTTGGTTTTTGTTTCATGTCATTATCTCTATTTTTAAATGAAATACAGAGCAAAAGAGTAAAGCGCACTAGTTTATTTTAACAATTCAACATCTTAAAATAGGGTAGGCCATGAAATGAACAAGTTTGAGAAACTGTCACGTTTGTTTATTATGTGTCAATTTTATCTTTGAAAAGTGTTAAAATTTTGGCTATGGAGCGTCAAAAAAGGAATTTGCCTCGTGACGAATGCGTAGCAGCAATTACATTTGCCGAAGAAGGATTAAGCTACCGTGCTATAGCTGGGAGACTACGAGTTTCTCATTCATCAATATCGCGCGTTGTCCACCGTTTTGAGCAAACTAACGATCATAACTGACGCCATGGGCAAGGAAGGCACCGAGGAATAATAGTGAACCAGGATGATTCATTCGGTTACGTGCATTGAGAGAACGTTTTGTAACAGCAAGAAATCTTCTGTAAAAAGACGACTTGCAGAACAGAATTTAAGATTTCGAATTCCAGCAAGATGGAAGAGGTTAAACGAAAACCATCGTAGAGCGAGACTGTAATTCGCCAGATAGCATGTAAACTGGAATCTTGAGGATTGGGAGCGAGTCTTGATCACGGACGAGTCGAGGTTTTGTTTGTTCAGCTCCGACCGACGCGTACGAGTACTACGCAGGCCAAATGAGCGTTATTCACAGTGTAATATTCGTCAAACCACGCTATTTAATGGAGGTTCTGTAATGGTTTGGGGAGGAATTTTTTTGACTGCCCGAACAGAACTTATTTCTTTACTTGGTAGTCCATTAAACAGTGAACAGTACGTAACTGACATCTTATCCGAACATATTGTTCCTTTTGCTCCTTACATAGGCCAACATTTCTTGTTAATGCACGACAATGCAAGTATAGTGCAAGATTATTTACATGAGGTGGGTATTGAGACTCTGGACTGGCCTGTAAATAGTCCAGACCTCAACCCTATTAAACATTTGTGGGACATTATAGACAGACAACTTAGAAACCATCAGCCCTTATCAGCCTCTCTTGACGACATTTAAAATTTTGTCACGTATACACGATGTTACGGCTGAAACGATCCGCAGGGTGTTTCAAATATTCTGGAGAAAAATTACTCTCATTGTTGGCCCCTGTATATGCCCAAAACTAAAATTTTAATAAAAACTCACATCGCGGTGTTTTTAGCGATAAACAAATCTACATTTAAAAATAAATTCATCAAAATCCGTTCAGCGGTTCGCAAGATAATCCACATTGAAATGCTGTGCAATTTATAGTGGTGCGTTAATTTTGATACGTAGTGTATATATATATAATGTACAGTTCGAGCCATTAAACTTAACAGGAAAAGTTGGCGATGATTGACGCCTTTATCCTCACCCGAAAATAAATGCATCCTATCTATTTAAAAAACACTTCATCGCCATATACATATATTTTGCTTTTTGTTCCAAACAAATTTGTCATAGCTGAACATTTTACTAGATCTACATTTTGTATCTTTACCAAAATGTGACCATGTCTTTTCCCAGGGAAGTAAAAAAAGGGCTGGGTTTTTTCTTTATAATCCGATTTCATTCGAAGGGACCGAAGGATGCTTCGCACTTTGATTTTGGTAGATATCTTGTTAAGTTCCGTCTTAATTTTAATAGCAGATTCTGTTTTCGGGATATTATTATTTGAAAGCTTTTCTAAAATAGTATAAATTAATTTTTTTTAATTATTAGTGAAAATATAAAATAAATTAATTATTAAAAAAACAAAAATCGGACTGCTCAGAAATGATATTCTTCCTAGCTGACTGAAAAGGAGAAAAAAAGATGTCATCGTTAGGGCCTATTTATTAATTATGATATTAATGACAAATCACTGACACATTTCCATGATATACCGGGTGGCAGAGATAAGTGACTCACTAGCAACTTTTTTCTTAGTCTCAGTCAAATTTTGGTTCATTAAATAAGATTTAAATTGCATTTTTTACCATAATAGCGTTGTTATATTGTTTTTAATTTCCTAATTCCTGCTACTAACTTTTAATTTTTAAACATAATTCCCTATATATATATATATATATATATATATATATATATATATATATATATATATACATTTTTCTGAAATGGTTACTGATTCTAACTTTTATTTATTTAAGAAAAAAACATGAGTTATTAGCTGAAATATATTCTTTTGAGTTCGATTTAAATTTATGAAATTTCTTTATATTTCTTATATTTTTAGGCAATTTATTAAAATATTTAGGGCCATTACAAAAAAGAGATTTTTGACCGAATGTTTTAGCAAAAAATTGTTCAGAAATTAGTTCGTTTAATTTATTCCGGGTATTATACATATGCGATATTTTTCCATCCGCTATATCATAATTTTTATACACAAACACAACACAATTAAAAACATAAAGCAGATTTAAATCAAAAAGTTTTGTTGCGTGGTATAGTTCCTTAGTGGAATATCTAGGACGTTTTTTTTAACAATATTTTTAAAATACTGTTTTGAATGACTTTAATAGGGGTTAAAACAGATTCTCCTTGCCCGCCAAAAAAAAAAATTAAACCGTAACTTAAAACAGATTCAACCAAAGACTTATAAACATTTATAAGCAGTTTTGTTTGTAAAATACCTCTTAGTTGGTAGAAAACTGGAATGAGTGATCTTAATCTATTAGTTATAGTTTCTACATGGTAACTCCATCTTAGATTCTGATCGATTGTTAAACCTAAATATGTCGTGTATTCTGTAGAACTCACAGAGAGTTTGCATGGGCAGTTGTGTAGGTCTTGCTTAAGGCATAGCTCAGAATGAATTTTTAATTCATTACTAGGGTTTGTTCCGATGATTGTAATGGTGAAAGAAAGGAGAAAATAAGATGTCATCGTTAGGGTCTATTTATTAATTATGATATTAATGACAAATCACTGACACATTTCCATGATATACCGGGTGGCAGAAATCAGTGACTCACTAGCAACTTTTTTCTTAGTCTCAGTCAAATTTTGGTTCATTAAATAAGATTTAAATTGCATTTTTTACCATAATAGCGTTGTTATATTGTTTTTAATTTCTGCTACTAACTTTTAACTTTTAAACATAATTTCCTATATATATATATATATATATATATATATATATATATATATATATATATATATTTTTTTTTTTATGGCGCTAAATGATCTAAGTTACTGACGCGCCTTAAGCTCAAATTTCATTCATTCATTCCTATATACAGGGTGTTAATTAATGTCGTGGACATATTGCAGGGGGTGATAGTACTCGATAAAATAGGAAAAAAATGCCAATATATACATGGTCAAAAACGCACCATTTTCGTTATACAGGGTGTCAAAGTTTCAATTTTTTCTCGTTTTTTGCGTTTTTTTCCAGTTTCTTCTGAGATAATTAGTTCAAATTTAGAACATGTATTACTTTTAAGAACCTCAACGATAAAATATCAAAATCGTATATGGTAGTATACAGGGTGTTAAATTTTTTTGCACCACCTACAAGTTTATCTTGCGGAACTTTTTTTTGGGGCACCCTGTATGAATTCTGATATAAAATTTAAACTTTTTATTCATTTCTTTAGCTCTTTCGTATTTCGCATTATTCTCGTATCTATCAGAGTTTTCGACTTATTTGCAATAATCGATGCATTGCCTCGATGGCATGTAGGCGAAATTAAGCAAAAAATTAAGAAACGGGTTTTATTTTAGATCAGCCGACATGATAATGAACAATCAGATAAAATTATTACAGTTAAATTAAAAATAAAACAAAATTATAAAAGTTGTTGAGAATGTCCGTCTCTTGCTAGAATGCAAGAATCAAGTCTTCGCCTCATGGACTGACGGACTCTGTCAAATATTCCAGGAGTATTGCGAATGATGTCTCATGAAGCTATTATTCTGTTTCTTAAATCTTCTTCTGTCTGGATTGGGGTCTGATACACCAATGTTTTCAGGTGTCCCCAGAAAAAGAAATCCAGGCTATTCAGATCTGGAGATCTAGGGGGGCATGGCTGAGGTCCCCCTCGCCCTATCCAACGGTTGTTAAAATTATTATTTGGGAACTCCCTCACCTCTATGCTGAAATTATTTTCATGTATCGAATGCGGATTCTCTTCTGCCCAAAAATGATTGTTATGAAAATTACATATGGCATTCCTACAAAAATTCGCCTCATCGCTACATAAAATCGTGTTTCCAAATAATGGATTTTGGGCTAGCATTTGTAAGAACCACTGGCAAAAATTTAAACGGAGTGAAAAGTCACGTGGGAGAAGAGCTTGAACCCTTTGAATGTGGTAAGGATACATTAAGTTGTCTGGTAAAATTTTCCATACAAGCACAAATTAAATAATTAATTTCTTCGTACTGGTAAAAGGATCATTTTCTACTGCATTCAGGACTGCTTCCTCGACTTCAGGAGTCCTAAACGTTCTATTTGCTCCTGTTAAATGAGTGGATTTCTTGAATGATCCATTTTCACATCGCCAATTATGTACCTTTGCAAATGTTTATCTATTGGGCACCAAGTCGTCTGGCTTCGTAAAATTGCCGGTGGCAAGTCCATAAATAAAATGAATTTCTGCATATTCTCGATTTGTGAATTCAACCATCATTAAACAACTCGAAACAACTGCGGAAACGTCAAACAAAAAAATATTTCTTACAAAATGTCAGATTAAGGAACAGAACTAACAAATGACCTGCCTCAGCCTGCTACCTTTTTTTCCAGTTTCATTATTTAGCCTACACTTAATTTGCATCTATGGCAATTATTGCAAATAAGTCGAAAACTGTGATAGATACGAGAATAATGCAAAATACCAAAGAGCTAAACAAATGAACAAAGAGTTTAAATTTTATATCAGAATTCATACAGGGTGCTCCAAAAAAGAGTTCCGCAAGATCAACTTGTAGGTGGTGCAAAAAAATTTAACATCCTGTATACTACCGTCCATGATTTTAATATTTTATCGTAGAGGTTCTTAAAAATAATACATGTTCTAAATTTGAACTAATTATCTCAGAAAGAACTCGAAAAAAACGCAAAAAAAAAGAAAAATATTGAAATTTTGACACCCTGTATAACGAAAATGGTGCGTTTTTGACCATGTATATATTGGCATTTTTTTCCTATTTTGCCGAGTCCTATCACCCCGACATTAATTAACACCCCTGGATATTTACATATTTTGATTCTTTAGGATACTATAAGTACAACCATATGTCATTTATGTGATTCTGGCATGCAAAGCTATTTTTTATTTTACAATCTAGGGTGATGTGATATAGAAAAACTATTAGTTTGCGTTGAGGAAGTCAAAAAAAAATTTTTTAATGGGAAGAGGGTGCCTCATCGGGTGAGGGAAAAAGATATTTTTTGACGAGTAATTTTCTATCACCCAACAATATACGGTTTAAAAAAAAACGGAATATAAAGCTATAGAATGCTTTTAAGTCCAAACAATATCTAGACCCACATGATATGCCAAGGTTTTGTTTTGAGGAATGCTTTTAAAAACCAACGGTTAATAACAGAAGTTAAGAAATGAAAGAAGATGTGGCAACACTCCTATAACTAGTAAAAAAATTCAAAATTAAGTCGTATTTAACCAAAATTTTCTTTTAATATGCTTGCAAAGAAAAAGTTATAAGGATAAATGACTTATTTGTGGCACCTTGTATGTATCATTATGTTTATAAAGTAACATTGAAAGTAAAAAAATTCACTATGCCAAACGTGTCTAAACGTTTTCTTTTAAATTATAGGCCCCGATCTTTTTTCACTTAAATCATTACGAAATTGAATGGACACCTCACTAATAATATTAATATAAAAAGGTCCTTATTGTCTCATGCAAGTAAATGAATTTTTATGAATTTTAAGATTTGTTTATAAATGTAAATAAAACATTTTAAACTGTTTTAGATTTTCACTTTTATTCACAACTTGTGACATATGTTTCGCTGACACTGTACCTTCCTCAGACAAACGGTATTTAAACTTACAATTTGCTAAATGAGCCTAATTTTTACAAAAATATATTTCAAGGTAAAGACTTTTATGGCCTATGAGAGCCCTAAATAATATCTGAATGGAAATCTTTAACAAAATAGATTCAAAAGAGGGGAATTAGTCATAGCTAAACGGTCGTTTAAGAGATACTTGGTGTTGTTACGTTTATTAAGTTCCATTGACTCTAAAAGTGACAATTTTTTACTTTTGCTTATTCTATGTAATATTTCAAACTTTTGATCGAAAGCATTATCTAACAAATGTTCGGCATATGCTTAAATTTCTTTTATGTACTGCTAATCTCTGTTTAGAAGTTCTCGCAGTCTGGCCTATATACACTTATGAGCATGATCCACAGTTTAATTTATAAACTCCGAATTTATTATTTTTATTTTATTTTTTTAAATTTCTAGATTATTATTTTTTATAAATTTACTTAGACCTTTTTTGTATTATTTGTTTTCGGAGGAAGTAGAGGAATCCAAAAAAAATGGCAAACTATTTGAAAATCATTACAATATACTAATTTTCAATATTAAATCTAATTCATTTCATTAAAAATTATCAATAATTGCAATGTTAAATTTAACGCATTCGTAGTATTGCCGCTGGCCGCTCGTCATAAACCTAGAGGCAAAGACAAAACGAAATGATATACTTGCGCGTATTAAGCACCCACGCACCGGCAGCAAACTCGTTTGTGTCGATCCACCAATGGATGAGCCACGTGCGAGCTCCGTAAAAATCTTCCAGCGAGAAATGAAAACAATGTCTGGAAATAATGCGTCGCTATGGCAACGAGAGTATCGCATGTCCGAAGACCGCGCCTCTAGGGAAGAGCCGCAGTTTAACGCTTCCGTTCGTATTGTACGTAAAGTAGATCGCGGCGATCGTGCTTTATTCGGTAATTTTTCGGTGGTCTGTATTTTATTGTTTGGAGCAGTGGCGCGTGTGTGTGGTTAAAAATGAATTCGTTTGGGCCCGTTAGTGACATTGTTTGTAGTTTGCTAGAAACTTAATTTTGCCGTTGGAAAGAAGATGAAAAAAGGACCTTTTAATTACGGGTCGACAAACAAATGTGCTGACAATTAGTGCTAAAAGAGACATTAAACATCCTAGTAAACCTACAATATCCATTTAAAAATTCTTGGTTTTGTGAATTTAAGTAGCTATGTAGCAGTGGATGAAAATGTTTTGCATGCGGTGCCCATTTTAGACCTTATCTGTCCTACTTTTCTCTAACTAATACTTCCCGTATTGTTTCGCCCACGAGCCGCCACTGTCTTATATTTATTTTTTTCTTTGGGTGGTATAGGGTAAATTACTAAAAGTGTTTTTATAATAGATTTTTAATTTAAAATAATTTCAAATATTTTGGCATGATGTTCATTGTCAATAAACGGCCGCGAAGCTAGGTACACAAAATGGGTGAGTCCTATCGATATTTTCCAAGAGACGTTTTTCATAGGAAATATCTAGGAGAACAGAAGCATAAATGCATCTCTGTCGGAAAAATGGCGAGAAAATAGAAGTTAGATTACTTTAGAAGATATTTTTAGGTAGACAATCCTACAATAATCATTTCAAATATATATATATATATATATATATATATATATATTCTAAAATCGATGAAATTGCGCTTTCTTGGCCGGAAAAGGTATATGTAGAATAGCAAAAATATATAATTTTTGCAGTTGCAAAACGGGGTATAAGAAGAATTGCTTTCGATTATGTCACCGGGTACCGTCCTGCGATCATGATTTCGGGGCCTCTACCCTCATCAGGCAGGCTTGTACCTAGGGACATCTGAAATAGCAGATAGCTCGATGTGACAAAATCGAAAACGAGACGTCTATCATACTGAAACAGTACTACATGCTAAGTGTAACACTTAGCGCCACCTATTGAGGCTCCGGTGGTTTCCGGCTGCAAACCTATAGGTAATTTGATTGATGAGGGTAGAGGCCCAGAAATCATGATCGCAGGAGGGTACCCTGTGATATAATCGAAAGCAATTCTTCTTGTAGGCCGTTTTGCACCTGCAGAAATTATATATTTTGCGTATTCTACATATGACGCGTAATGATAGGTGGCCTTGGCCAAGGATGATGATAAAATTTACAGAGATATTTAACATGTCAGTTGTGATAGATGTTTTTAAATAAGAATTTGAATTTGAGACTTATTGAAAAATCGAAGGCAATTTAAACAGAGTTCAAGGCATCTGCCCAGGTAGTTTCTGTGTGACCTCCATCTCCGTTTTATAATGTAAGTGTTTGGTTATTAATTTTTTTAAAACAAAAATCGAAATTTTGTAATTAGTAATATCCTAGTGTCATATTTTACATATATTTGATAACGTGGTTGTATTTTAACAATATGATGATTATTTATTTGGTTTTGAACCGCTTTTATTTGATTAATAGGCGTAAATTTGAATAAGTTCTTCCGAAAAAGTTATCGACTTTTGAAATTCCCATTTTCTTTACTGATTTAGTCAATGTTTGAACTGTACTATTAAATTTTGTATACTCTTTACCGGAATGGGTATATTTTTGAGCTTCTTTGATGTTTTTATTTTCAATTTTGTATCTACTTTTACCGATTATTTCTGAAAAATCTTAAAAATCGTGCATGTATTATGAGGGGTACACGTAATTAGCTTTTTAGAGTATATTCTTATAAAGCCTGATCAGATGCGTAAATGTATCCATTGTACCGACTAAACTAGACAGCTTCAAAAACAGACATATACAGGGTGCTACAAATTTGAGGTACGAGCCTTGGGATCTCAGAAATGGTAAAATGTACAAAGACGATTAAATTAGGGCAGTGGCCGCTCTTCCATAGGGTCATTTGGTCAATGACTCCCCAAAAATATTTCAGAAAATAAACTATTCGTTTGACCGTCTCTCCTAATAGTTGTAATAAAAGGCGAACGTTGGGAAAAGTTAAATACACTACACAATAAGCCGCGAGCGGCGGTTCGAATCGTTTCGTTGCGTTCCTTAGGCATAATAAAATACGTATTAAAGCTGGGCAGTCCGAATTGCCCTGAAAGTACGAAAGTACCCGAAGATTTCACAGCTACTGACCGGCAACCGAACCTGATAGCAAATGGAATATAAAATCGCAATTTGGGTTATCAGCCGGTCTCTTCTCATAATTCGATCGATCGGCCGCGGCATCCAGTCGGCATGCGGAAGTTAAATTGTTCAGAGGTCGCGCAGTCGATATTCTAACTCGATATTGTTTCGGACGTTTTTAATCGATGAAAATTGATTTATATACTATTTTTTGTAATATATATTTTTTACTTTTATGATCCATGTGTGAGTTGGAAATATACAGGAAATAAAATGTTGGTAGTGACTAGTGCCAAAAAATAAACAACTTGCTTACGAACTTAATTTTGCAAAAATAACCAATTTCAAGGTTGTCTGTGTTTGAGTTGTGAATGTAGATGAAATAAAATGTTGGTAGTGCAAAAAATTAAACAACTAAAGAGAGCTAACGAACTTAATTTTGAGAAAATAACCGAATTCAAGGTAAGTGGTTGCAATTTGCCAGAACTTAGTATACGACAAACTAGTAAAGACAAAATTAAAGAGGTTCATCGAAACTTCCGCAAAAATATGTACGATTTAGCTAACTGGATATGTGGTTGTGAAGTCTTTAACTCATTTTATTGTTATGTTTGTTTGTTGTTTTCTAAGGACTCGTCGGACTCATTATGGTGCAAAACCGGTGTTAAAGACTTAAAACACTTAAAAAAAATAACGTGCGTTTTCTGCAGATCACATGAATTATTCGGTGAACTATGCTACGGTCGGAAGTGTTGATATTCGCACTCAGCTAGACACAGCTTATAGAAAATCTCTTACAGAGTTTAATGAAAATGTATCCAAAAATCGTTATATTTTAAACAAAATTATAGATTGTGTAAAATTTTGTGGGGCATTCGAGTGGCTGGCACTACGTGGCCATGATGAAACGGTTTTGTCTGAAAATCCAGGGGTTTTTTCGAGGGCTTCTAAATTTTGTTGAGGAGTTGGCCAATATAGACTATTCGCTTTAGCAATGTTAAGTATCGAGCAATCGTATATAAAAGGAATGTGCGTGCAATTTTAACGAAAGTGTCTTTCAGAATTTTTCCAATTCTAAAGAACGAAGAGAAGTCCTGAACTTCAAGAGAATTTGAAGCTCAATTTAAAGATAAGATATTTATTTTTATTTTAAGTATGCTTATTTTTAAATTTGTTATTGACCTCCCAATATAATTCACCACGAGCCGCCACTGAATTAGGGCAAAGTTGCGTTATCGGATTAGCGGACGTTTTTAATCAAAAATAGCCGTCAAGGTTATGATAACAGTGAAATAGGGTCGAAAATAAGTATGTAGGACTAGATACCTAAGTTCACGAACACTAATACACGCACCCAGAGTCCACAGGAACCACGTGACATATTACTTGTTTACTGCTATTTGTTTAAAGGTATATTAATTAATCTGAGTATCATGCTATGCTGCTAGTTTGTGTGCTAATGGGTGCATTGATTTGTTATTGATGGTAAGTAGATTGTATATTTTGGTGCATAGTATTTAATTTGTTTAAAAATATGTTAAGTTGTCTCATAGTGCCAGTAAAACAGACAAATATATCGTCGGCTAATCTACACCAATAGACACTTTTTTGAAACAAAGGATTTATTTTAATGTTTTTTATTTCTACTAAGAGTGGACTTTAAGGGTTGCCCATAATAAGCTTTTCCTTGGCTGAAAAAAACTTGTCGTTAAAAGATATAAATATTATACACAACAATATTCAATTTACTCTTGAAATAGAAACTAATAACTCTATAAACTTTCGGTTTGAACATAACAAAGGTAGCAAATAAACAGGAATTTTCAGTTTTTCACAAACCTATACATACGGACACACCTGCCAATAAGAAAACAATGCACCCGTTAGCACTGAAACTAGCAGGGTTTCATAGCATAATACATAGGATAGATATTATACCTTCAAACAGAGATAATTTTCAAAAACAATTAAGCCCAATTAAACAAATAGTCGTTAACAATGGATATGATGTCAGATAAATTGACAATATTTTAAATAAAAAAACTATTAAAAAACACTTTCAGAAATTTAGCCGTTACCACCCGAAGAAAAAAAATAAATATAAGATACTTCTAAGTAAATTTATAAAAAATTACAAAGAAAAAAAATACAAATTATAAATCCGGGGTTTATAGATTCAACTGTGGGTCATGTGCAAAAGTGTGTACAGGCGAGACTGGGAGAACTTTTAAACAGAGATTAGCAGAGCATAAAAGAAGTTTCATTAAAAATAAAACAGATTCAACATACGCGGAACGTTTGTTAGATAATAACAATGCTTTCGATGAAAAGTTTGAAATATTACATGCAATAAACAAAAGTAGAAAATTGTCACTTTAAGGGGGAACTGCACGCAGTTATATAGATCATTTGCAAGCCTTCCGCCACTGCAATATTATGTTAAAACTATAAGAGATATGTATTAGCTTCAATGTGATTTTAATAGGGAAATATGTATAGTTGGGCGCTAAATGCGAATTTTTATGAAAAAATCAAATGTAGAGTTATAAAATAAAAGTAAATTTGTTCATTTTCGACTATTGTTTGACCACTTTTTGACGCACATGCCTTCGCATATAATTTTTTTTCTACAATGGTTCTTTATTGCCTTACATTGATCCTTTGTCTATGTCACTGCAAAATTTGAAATGGTAAATCGTACTCATGTCTTCGTATTTCTGCAGCGCGTGAACCCTTTTGAACCCATTTTTAACCGAAATGTAATTTAAATTACCTGTACATAACACATTTTTTTGGGTCGGACGTGCAGAAGGTTTTTTTTAATGCGTAGGTACCTTTTCATCTTACTTTCAACTCGACTAGACCTTGTCGCTGGTTTTTCACTTTTTGCGTGCAGTTCTCCCTTAAGAGTAAATGGAAATTAATAAAAATAAATTTCTATTTACTCTGTTATTTAGGACTCACGTAGGACATAAAAGTCTTCACCTAGAAATATGTTTTTATAAAAATCAAGCTCATTTAGCAAATTGTTAAGTATAAATACCGTTTGTCTGACGAAGCTGCAATGTTAGCGAAACATATGTCAAACAATTTGTGAATAAAAGTGAAAATCTAAAACAGCTTAAAGTGTTTTATTTACATTGTTTTTTTTTAAATTAGATATTTTATTGTTTTGCGGAAAAGTGAAAAAATAAATTTGTTTGGTGTTCTAAGGTTTTCATTTTCATGAAAGTTAGTGTGGACTGAAAAGAGAAGTAGATAAAATGGTGCCCGTTTGCAAAGATTAACATTAAAATAAGAGGTTAGTTTT
This sequence comes from Kuschelorhynchus macadamiae, assembly GCA_030620095.1. Classification (NCBI taxonomy): domain Eukaryota; kingdom Metazoa; phylum Arthropoda; class Insecta; order Coleoptera; family Curculionidae; genus Kuschelorhynchus; species Kuschelorhynchus macadamiae. The sequence goes on from JAUTXW010000446.1 coordinate 1,813,127, forward strand.
CTTGAAAATAATTTTACAAAAAATCTTAGAACTAATAAAAATTATTAAATAAAATAATAAATAAGTTGTCTTATTTTCTCCTTAGCTAGTCAGAATATCTTCCACAGTCAGTTCTGGTGTTTGCTTTTTTTAATAATTAATTTTTTTCTTGCAGGAATGTCACCATACCCTAAAAATGCAACTGCTGTGTTTGCTGTTTGCTCTCCTCACAGCTAGAAAAGCCGCCGCTTTTGAACAATGCGAGGGAAAATTTTGTCCACCACCCCTCCCAAAAGCCAGCGCCTTGTTATACGGAGGCTCGTTCACATCATTGCCTGAAAACCCATATGATGGTTGTTTCTGTCATGAACAAATCGAACTGTTTGCCTATTGCTTTAGCTGTTTATCGATGTCTGAGGATATTCCCATCAAGAGCAAACGTTTGAAAGTTAGCGAGGGTAGATTCAGAACTTTAGGCCTTGGTGATTTCTCTAAATTCGGTCACCTGGTTGAGCTGCAGATTGAAGGAAACAAAAATCTTGAGCGAATTTCCAACAGCACATTCTTAGATCTGCATAATGTAGTGAATCTTTCTATAGCTTTTAATACGAAACTTAGGATTTTGGAAAGAGACACATTCGTAGGCCTCATTAATATGAAACGTTTGTTTTTAAACAATAATGCTCTTGAAAGTCTGTATGACGTTGCCAGTTCTTTAAATCCTCAAGTTATACCGAGACTTATTGAACTCGTTATGGATTCAAATAATTTCCACGAACTAGGAGCACACGATTTTTTACCTATGGCAAATTCGACAATAGAAGAACTGAGCTTAAACTCGTGTCAAATAAAGCAAGTGCATCCCAATGCACTAACGTATTTTAAAAAGTTGCAAAAACTTCGTCTTCAGGAAAATAAGTTAATATTAATAAATAAACGCAGTTTTCCTCTGATGCCGAACCTGAACCTCTTAGATTTGCAAGATGCAGAAGCCATCCTCAGTAACGATGCTTTCCACAACTTGCCAAACTTAAAATATTTGTTAATAAGCGGTAATAGATTATTTCAAATACCAAAAAGCGTGTTGAGTTTGCGCCGTTTGATTTATCTAGACATGCAAGAAAATGCTCCGAAAAGATCCATGTTTTTCCGGAGTATGGAAATAGACTTTACAAATATGACCAGCTTAATGTACCTCAATTTAGGTTTTAATTGGCTTCATCAACTCTTCGAAACCTCATTTAAGAATCTCAGCAGTCTGCAAGTGCTCATTTTAAAGAATTCTTCTGTGTTTTTTATTGAAAAGCGCTCACTGGCTATGTTAAAAGATCTGAGGGTTTTAAATCTTATGAACAACAAAATGTTTCACGAAGATGCAATACCTGACGTTTTCTTTGGGCTTAGCAAGCTAGAAGTACTGCTGCTGACGGGTTGTCAATACAAATACGTAACCAAAATAAATAACCCCTTTCGAAACCTAAGGTCATTAAAATATTTGGCATTAGACAAAAATCTACTTAAGTTACTACACCCTTTAGATCTCAAACCTCTGGCTTCACTTACCAGTTTAAATCTAGGAAATAACTTGTTGCTCCCCTGGGAAGAAAGTGTTTTTAGTGCAAACGAAAATTTAAGTAGGGTCATTTTATCTGGAAATAAAATAACCGACCTCACTCCGGCAATGTTTGAAGACTTTTTCAAGGTCGGTTCAGTAGATATTGCCCAAAATGCTATACTCTGCGAGTGTACAGCTATCTATAACTCTTACAAAAAATGGCTCGGATCTGCAGACAATGACTTATTCGCAAACACTTCGATTTTCGATCCACCTGTATATTGCGAACATCAGTCTCACTTGCACAATGTCACAATTGTAGACTTTTTAACAAAGAAGCAGTACGGGGAACGTCTGTGCAGAATTAAAGAAGATAATTTATTTTTACTAATATCTCTCACTTGTACAGTATTATTTTTTGCAACAATGGGTGCTATAGTCTTTTGGTACAGGTGGCATTTAAAATACTGGATATTTTTGACAAGACTGTATTTGAGTCGAAAAGGGAAAATAAAACCTAGAGAACAAAAAAGAGGTTACGTTAACTACCAATATGATGCGTTTGTATCCTACAGCACCGAAGACAGAGATTTCGTGATAAAGTTAGTAACAATGATGGAAAATTATGAACCTGCTTTGAAGTTGTGCGTGTACGAGCGGGATTTTCAAATCGGGACGATTATTTCCGATAGCGTATTAGAAAGTGTGGCTAAAAGTCGGAAAACACTTCTAGTTATAAGTGACAATTATGCAAAGTTGCAGTGGTGTCGCTGGGAAAGTCAAATATGTGAACACCATAGGCTTTTCTTTCAAAATGAAGATGATGAATATGTGGACGACTCGCTCATTTTGATCAGGTTAAGTCCAGTTAGTGCGAACCACTTGACGCCGATCTTAAAATACCTGTTAAACACCAGAATTTATTTGCAGTGGGATGAGGAGAAACAGGAAGTATTTTGGAATAAACTCCGAACCGCTCTTGGTCCTCCTGCTTCTTCGTGCAAAACAACGCGTACATAAAATTTAGGGGAAGAAATAAGAAAAGCTTTGTTGCTTGTAACTTGACGAAGAAAAGTTATTCTTCATATGTGTTAAACGTCTGAAAATTAAATTATTTTCCAATATTTATAGTAGGTGTTAAATTTGTACAATAATGTTAAAAATGTCAAGATTAAAGTATCTTTATTTAAAAAAATGTGGGAAGGGGATATTAAAAAATCGTTATGTGGTGTTTAAATTTGAAACCTTACATCAACAATGTTATTATGTCATTGCCATGGTATTATCTGTTTTTATTGTTTGATGATATGGTTTGGGAGAAGGCATTTGCGATAGTAGAGTAACAAGGATTTTCTATGAAAAAAGCTTAATGTTCCCTTGGCAGACAACTGTGTAATTTTCTCACTTTTTTGGATTCACGGCAGGGCTTACCGCGAAATGAACACATTTCAGCAAAAAAAAATCCGGATAAAACACTTTTTGCGAAAAAAAGCATAACAAATAGTTACAACTTTATAAGGCACTATATGGTTATAAACGTCTACTTTTACTTTAATTATGTTAAAATTGCACGCAGAATAGATAATTAGAATATATTATTATCTAATATACTCTAATAAGTTTTTAACGAACTGTCGTTGTTAATAATATTTTGTTGCATAGTTCAAACATTGTCATTAGGAGCATAAGGTGAAACAGTAAATAGTTAGCACCAGGTTAGGCGCCGAAGGCATCATCATTAAAGCCATAACATAAAAAATGGTACAGCTCAATCACTGGCAACGTAGAGTTGAGTTTAGGATATTTACATCATAAATCAAGAAATGAAAGGCAATTTGGCAACACCGTAAGGGTCCTTTTATTTGCAATACCATATTAAGGAGTTTTTGCACTGCAATGTTTTCAAAATTGCAGGAAATTTGATGAGTTTTTATTTTTTTCTGGGTAAAAAGTGTTTCATCTGCAATTTTTTTTTTAATATGTACTATAAGACATAGGCTTTCGTTTAAAAATTGAAAAAATCGTTAAATCCGAAATACTTACTCTCAAGAAGACCCGAAAAATGTTTTAAAATTTCTGCAGACAGGAAGCGTTTTAGACATAAAAAGAAAAATATACTTACAATAAGGAAGAAAATGTGGCCACTGCATCAGACATGGACACAATTAGAAGATATCCCAAAAAACCTCTAAGATGTAGAACACGAGAATGGGCAAATCACATTTAGAAGTTATTTATAAATCCAATAAAATTCTACCGTATAAGGTAAAGTTCCACCACATTTTAGTAGATGATGATGTAAAGAGACTAGATTTTTGTTTGTGGTTTGGGGAAAAATAAATGGAAAACTGGGCTTCTGAAAATCCTAATTCTAAAATTCACACCAGACGGCAGTATTCTGAAAGAGTTAATGTGTGATATGATGTGCGATGGAATTATTGTCCCTTTCTTTTTCAGGTATAGTATGAATCAATACAGATATCGTGAGATGTCAAACATTGTGTTTTGGATTGTTTAGATAATATGCATCTTAATAAGAGAAAAGAAGCATACTTTCAGCTCAGTAAACTCATACTGTGCTAGAATGGTTGGATCTAAATTTTCTTGGGCGGTAGATCCGACGTAATGGTTCAAACCGCTAGCCACCTAGAATCCCCGATATCACAATTAAGGATTTGTACTTATAAAGCTATCTGCCATTTGCAACAAAATATCTACGCAACTCCATTAAATAACAATTTAGACAATTTAAAAGAGACTTAGGGCAACCATATATGCTATTCTAGTTACAGAGATTAGAAATAGTCTTAGAACATTTATCGAAAAAATTCAAAGTATGACACATCCGAATAATTCTTCATCTTTCTAGTTTAATTTATTAAAGTTTTAATTATTGTTATTTTTATAATGTTAGAAAAATAATAAAGTACATACTTGTCTTTAAAGTCGCATTTTTTTAATTTCCAAGAAAAATAAAAAATGTATGTTACCAAAAATGTACATTATTATTATTATAATAATAACGCTGTAGTAAGAATATTGTTAGAAAAATAAAAAATAAACTGGTCAATAACTGATCGGCACAGGTAAAATAATTGATTTAGTTTGAAACCACAAGGAAAGCCTGATCGAGATGCCACTACGCTATTTCAAAACGGTTATTCTTCTTGTACATTATTATGACTAATAGAATTTTTTATTAACTATCAATTATACAGGGAGTTACAGAGAGCCTTGCAAAATGGTCAAAGTTTGCTTAAGAACTACAACTCAAGATTTTTTAAAATTAATACTCGAAGACGTTTTTGGAAATTTAAAAATTTGTCTCATTTGCTATAAGAGATAACCTAATTGTATCAAAATGATGCACTTTGCCATCATAACTTTGTATCATTTAAGTCTTACTTTGTAGCTGCATCCTTACTACAATTGACTAAAAAGGTTATTAATAATATTTGTCTTTTAATTATTTCTCAAGGGGCTTACCTAAAGGGTGTTAAAATGTAAAAATGGGATTTTGCTTAATGGTAAACATGTAGCTAACAATTACAGCTCAGCAATATAAATTACTTACTTCTTAGTTCCCTATTCTAACCACCAGAATGTTTTCGAAACTTTAATTATAATATTATATTATGAAGGCTTATTATAATATATCTCAATATTCATGTTACCGCTTTGTATCTTACAATGTCTTACTTTGTTGCTACATACTTGCCACAATTTAAAAACAAAAAAAAATATTGTGATAAGTGTGGTTTAATATTATGTATCAACAGTCAGGGGCGTGCTTGAGGATTCTTCAGTAAACGCAGTTGTAAAATTGATCAATTCGATTAAAGAGGTTACGATAGGTTAAATCCTATTTAAAACCACAAAACGTTTGGAATTGCAAAAACATACCTCCAGATATCTAGATTGTTTAGAAAAAAAGTCATAGGGTGGTTAAGTTATAATTTTTAGCCAATCTTTAACCATTATTCAAATACCTATTTTCTTAAATTTAAACACATTTTTTTTCAGTAATTTATAGGTAAAACGGTTAACATAAATAGCTTCTATTATCATACTGTCATAAGGGTGCAAAGGAACTTGAATTCAGAAGGTACAAAGATGCTGCAATAAAATGCATAAAGATATGGGGTAAAATTAATAATTTTAATCAAGTCAGTCTGACCCCAAGAAAAAATGGAAGACAATGTCAGGTATGGCCATGAAAATCAAATCCATGTGCTAAAAACAGTTGATTAGTTGAGCTATAATTCTTAGATAGATAGACAAACTTTTATATTTATGGCAGGCTTTCTTCACCACCCCGTATATACCTAACAAAACCAATGCGATCTGGCTAGGGCTGATTTCTCTTGGACGAGAATTAAGTTTTGAAATTAAGTCAAGATTTTTAAACACCTGGTATAAAAAAATGAAGAATAATTTAATTGTCTTACGTATTACATAAAGCAGGCCATTTCACGAATAACTTCTTTTTGTAAAGTTACATATAACACGCCTTTTCCTCTTCCGAACTCTTACCGTGGACACAGTATACATGCATATCTATATATATATATATATATATATATATATATCCCGGCCGAATCCCCGTTATTTCTATATATTATTTTATATATTAATATATATATATATATATATATATGTATATATATATATATATATATATATACTAATATATAAATATATAAATATATACCCTAATATATAGAAATAACGGGGATTTGGCCAAAAAGTCTATACTATATTTATTTTCTAATAGCCAAGCTTTCGAAATAACTCATTTCCTCTTTAGGGCTACTAATTAAAATGCAAAGAAAATTTTGAGGGAAATTTCAGAAAATATAAAGTATAAAATTGGTTAGATTTTAACTACTAACAATTTGACGTCATTTCACTAGAAATAAACAATTTGTTTACTAAAATGTGGCAAAGCTGTATTACTACTATGCCGTGTCACACTATAAGGTGTTTCTCAGATAACGGTTGTTGCCATATTTACGCTAAAAAACTTTTTTAAACTTGTGTATTCGTAATATTGTTATGAAATAAGGAATTTCATGAATATTTAAGCTAGTGAAAAAATGGGATATGATAAGACAAATCCGCCATTTTCGGAGTTAGCAGGTCAAAAATACTTAAAAGAGATGTCGGTTCAAAAACTTCAATTTTATTGTCGACCTGTGAATTAAAATACCTAGAGAGTTCTGTTTTTTTTTAACGGGATCTTCAAGTTTTAAAATACAGAATACAATGTTAAACAATAATTAAAATAAGGAAAACAAGACATTAATAAATGACAATTGGGGTGTAAAAAAAATGAGCATCGACTTTCTTATTTAAAATGGAACATCTCGTATAATATCATTTTATTAAATGGGTCACTAGACTAGCACCTTGTCCACACACGTGTGTTATCAAGGATCAGATCTCGCTTATTTAAAAAGTTAGAGAGATTTTTATAAAGTCACTCTACTTTGAGATTGGTTTTTTACTTCAGCCGTAAAAGGGAAGTATTGTAATCGTGAAAAAATTACTCTACTAATTAGATTTTTTCAGATATTTACGTTTCAAATCCCTAGATGCCGAAAAACATGTTTTCTCAATTATTCCGTCGGTCTGTCTGTCGTTCTGTCTGTCAGTTGGCGACATAGCTTAAAAACTACTCACCAGACTGACTTCAAATTTTAGTCAAAAGTTAAGTGTCATATGGGGATGACCTGGTAACATTTTGGTAAACATCCAGTGTTTCGAAACAAAATGCCGGCCTAGTGAAATGTTAAAAAAATTATTACTAAAAAACTGCTTACCCAATGTATCTCAAATTTCGCACAAAAATCAAGTACTACATAGAAAACATTTAGTAAAATGTTGGTATGAATCTAAGATGGCGGGACATAATGGCGGCCAAATAAAACGTTTGTAATCGTAAAAAGTTACTTTCTCCGGTTTTTACATATTTTCAAGTTTTAGCGTCTATAGATGCCACAAAATATGGTTTATCAATCCCTTCGGTCTGTCTATCTGTGTGTCAGTTCGCGGCATACCAATCTGGTTTGAAACTACTTACCAGATTGATTTGGAATTTTAATCAAGGGCCATATGGCGATGACCTGATAATATTTTAGTATAAAAATCCATTATGCCGGAACAAGATGGCAGCCTAGTGTAACGTTAAAAAAATTATTATTTAAAAACGAATTATCTAATTGCCTCAAATTTTGAACAAAATTCGAATATTATATAAAAATGAAGTGGTAAAATTTTAGTGTTGATAGCAAAACAAAACTACTTATTAGAATAATTTCAAAATTTTTGCAAGCATTAAGAGTGACACAATAAAAAAAATTGGGGTTCGAATTCAAAATCCGGAAACAAAATGACGCGGCGGCCAAATGAAATAAAAAAAAAATAGAAATGTTATATGTGATATAGGGATAAACTGGTACGAATTCAACATGACATAACAAAATGGCAGTGTGTGTTAATGTAAAAACTAGTATAGTATATATGTGTTATTAATTGACTATGTACTGAACTAAATCGGGCCACACTTCACTATTCCTAATAAAAGGAAAGATTCATAACAAGGGAATTTCCGGGTAAAGGAAATTTACCGATTTTTTATTTTGAATTTCGATCGGTGAAATTGAAGAAACCGGTGTCACTGTCCGGGAGGCAGGGGCTTTTTTTACTAGTCATTTTATGCCGTCTGAATGTAATACTGAGCGTTGCTGACATCTCGCGTATACCGAGATCGACCGTCATCTGGACCAGTAGCGGTGGGTGTGAACGTGGGATGCTGAGAAACTTGTCAAAAAAAATATTTCGTAAAGTTAATTTACGCCGCGTGAAATTTTTTTTACGTATTATTGACACGAATTGTTATCCAAAAAAAGTAATCAGCTGCCCGGTGGAGGGGCGAAAATACGTCAGCTGAGCGTGTGAACTTGTAAGAAAAATAAATAACATAAATTTATTTTATGCCGATTGAAATTTTCTCACATGGTTTTGGACATGTATAGAAATGTAATGACGATAATCAGCTACGATTATAGTGAGGGTAATACCGTCAGTCGGAGCAAAAATATATGAGCGCTCTTATATATCTGTACGACGTGCGGAATTTTCCATGGGCTGACTGACGACTTACCCCCTACCGACCAATTACCTGACGAAAATTTTTCCGTTTCTATTGATCAATACAACAACATTTGTCAATTTCAAACGGTCTTTCAATAATTTACCGGAGTTACATACATATATATATATATATATATATATATATATATATATATATATATATATATATATATATATATATATATATATATATATATATATATATATATATATATATATATATATATATATATATATATATATATATATATATATATATATATATATATATATATATATATATATATATATATATATATATATATATATATATATATATATATATTTATATATATTTTTGTTTATATATATATAGATATATGTGCATCACTATATATATATATATATATATATATATATATATATATATATTATATATATATATATATATATATATATATATATATATATATATATATATATATATATATATATATATATATATATATATATATATATATATATATATATATATATATATATATTCAAAATGGCGCACAGTCGATCATCTCGAAGCTAATATATACAGATATATATATATATATATATATATATATAATATATATATATAGCTTATATATATATATCATATATATATATATATATATATATATATATATATATATATATTGCGGACAGTAGTTTT